>CM053622.1:125847970-125882303 GCA_028646595.1 Phalanger gymnotis | reverse complement strand
GAGTTCTGTTCGGGACAGACCTTACCCCGAGACCATCCAGGCAGACCTGGGCTGGAGTCCTGCTTCCCTCTGCCCCTTTGTGGGTTCTGTAGTTCTAGAATTGGTTCAGAGCCATTTTTTCATAGGTTTTTGGAAGGATTTGGAGGGGAGCTCACGCCGGTTACTGCTTTCCAGTCGCCATCTTGGCTCCCTGTCTAAGCTTAATTTTTTATCTATTTCTAGTTCAACTCTTGGCAAAATTTAGTTTACTGGAAATGTTTGGGCAACAAGACAGCAGGTTAGATTAATAACAAATTTATATTATAGTGTCTATGGATAGACAGGCACCAGGAGGGAAAGTTGGGAAATGAGCTTACCTTTTCTCTGGACTTCCCTAAGTCCAGGTCTTCTGTTCTGAAATGTCTGTAGAATCAACAACTCTCCTTCCTATTTCTCTCTCTGCCACACTTCTTCAGGGACATGCCCGAATGCCTAGCTTATTCCAACCTCTTGAATGAATGTGGTTCTAATGAGTTTGATAATTTATAGATGAGCGCTCGTGTGTCTAAGTTTCCTAAGGCTACATGGACATAATTCTTGTGCAATATCACGATAGTTAAAAGGAAAGAACTTTTCCATACTTAGTCTAAGTCCTGTAAGATTGATTAGACAATCTTATCTCTTATCTTGGGGTTGAGGAAAGCACTCACCCTAAGATCTCTCAACTTAAGGCAACAAGTTAAATCAACAAGCATTTAGTAAGCACCTACTACATGCCAGGCACTGTGCCAAGGTCTGGGAATACAAAGAAAGGCAAAAACAATCTCTTCTCTCAAGGAGTTCACATTTTAATAGGGTAGACAGCGTGTAAGTAACTAGGCAAATACATGCTATATACTGGATAAATTTGAGATAATCAATTGAGAGAAAGCACTGAGATGAAAAGACAAGAGGAATTGGGAAAAGCTTCTTGTGCAGGTGAGATTTTAGCTGAGATTTGAAGCAATCCAGGGAAGCCAGAAGGCAGAGATGACCAGGGAGAATGTTCCAAATGCCTGGAATCAGGAAATGAGCATCCTGACCTTGGTTCAAGTCACAGCTGTGCTATTTAACTGAGTGATCTTACACATGTTACTTTATCCATCTGGGCCTCAGCTTCCTTACCTGTAAAATAAGGAGGACTTGAAAACCTTCCAGCTCTAAAAATTCTGCAATTCTATGATTCTTCAATAAGAAAAGGCTTTGTTTTGCCAAAACAAATGGTGGTAGACTGCATCTACAGGAAGTCCCTGAAATCTACCATATTACTCCTATAGATGAAAGATTATCAAGGCATTATTATTGATTTCAACCACTTAAACCTTGGGGAAACTAGCTAGCACAGTAGATAAAATGCTGGCCTTGGAGCCAGGAAAACCTGAGTTCAAATCTGACCTCAGATACTTACTAGCTGTGTGACCCTGGGCAAGTCACTTAACCCTGTTTGCCTCGGGTTCCTCATCTGTAAAATGAGCTGGAGAAGGAAATGGCAAACCACTCCAGTATCTTTGACAAGAAAAGCCAAATGGGGTCATGAAAAGTCAGACAAGACTGAACAATAAACCTTAAGACATACCCTTGCTCGGATTCTCAACACATCTATGTTGATTAAGCTATAAAACAAAGCTAATTGCTATTTAAAAGGGCAAGTTGTCTTTTCCTGTCAGTGAAAATATATTCATTTTAAAGAAGAGTATAATTTTCTTTAAATCACCGTGTCATGAAATCAACTCTGAACAACCAACAGAGATTGAACAGAGATTGTGGTAAGGACTCTTTTTTTTCTCTCAAAGTATTGCTGTACATATTATCAATTTTTTTTTGCAGAATTTTAAAAATTAGTGACTTTGAATCATCTTGGTATAGTAGACAAAGAGCTTCAAGCCAGGAAGCCCTAGATTCAAATCTGACAATTGGTACATGTTAGCTGTGTGACCCTGTGCAAATCTAACCTCTCAGCATTCTAAACAACTATCTAAGACTTAAATTGTAGAGAAGATTGTTGGTAGAGGGAGTTCCCTCATCTGGGGATTCCCTATACCGACCATATCACAAGTCTAAATTAATGACAAACACTTAAATCTCTGACTGCCCTTAAAGGCTACTTAGTATAATGGTAAATGTTTTGGAATCAAAGGACTTGGAATCTCAACTTGAATAGTTACTCTCTATGTAACCCTGAGTAAGTAAACATTTCTGTTTCAATCTGTAAAAGACAGGATAAAAATATTTGCACCAAAGAATTGGAAACAAAGTGGTTGCCCATATTGTGGTATATTAATGCCATGGAATATTACAGGGTTATAAGAAATGCCAGATATGCCAGAAATGCCAATTCAGAGAAGTACAGGAAGACATGTGAACTGATACAGAGTGAAATGATTAGAACCAGTAAAACAATATGGACAATGACTGCACAATGTAATTGAAAAGTAAAAAAAAGAAACTGAATGCTTTGTAATTATGACCAAGTTTGACTTAAGTCAAAAGTTGAGAATAAACTCTTCTTTTTATTGTAAAAGTAGGGAACTTGTTTCAACAATCTGGCTAGCAGCTATTGTGGGGATGAAAGACCAACACAAGCCCAACATCAAGCACACTACCAGCACACTGCAAAAGCACAGGTTCTTTTGATCTGCTTTAGTAAGGAAAGCAATGTTAAGGGGTCAACAAGCTTACTTTAATTCAGCATACAAATATTATTGACTTAGTTCAGGGGAAAAAACCAGCACCCTGAACTTCAGAGCAAAATGCAAACAAAGTACAAACATTGACAGACAGACCTTGTCCGATTCAACTCCCGAAAATAGTTAGCAGAGTTTAACAAAGTCTCAGCATCCCGGTTACAAGCTGGAGGGCTCTTAACTACAGCTGCCTGGAGTCTCTCCACCAGTACCTCCTTGAGTGAGAGCCCTAAACAAATTACAAACATTGACAGACAGACCAAATACAATTTGTAGTTACCAACATCTAGGTTCAGCCCGGGAGCTCATGATGAGGGCTGGCCCAGAGCCACTCATGCCACCACTGCTGTGGGTAAGAGCTCTAAAGAAGAGAAAGCCAACCCCTGGTTTTATATCTTTTTCAGGGTCAGGGGTGAGTCACACATGCAACTCACCCATGTGATCTAGAATCATCACAAAGAGACAACTTAAACCCACGTGGTCTAAAAGCCTCTGCTGTCCCAGACATGTCACTCAAACTCATGTATAAACTAGGCCCTCCCCTGAGGCAAGGAGGCACCAAGGACACCCAAATCTAATCAAGGAAACAAAGGCCAAACTCTTAAAGGGCACTTGGTTGAACTAAGTGCTAAGAACCCATTTGTGGAGTGTTGCATATGCTATCAGACTGGTTGACTGGTGTTGGTTTTGTTGAAATGTTTTTTCCCCTTCTCTTTCTTTTTTATGCTTTGTTACAAGGAGTGTCTCACTGGGTGGCGAGGGGAGAAGTTATTTGCTAATTAAGGTGATATGAAAATAAAAAGCATCAATAAAATGTGCTTTAAATGTCAACTATTGTTATTGTTAATATTACACTTTCAAGGGCTTTATCAATGTGAGCTATTTTTAAGAAAGAAGCAGCACCCTAGATTAAGATTTGGTAGAAAGAGGACTAGATTTGGAATCAGACTAGTTCTATCTCTGCCATTTAGTAGCTGTTTAACCTTGGGCAAGTTCCTTAACCCCTCTTGTCTGACTTTTCATGATCCCATTTTGCTTTTCTTGGCAAAGATACTGGAGTGGTTTGCCATTTCCTTCTCCAGCTCATTTTACAGATGAGGAAACTGAGGCAAACAGAATTAAGTGACTTGCCCAGGGACATATACCTAGTAACTCAGAAGGTTTTACTCATTTAGAGCATGAAAAAAAATGCTTACCTTACCTTATACCTCATGGGGTTGTTATGAAGGTCAAGGGAGATCATGCCAGTTAAGTGCTTTTAATATCAAAGCTATCATTACTGAGGAAGAGAACAACAAAATGGAAGCCTAGATCTTCTAGGCAGAGCTTTCCACCTTCGCCTCTCAATCCAGCCAAGACAAAATACTTACCTGAAATAGCTACTGTAAACTGGACAACGCTGAGGGAGAAATCATTAACAGTGACCAATCTAAGTAAGCCAAATAGAAATACAGTTAACTCTTCCACATCATGACTTTCCCCTTTGCAGTTTCACTATATCATGTGTCAGCATAAGAAATTAAATGGAAATTTTGGAGGAGTTTTGAGGAAGCTACAGACAACACACAAGGTCCAGCAGATGACACAGAAAAAAATTTAGAAACCCAGAAATGCATAAAACATATGTATAGCATTGTGTAATATCAACATATTTTATCTTTTAATACCATAATGACTCAGACTTCTTCTCTGTTCTGAAGGGAGGGCCGAAAAATTTTATGCAGATTTTCCAGATCATTGTGGTTCAGTGTCCCTAACTCCCACGATGTGGAAGGGAAAACTGTAAATTGACAATTTGTGACAACTTTGGCGAATTTGCTAGTCTTCCTATGTTATCTAATAAATGTGAACTCTTCTTACAAGTCCCAAATACCTGGGATAATAGACAGCCTGTCAAAATGAAAAGAACATAGGTTTGGAAAAAGAAAAGCTAAGTGAGATTTTTGAGTCATTTTAAACTTGGATTTTTTTATTTTAGTAGAATGACTGAGTAAAGCTCCCAGGACTTCTTTTTTCACAATTCTTGAGGCCCAGATGGCATAAATCATTGGAAGACCTTTGTTGGACTTAATTTCTAAGAAGGCTATCTATCTGACCTCAGAGATGAACCATCACCAGGCAGGGACTATGATTGGTAGAAAGAGGAGACTGAAGACAAGCCACAACTGCCATCAGTCAGGAGTAGAAAGAGGAATGCTTGAGGCAATTCTGCAGAGGTATTTTGAACCCAAGAATCCCAGAAGCATTCACATCTAGGATTGAAGTGAAAAACTTCTAGACATTTTCAACTCGTTCTAAAAGAGTTTTGCAGATCCATGAGACAGTGTATGCTAAATTCTAAACTTTTTTTAAATCATTGGGACATGAATTCAGAGGTGGGAATTAAGGGGATGTGAGATTAAAATCCTCCTGAAACTTACAAGAGTTTGCCCCCATTTGTGTGTCTGCAAGTAGAATGGCTCTATTGAGCAATTGCTTCTCCTTTGCTGGTTATATTGCTTTGATATTTTAATTAAATGCTACTGGATTTGGGGCTTTTATCAGTAATATCAAACTCAGGAGTCCTAGAAAAGCACAAATTAACATTATCTGTGTTATGTTATGTTTTTATTTATTTTGTTGAACATTTCCCAATTACATTTTAATCTGTTTTAGTCACACTGCAGCAGTAGATTTGACACCTCTCAACATGGTCTACGAACATTGAATTTTGCACTGATGAGTGTTCACACAGTAATTAATTACCTAAAGTGTTTCACACTAAACATGAAAAAAGTAGAGAGGGAGTGTTGCAATATGATGAAGACTCAGTGTAACATTTATAATCTTTATTTCCTGGCTCCTATTTTATCACTATTATTCACTTCTCCTTTTATGCTATTAAAATTATGTTGGACATGCCAGCCCTTTGTCTGCCTTGTTTGCATACAATTTCCTATCACCATGGGAAACCCTGCTTTCCTAACCATTTTCTATGGATTAAAAAACACTGGGAAATGTCAGTGAATGATAATTACTCTGGCAGGAAGACCAAAGGCCAAGTTCATACAGCCCTTGTAAGCCTGTCAGGAAAAAAAATGTAGACAGTTTGTGGACTGCATAAGGGATCTTGGTTCCATGGCTGATGCCAAAACTTTGAAGCTTTTTCTTATTAAATAAATGAATAAATACTGAAAAAATGTGATATTTGTCCCATTTTCAGTCCCTGAGCTATGGAAACATCATGAATAACATAGATAGTGCTTGAAGAAAAGAAAAATTAGAAATAATCAGTGAGCCTTTTCTCCTTCTTGTCTGTCCTTTCAGGAGAAAAATTGTGAAAAAAATAAGTTTAACTTCAACATTGAATCCCAAAGTCTCTGTTACTAACCTTTACCCGACTTCAGAGACAATTTTAATCCTCCATTCCTCATTTTCAGAGCCATGGCTAGGTTGATGCCAGCAAGGCTTTGAGACCTGAGGTTGTGATTTTAAGGGGCATCAACAACCTGGCCCTGCTTCCACAATGGTGGCACCCTTTTCAGCCTTGTCCAGGGAAACTTTTGGGAGCTTAGAAACCTCTGCTCAAGAGACACACTCCAGATGAAACAACCCCGTGCCTAGCCATTACCACTTGCCCCAGGAGTAAAAATTGTTAGTTATAGGCCTGTTTTACCACCAATACCCCACCCCTGCTCATAAACCCTTAATTCAAATTTTGGCTTTCCTAGTTAGGAAGCTTTACCAGAGAATTAAGAATTTACCAAAGTAAGGTACAAAAGTGTAGAAATGTCATATTTACTTATGCAAAGACATTTCTGTTTGAATCAGGCTTACCCTGCCTGTCTACCAACAGACTTCTATTAAACATCCCTCCTTATCTGTCCTTAGCCTAGTCATCTTTATATCTCCCACCATTTTATTTTCTTTCCTCTCTGTGGGTAGAGGGATATTGAGGTATCTCACTGTGGGCAAACCACTTTTCTTTGAACCTAAGTTGCCTCATCCGTAAAGTGAAGGCAGTAGGTTAGTGTGCTAAGATCCTCTACACTTATACAGATATAAAGATCTCAGCCAAATTGGTCATTAAGAAACTGATGATTAATCTCATGGTCAAGAAAATCATCCCTATCAGATGTAGGGATAACATATCAACATTTTTCCTCTGGTGATCTTTTTTTTTCTTCCCTATTTTTGTGTGAACGACATAGAGGGGAAAGAAAGAAAAAAATGAAACCAGGAGAAAGGCCATTTTTCTCACTGACATATTGTTAAACAAAGGCAAAATTCAGTCTCCGGTAGAGTTTATTTGGAAAATCATTTAGACTTCACCCTGTTCTGTGTCACTAATTGTTTTGGCATTAGATTTCCTTAATGAACTATGCTGAGTTCAGGCTAATATTAAAATTAATTTGCCTTCATCAGCATACACCCAGTGATTGGGGAGAGGTAGCCCAGAAAGAATCAGGAGGTTTAAAAATATGTATCAGATAACAAGTAAAATGGTTAATTAAGGCTGAATGAGAAAAGTTTTCTTTGAGTGGGAAAGCAGGTTTAATCACTAACTTAAGAGGGTAAGGAGCTCAAGTCAGGTGGAACTTCAGTAGCTCGTTGTTTTATCAAGTCAAGTGATCTACCTGGAGGCCACCTTGATGAAGTCTGGTGAAAAAGATATAAAACAACAACAGTAATAACTCAGTTATACAGGTGTCCCAAAAGTCTTAGTGCAGTTTTAAGCTTGAATCTCTGTCATGTAAAAGCTTTGATTTAAAAAAGATATTAAAGGGAGGAAAGGGAAGGCAACAGCAGGAAATCGAGTTCACTTAGGTGAGTGCTCTCCTTAAACGGAGGGTGCGGGAGGAGCTCTCCACTGTCTCCTGGGGCAGGGGTGACTGAGGAAGTGAGAGATTCAAAGTTTGATGTGATATTACAGAATGATGAGATTCCAGAAGATGTGATGGAATCCCAGAGAACCCTCTCCCTTCTCTCAATACTATAGCCCTTTCTTGGGATGGAGGAAAGGGGAAAATAGAGAATAAGTAATTAAAGACACCAGGTAGTTCGGTGAACAGAATACTGTACTCGGAGTCAGAAAGACTTGAGTTCAAATGTGACCTCAGACTCTTACCAGTGTGACCCCCTGCAAGTCATTTGACTGCTCTCTGCCTCAATCTCCTCATCTGTAAAATGGGGATAATAATAGTGCCCACTTCCCAGGGTTATTCTGAGGATAAATTGAGATAATACCTGGTCTCAAAAACAAAAACAAACCAAAAACCAGGATACTTGGAGGCAAATGACTTTTGGACATCCTTTAGAGGACATCCCATAGATAACTACCTTGTTCATCTTTGGAAGGACTGAGCTCTGTCTAGGTTAGTTTGCAGTTAGAAAGGAAGTAGAATTAAAGGTACAGTTTTATAAAAGGCAGACATGAAAGTGGAGCCCTTCAACATCCAACAAGTGACCACATTTCATGGTAAAAGTACCTGTGGTTTCCCCCTAGGCAGAAATCTTTCCACCAGTCTATTATTTGAGAACAATCACTTAATTTACACAAAGTAGCCTACATTTGAATTGAAAGCATGAGGTAATTTTGAGATTTGCCATCCTGATTTTCCAACTAAGACTAAATGCCCACTTTGGGCCTTTACAAGTTCAACCTTAGCACAGTTGATAATGAATTATTTGATCTATTCCTACTGGCTACTGGGATCCTTCTGTTTCCTGAGCAGCCATTCAAAGGTCATCCACAAACCAGCTGTGCAGTTCTTTGTTACCTAGACACGGAGAATGAATGAGTGATTAGGTTTTCCAGGGTCTATAAGAAGCTGATTGGGCTCCACTGAAGCTTCAGGCACATGCTTGGATCCTGGGAGAAGGGAGAGATGATGCAAACTTTGTATTTTATACTCCTGAGTACTCCTGGGGTGGGGAGAGAACAGTGTTTATTTATTTTTGGGGGAAGGGTGAGGCAATCAGTGTTAAGTGACTTACCCAGGGTCACACAGCTAGTAAGTGTCAAGTATTTAAGGTTGGATTTGAACTCAGGTCCTCCTGACTGTAGGGCCGGTGCTCTATCCACTGCACCAGCTAGCTGCCCAGGTGGTGTTTTTTTTTTAAAGTGTAATACTTTTCTGTCTAATCCAAATAGCTCTTCCAGTCATGTTGCCATGTGCCAATCTCATTAAACAGAAGGGGGAAAATCTCTGATTTAAGTGGGTGGAAGGGGGAGCAAATCAGGATCATAGATGTAGGGGTGAACTCCTGAGATGGACTTGCTAGCTATGCATAAGTAATGTCTATTTTGAATGTGGGTAGAGGAGAGTTCCAGCTTGTAATAGCAATTAACAGTACTAAGGGGTCATGGATGAGGAAGGAACTCTCAGATGAGAATTTGTCTTTTAACCAATATACCTCAACACTACTCCACCTGAGTCTGGTGAAGGGAGTTTGGCTCAGAATGCTGCCCAGGTTAATATTTGCCTTTAGAGCTTATCTATGTCAAGTCTGGGGCACATAAATAATGCTATATGTTTAAACTATCTCTTTTTAATGGAAAACTTGCATTTGCCCAGTTGTATGAAAAGAGTATATTTCTATTGTTTCTGGGGAAACCCAAATAAGATCAGTTTCTACTTCCTACCTCATGATATCAGTATTCACTCCCCACTCCCCCACCCCTCCATCTTTAGCTTATACTGAAACTAGGATAATGCCTCTCAACTCTTCAAAGGCATAAAAATCTCTTCTCAGATCTCTATGTGTGCTGGTGTTGAACATACAAGGATTTAGGTGGCTGCCAGAGCTTTGATTTATAAAACTTGAGGCAGCTAGGAAGCACAGTGGTTAGAGTACTGGACCTTTAATCAAGAAAATCTGAGTTCAAATCCAGCCTCGGACACTTATTAGCTCTGTAATCCCAGGCAAGTTATTTAATCTCTTATAACCTCAGTTTCCTTATCTATAAAGTGGGAATAATAGAACCTACCCCTCAAGGTTGATGCAAGGATAACATAAGATATTTCTAAAGCTCTCTGCAAACCTTGAAGAGCTATATAAATGTTAGCTATTATCATTATAATCATACACATGGGCATACATGGTAACTTAGTAAATTATAGAACAGAGATTGGGAAAAAGACAACATTGAGCACTGGCCCCTTTTAACCAGTAGCTTCAAGGGTCAGATCTGTCTCTACTTTTCCTTACCAAGCAAGAAATAGAGTAGCATTGCTAATGAGTGCCCCAGTTCCATTTATCATTATATCCTGCAATAGCAGCCTACCAGAGACCTGGAGAAAGAGGTCAAGGGATCAGATTTCCAGATCAAAGGTACCGTTCCTTTAAGGTATTACCCTTTCATATGTTATGCAATATGAATAACAACTGTTTTTTGATTGTGGGCAAATTATTTGATTGTAGATAGATGAAAATTTGTCTTTTAACTATAAGTTAAGGTAGGGTTGTTTGCAGAGACAACCAAGAATGTAAACCCTGAAAGATAAGAGAAGTGAAAGGACAAGCATTATGAGTTACTTCAAAACACATAGGTTTTCTGAACTCTCTAGCAGGTTTCTGTGTGTGCCTAGTCTACTGAATAGATACTTATTAAATTGGTAGAAGAACATGACCCAGGTTTATGTGTGGATTGTGACATATTTGTTATTCTTGTGTTTGTTTTTAATATATGAATACTTCTGATGTTATTGGTTCTCTTGCCTTATTGTTAAATGAGTAAACATAATTGACTATGTTTGAAATTTAAAAGTATTTTATTGTAAGTGGTTAATTTTTTATAAGCACATTGTTGGGGGGGCGGTATGTAGCAACAATGTAGCAGCTGCTGTTGAGGTATAAGACCCAACAAGACCAGCAACAAGAGCTGCTAGCACAGGTTCTTTGATCTGCTTTTCTAAGGAAAGCAACTTTAAGGGGTTAACAATCTCACTTTAATCAAACATACATATATAATTCACTTAGTTCAGGAGGAAAAAGCCAGCACCCTGAACTTCAGAGCAAATACAAACAGAAATTACAAGCAGAGACAATATAAACAGAGCAAATAATGCAATTCAACAGACTGGCTTTGTCTGATCAAGACACCATATACATAGTTACCAAAAAGAGAAGCACCAACATCTGGGTTTTCTTCAAAGCCAGGGGGCTCCTGTGGCTACCCAGAGTCTCCATATCAACACTCTTCCAGTGAGTGAGAGCCCCAAACAAAATGCTAACCTCTGAGTTTATATAACCTTCTTAGGGCCCAAAGGCTTCACAACTAATCAGCAAAAGGCTGTGGGCCTGGGACTTACTACCTAGTTAGCAAAAGGGTGTGGGCTTGGGGCTTTGCACCTAGTATGAGTTAATCAAAGGCACTTAATTACTTTAGCATTCTAAAAGAGAAAACAGTAAAAAAAAAGTCCCACCTTAATTACCAATACAGTGTGAGAGCTGAAAGGGAACCACAGGGAACCCTAGGAACCTGAGAATGTTTGAGTATAACTGTATGGTTGTGGTCCTCTGGGAACCTGAACTCATCAGTGTGAGAGTAGGTTAGAGTGAAGGAACCAGCCCAGAGCACGTGTCCACATATTCTGGGGAAAGGTGTGAGGTATTCTAGAGTGATTTGCTTGTTACATAGTAATTGGATACTGTTCAGCCTAGTCCACCCCCACTTTATCCTATTTGATACCAAAATGAATGACCCTTTCCAGCTTCTTTCTCTCATAAGTCTCCAAAAGCCAAATTCAAAAATAAACTACCAAGTTTACCAATAAACTACCTAGGACAGAGTATTTGACATTTCCAGAGTCTGACATCTCTATGGTGATACTCTTGGAACAGAAGCCTAGAATCCTAAGGTTCCATGTGGCACAGAGGACAGAGCGTTGGACCTGGAGGCAGGAAGATGAATTTTAAATCCCGCCCCTGTCACTTACTAACTGTGTAACTCTTATCAAGTTATTTAACCTCTATTAGCCTCAGTTCCCTCATCTGTAAAATGGCAATAATGATAGCACCTAACAATGGTATTATTGTGAGGATCAGAGGAAATAATACATGTAAAGTGTTTTGCTATATAAACACAAGCTATAATGATCAGTCTTTAGTGCCTGGGACCTAGAGTTTGGCTGATGTAATCACTGTGCCTATTAGAATATATAATAATTAATAGTATAGCCCATCTTTGCAGCTTGGGGATTTGAATGCTCTACAGTTTTCTTGATCGATGCCAAGAACAATTATAGTACAGTGAATACATGTATCCTGCTAAATTTCAAGTGTGTCTTTTTGCTCCCCCCTCCCCCAATTTTTCTTTCCTTTCTTTACGGCAACAACTTTAAAAAGCAGCTATTTTGAGTGCTGTCAATGTGGTTAAAAAAAACACTAGAATATGACACTTAGAAGTTGCTGGGCTTTTTCTGAAATGTGCTGAAAACCAAATAATTATAAATCTGCCTCTGCAGTAAGTCTTTTTTGTATATATGTTCTAGAATAGGAAAATTTAAGGCTCAGCTATAGAAGTTCTTACTTTTTATCCTAAGGGGACAAAAGTATGTTAGGTTCCTTCCTTTATGGAATCTTGGAGGAAGGGTAGAGTTATCACTTGTAACAGCTCACGTGAGTAGAAACCAGTGATAAGCTACAGGCTGGTCTGGTTAGGTTAAAGTCCTAAAACACACAGGGAGGAGATTTCAGCCAGAGACAGAGACTATAAACTAGAACTCAAGTCTCAGACTTAACATGTGTGTGCCTCCTGGGAAAGGGGGTACTCTTGAAATTTGACTCTTATAGGAGAATATGCTTTGAGAGCATGACATATTGGATATGATAGCATAGAATAAGAGATAATGTTCTATTCTGCAAATAAGCTCTATGTGTATTCTCTCATCTAAGACAAGCACCTTTTACAAGATCTAATGTCGGATCAATGAGGGAAATAATTTGCTGAGAAATCTTCATAAAAATTATTTTGCAGCTACTGGGATAAATATGGACTCAGTAGATTGCAGAGGGAAGAGAATTAATTTGGCTGCTTGTAAGCTCTAGAGATGCAAGGTTTTCTCTGTGAATTTGACAGCATTTTTATTTGCCAGCTGACAGGAGGAAAGCTATTCTCCAATTTGGAAAAAGTGCAAGAGTGTGATGACTTGGGACGCAAATAAGCCAAATATTATAGGATTCCATGGAAGAACGACAAAGTCAACAAGGCAAACCAGCAAGGATTTATTAAGCACCTCCTAATGTACCAGGCACTGTGATAAGCACTGGGAATATAAATAGAAGCAAAAAAGTAAAACAGTCCCCACCCTCAAGGAGTTTACAGTCTAATAAGAAAAGACAACACAAAAAAAGGCACTGAAAGGGCAGGTAAGGAGAAGAGAAAGTACCTGTGCTGGTAAGCAAAATGGGCTCTTAACACTTAGTTGGACCAAGTGCCCTTGAAGAGTTTGGCTTTTGTTTCCTTTGAGTAATTCAGTGTACTTCATTGAGCCTTACTAGGTGCTAAGCCCCAGGACCAAACCCCTATTAGGTGTAAAACCTGTGTGGGTGTGGATTGGTAACTAAGGTGGGGCCCAAGGTGGGGCTGGCTAAGGGGAGATGCTAACTCCAGAGCCATGCCCTCTTGAGTCTTACTAGGTGCTAAGCCCCAGGCCCAAACTCCAATTATGTGCTAAGCCTATGTAGCTGTGAATCTCCCAGGGTACCAAGGGGTGGTGTTAACTCAAGAGCCAATCACAGCAGCCTAAGTTCTTGTCATTCAGATGATGTTTGATGATGTCTGAAACCCTATAAGAAGAGAAGACAGAGCCATTTGCGCAGGGCTCTCACTCTTGGTGGCGGATGGAGACTCCTGGGCAGCTGTAGCTAAGAAGCCCTCCAGCTCGTAAACCCAAATGTTGAGACTTTATTAAACTCTGGTAACTATGTATTGGGATTTGAATCAGATGAGGTCTGTCTGTTGATGTTTGTACTTTGTATTTTGCTCTGAAGTTCAGGGTGCTGGTCTTTCCCCCTGAACTAAGTGAATGATATTTGTGTGCTGAATTAAAGTAAGCTTGTCAACCCCTTCACCTTCCTTTCCTTAGTTAAGCAGATCAAAAGAACCTGTGCTTTTGCAGCATGCTGGTAGTGTTCTTGTTGTTGGGCTTATGTTGGTCTTTCACCCCCACAGCAGCAGCTAACTGGATTGTTGAAACAGTACCCTCTTGGGGGTATGGTGGGGAAAGAAGTCTAGAGTCAGGAGCGGAGCCCAGAGAGGAATGAAGGAGTGCACACGGCTGGCTCAAGCACTTTCCTTGAAACGAAGGTTCTGGGAGGAACTGAGTTGTCAGAGGAAAGGGGCAACACAGAGCAGAATGTTCTTCTAAGGAAAGAAGGCTGCTGTGGAATGGTAGAAAAAGAAGTCTGGAGAGTCAGTAGTAGGCCCCAGAGAGAAACTATTTTTCAAATAATGTTTTTCTCTTCTTTTTAAACTAAAAGACACAGAAAACAAGAGATATTCTTCTTCTGAAATTGCTAAGGAGGAACAAGTAAAAAGACTGGCAGAGCTCATTATGTGCCAATAACTCCTTAGTAAAAGCACATTTTTATCAGCTTAAGGCTACCAGTTTTTTTCTCCTATAAACTGAGGGAAGGTACATATAGACATAACAGTTTATAAGCGTGTGCATGTCAATGAGCATATTTGCAATTTGTGTTTCAGAAGCCCTAACTTTAAGTGTGCAAAGTGAGGCCAATTAATTTGATGAATTCAAGTTAAAGCTAGTTTATCCAAAGTCAATAGAAAAAGTGACATCTACAAGAAGACCTAGCATCGTTTTCAGACAGAACAAAATAAAACAATAGCACCTAATGACAGGCTTTCAGTGTACGCTTTATTTTCTTCGACATCTACGGTTAATCAAGGGATTAGTGCCATTTGTTTTAAATTCTTACGTGGTGGAGTGAATAGGCAGTACTTTATCTCACATTAGGAAGACACGGGGTCAAATACTGCCTCTAATACTTACTAGCTGTGGGACTCTGTGCTTCAGTCATAGATTTAGAACCAAAGGGGAAGTTAGAAATCATTGTGTCAGACTCTCCTATTTTACAAAAAAGAAAACCGAGGTTCTTAATAATCCCAGAGATTAAATGGTTTAAGTGCCTAGCTAATGTCTTCCTAAATTCAAATTTCTCTCACCACTACAGCACACTGCTATACAGCAGAGTTTAACAGGGTGTTCTCTTAGGTCCTTTTCAGCTCTAAATCAAAGATCCCATCATTCCCAATATGCCAACGATCTATGCTTTCCTCAAGGCAGGAACCCGTTCCCCTAGATCCAAGACTTTCTTGATGAAGCCTAGGGAATTCTCTGAGGCACAAATGGGAAAGATGATTTGTCCAGAGTCACATACCTAGTTAATATCAGGGGGTGTAGTTAAAACTGAGGTCTTTCAGACTCTGAGCCCAGTACTCTATCCATTATACCAAACTGTCTGCTGATATCCTGGTTCATTCTTTTTTTGCCTTTATGACTTTTCTAGTCTCTATCCAAATAGAAATGTTTTCTCCCCAACTTACTTTACTGGAAATGGGTTATTGTTATTGTTTGTCCTTTGTTCTCAAAGAGGACTGTGACATCAGGAAGGTGATTCTATGACATGCAAGTGAATTGGATTTAAGTGAGAAAGGGATATGCAAAGTCACCAGCCTCACTTTTTCCTCCCAGGCCGTCAAGGTCCAGTGACAGGATATAGATCTGAACAACTGGAAATGGCCCCAACAGGAAATGAGTATCTGGTGAGGAAAGAATCTCTAGGTTGCTTTGTTTCATTTCAGTTTAAAATGTGTATCTGTTTATGGGGTAAATGAGGAGGCAGCATCAAATGTACAACCCTGGAGTCAGAGCATCTTTCATAATACCAGGACCTGGGTAAAATATGTGGGGACAAGGGTGGAGAGGGGGGTTCAGGGCAAGGTTATCTCTTACAGAATCTCTCTGGTTCCTGAACCCACTCAGAGAAACCCTGGTAATTTCAGTAAGTGACATTTTGAAAGTCTGGTTCATGTTCTCATACAGGAAAACCCTGGGAACTTGAGTATTTGGCTCATTTTGCTTTCTCCAGAGAGCTCTAAACTCCCTTACAAACATTCAGGCTAAGAAGGTAGTCAGATATACTTTGATATTTCAATAGATTGTGATCTCAGTAACATGGACACTTGTCTCCAGCAATGGCAATAGCAATCTGTCTATGACTGCTGATTATGTGCCAATTTTATCCATGTCTTTTGATAAATATGACTTGGGGTCCACTCCACATGCTGGGGAGTGGGGAGCTTCCTTTCCAACTCTTGACATGAATACTAGCAGAAATTATAGCAGCTCTTTTTGTGGTGACAAAGAATTGGAAATTGAGGGGATGGCCACCAATTGGGGAATGGTTGAACAAGTTGTGGCATATGATTGCGATAGAATACTGTTGTACTATAAAAAATGATGAGCAAGATACTTTCGGAAAAACCTTGAAAGTTTGCATGAACTAATGCAAAGTGAAATGAGTAGAACCAAGAGAACATTGTACACAGCAGCAGTGATATTGTATGATGATTAATAGTGAATGACAACTATTCTCAGCAATACAATGGTCCAAGACAATTCCAAAGGATTTATGAGGGAAAATGCTATCCATCTCCAGAGAAAGAACTGGTGGATGCCTGAATGCAGAATGAAGAACATTTTTTTAAATTTTATTTTTCTTGGTTGGTTTTGTTTTTTGTTTGTTTTAGGCCTGTGTTATCTTTCACAACATGACTAATATGGAAATATGTTTTGCATGACTACACATGTATAACCTATATCAAATTGCTTGCCTCCTCAATGAGGCAGGGGGGAAGGAGGGAGGGAATTTGAAACTCCAAATTTTTAAAAATGTTAAAAATTATTTTTATATGTAATTGGGGAAAAATAAAATATTAAATAAAAACAAACTAGTGGGAACATGGGAGCCCTCCACTCATTATTCCTCATTCTCACCAGCCTTTTTTTGCCCTCGTCCTAAATTTCTTTGATGTCATCGTTTTTGCTATTTCTCCTGGGCAAATTCTCATGCAACCTACTCCTGAACTCCATGTGACTTTCCTTTTCCTTTTGGGTGACCTTCAATCTCAATTATTTGGAGACTGGTACTCTCTGACTTGTTGCAATATAACATTCCTGGAAAAATATTGGAATTAAAAAATTTGACCTTTGTTTCAGAGAGAAGCTTAGGGTAAGAGGCAGTTGGTTAATTAGTCATTCAATTATATTTATTAGGCATCTACTATATGCCAGGCACTGTGCAGTTTCCTAAAGATAATCAAGCCCATTCTCTTTGTCCTATTTAGAAGCCCAGATCATTGTCCATTTCATATGTAATTGTATGAACGTCCTATCCATCAGTACATATATCTTTGACAAATAATAAATTAGCATTAAATATTGATAAGATTTTACTAACACAATAAAAGCAAAGAAAGGAGCCATTACCTGTGTACATTGACAGCCAAGGCAAACTCCCCCCAGCTTCCTATAGGTACCTATATATTCCTTCCAAGTTATAGTACTATATGGCTCAGAGTCACCAAAGTCAACCTTTCTCATGGTCTTTAGTCTCAATAATTCACAATACCAAAGAAGGGCAAGGTCCCAGTTTGCTCTTCCCCTCTGTGTCTTTGTGCTTCAGTGATTCTTAGTTCTATCCCTTCTTCCTGTTCTCAGACCCATGGATCCCTGCCATACTGACCTTTCTTCACCCCCTCTCTCAGTTGCTTCTCTGTCCCCTCTGGTACCAGCTGCTTCCTGTTGGGGTGCCACATGGATTCAGTTGCTTTCACCACCAACTTCTCTGCAGATCTTTGTGCAACTTTGCATCTCTGCGGCAACTTTTCCAAGGCTAAGATTTATCTTCTGATACGTATCATATTGGCCTGTCATCAAGGTAACTAAATATTGAGATTTGGTAGCTTTCCTCCTACCTTAATAAGGTTATAATTATTTAATGAGCAGTGGACAATGACGGAGGAAGAGCATCAGGAGAAAAGGGTGATGGCTCTGGAGTCAATGGCTAGATTCGAATCCTACCTGTGACATTACATGTGTAACCCTGGGAAAGTAGTAACCTCTGTGGAACTCATTTTCCTCATTTGTAAAAAACAAAGGATTGGACTAGATGGCCTCCAAAGTCCCCTTCTAGCTCAAAAACTATGATTGCCCTGCAGAGGGGGAAGAGGTTTAGCTGAGTCCTTTTGACATATGCCTCCTACATATGCACATGTATTATGCAGGTATGTATGTACGTATATGTTTTACAACACAATGTTAGGCACATAAAAGGCATTTGATAGATGTTTATGGAATTGAAGTAAACGAGCTTCATGTTAGCATTTTTATTCCAGGTACAGAACTCCCTCCATCCTTTACCCTCCCCACCAGACCCCCGCCTCCCCAAAGTCATTGAAATATTGTCTTCATTTTCTGGGTGATCTAGTTGTTTCTGAGAATGGGTAGTAGAGTGATATTCTTTTAGCTCTGCTTTGCTCCCAGATGCACCCCTTCCTAAAGTCTTGTCAAATTCTTCATATTCATTGCTCCTTTTTCACAGTAATATTCCATTACTGAAAGTAATTAATGAAGGGAAAAGAAACTCTCATTTGGGTGCATGGCTTTAACCTTGTGAGACATCACTGAAATCTGAGAGAGGGAGAAACTCTAGACAAGGCACAAGTTACAGCCCAAGACAAAAGAGCCTGAATATCTAATTGGAAAATGGAAATTCAGCGAGTGAAAGGAAATGAGCAAAGGAGCAGCACAAAATCCCTGATTGGCTCCAGGCTTGTGGCAGAGTCATCATCAGCTGGAGGCTCTCATGGCTGGGCAGAAAGGTTAGAACACAAGCAGCAGAGAATAAAGGAGTCACTTTCCATGGCCAAATGCTTATCCCTAGGAATAATAATAACAGCTAACATTTCCGTAACACCAGGGGCCAGGCACTGTGCTAAGCACTTCACAATCATTATTTCATTTGATCCTCACAACTTTGCGAAGCAGGTACTATTATTTTCCCTGTTTTATGTTGAGGAAACAGGTTAAGTGACTTGCTTAGAGTCACACCGCTAGTAAATGTCTGTGGCTGAATTTGAACACAGGTCTCCCTGCCATCAGGCCCAGCATTCTATTCACAGTGCCAGAAAGCATTTGATCAGACTTAACTACATAACAAATCCAATATTCAATATAACAAATACTTATTAAGTACCTATTATATGAAGGGCACCATGAGAGGAGATAGGGAAATAATAAAATACAATAAAATGCACATTTTCCCCCTTCTTCTGGACCTACGATTTCATTGATATGGAGAACTCTTGGTGAAGGAATTCCCCCTACCAATGTAGAACTCCAATTCTGCTTCTTCTCAGGCTTTGAGATTTCCTGGAGGCACTGTGAGATTAACTTTGCCTATGGTCACACTATAACTATATGTTAGGGGCAAGACTGGAAACTCAGGACTTCTCAACTCCAGCACTAGTTCATAATCTACTGTGCCACACTGGCTTTCAAATACAAATTAATTTCAAGGAGAGAGCAAAGATTACTGAGGGGATGAAGAAAGGCCTCCTGCAGCAGATGGCCCTTGACTTGTGTGCTTTGAAGGATTATTAGTTTGCTCTGCCTATAGACCCGCCCCGCCCTTCTCCCATTAATTGTTGTTAGGGGCAGCTAAGTAGCATAGTGGATAAAGAGCCTGGCCTGGAGTTAGGAAGACCTGAATTCAAATTTGACCTCAGACACTTACTAGCTGTGTGACCCTGGGCAAGTCACTTAACCCTCTTTGCCCCCATTTTCTCATCTGTAAAATGAGCTGGAGAAGGAAATGGCAAACAGCTCCAGGATTCCCCCCCCCCACTCATAATAACCCTTGTAAAAATATTTTCTATACCCTAAAAGTGGTAAGAGTTAGTAAATAACTCTCTTTCCTAACTTTGAACCCCTAGCCAGAGATCACAATCCGACAAAATGATATAGTTTTAAGTCACTTTCTGTGCCTGGGCTAATAATCGCTCTTCTGAATGCCACAGTGGAATCACAATACACACATCATAGCAATGCAGATAGCTGATAGTTTTATTTCATTTGCTGTTTTGAGACATCTAAAGTAAACATCTAAACTCAGAAAAATAAACATATTTTTAAGAAACAAAGTTGAACCTCTCACCTCCAGATACCCAGAGCCATAAGACCCAGATGTAGACTGAAATTTGGGGGACAATAAAGGGATAAGGAAGAAATAGCTTCAGATGTGAAATATACGCCATGACCTTCCTCAAGCCTGATTTGCCCACACAGTTTTGAGCCTTGAGTTTGGAAGTGGAAATCTCGAGACAGCTGTCTTCTTTGCTTCTTTACCCTCCCACAATGCACAAGTGACTTCTCAGCTTCTTCCCACAAATCCAAAAGGGTGAGAGCAGGGCAAACTTGTAAGTCAAAGTCAAGCCTTCTACTAATCCCAAAGTTAGGGCAAAATTCCCAGGGGAACCAAGTAGGGAAACTCTGGGAAATTTCTATCCCAAACCAGTAGGTCTAGAGTAGGCTGGACCAACACAGAGCTATCCACTAAAAACTTCGTGATAGGCAGTGGAAGGGAAAAGAAGGAAACAAGCAGATATCAAGTGTCCACTATGTGCTAGGCACCATGCTAAGTGCTTTACAAATATTTCATCTGATCCTCATAACAACCCTGGGAGGTAGGTGCTTTTATTATCTTCATTTTTACAGTTGAAGGAACTACAAAACAAACCCACAAGACTGAGTTGGAAGAAGACTGAGAGACCATCCCTTCCCCAGATCACAAATCCCTTCTACAGCATCAAGTGGTCGTTTTGAAGCCTTATCTTTCAAAGAACCACCTTAAGACTTGTTCTGCTTTTAAAGACTCCAGTCTCTTTTTAAACTTCACCCTGTGGTCAGAGGAGATAGTTTGGCTCTGCTCCCAAGGTAATATTTCATCCACTGACTAAGCAAGCCATCACTCAACTATTTCATTAGGACTATGGAAAATGTTGTGGGGAATCCAGGGGAAATATCACAGTATGATGACATGGTTTGGAGTGCAGTCAAGAGGAACATCATGCCATGTTTGTTAAAGAATTTAGAATGTTCTTTCTCTAACTTGAAAAGTTAAAAGAAAACTAAGAATGTTCAGGAATTCATCAGTTTGGAATGCTATTAAAGATAGAGCTCTGGAAACAAAATAAAATAATGCTTATAATGGATGCATTTCCTATAAGCTAGACAGGAGCAAATTACATGCTGTGGAAATTGTCTAGACATTTTATATATTGAGGGGTGGGTCCTTTAAAGTTTATAATCCACTCAAAATTCCTAGTAATGAGGTTCTGAGAGCAGATTTTATATTTTCCATCTGTAACCAGGGTTTAAGTCCATATTTCATCTCTACTTTTGGTTATGGAAGGGGCATATGGATTATTAGAGCCCTAGAAAAATGAACATAATGTTTTTAACTTTATCCATTCCACTGTACATGGCACATTGTAAAACCATAGCATTCTTTTATGCTGAAAAAAGATCTTAGAGTCATCTAACCCAGAGGTGTCAAACCTCCAGCCTCCACCAGCTTTATACCCATAACAATGTGGCCAGAACCAGATGAAAATGTAATTAGGAAATATTTATTTTATTTTTAATAGCATTTTATTTTTTTCAAATTACACGTAAAGACAAATTTTAACATTCATTTAAAAATAATTTTGAGTTCCAAATTTTCTCCCTCCTCCCTCTTCTCCTCCATAAGCAATTTAATATTATATATGTATACATACATACACGATTGTGTAAAACATATTTCCATAATAGTCATGTTGTGAAAGAAGAAGCGGACCAAAAGAAAATAACCACACACATACAAAAATAAAACCAGAATAATATTCTTTGATCTACATTCAGACTCTATCAGTTTTCTCTCTAGATACGGATAGCATTTTTCATCATGAGTCCTTTGGCATTGTCTTGGATCGCTGTATTGCCGAGAAGAGTTAAGTCATTCGTAGTTGATCATCATACGACGTTGCTGTTAGTGTATACAATGTTCTCCTGGTTTTGCTCACTTCATTTTGTATCAGTGTAATTGGGAAATACTTGACAAAATAAAGAAAAATACAATAGAGCATAGGAAATATTAATATGTAGTTTTCTAAGTCAACATGTAGCCTTGGACACTATGTATAGGGTAATGGCCTTGTTTCCTTTCGAGTTCGACATCATTGATCTAGCCTATATCTCTTTTTTTGTAGATGAGGGAAATATTAGTCTAGGGAAGTCGAGTTATTTATTCAAGGTCACACAAGTAAGTATTAGCAGAAATGGTATAAGAATCTAGGTCTCAACTCCCTGTCCTGTTAGGCTGCCTGCTTATAAAGTTCAAGTAACTGAGTAGGATTCAGGAGGATTGTTTATTTTCTAAAAAAAAAAAGAAAATGAGTGGCCTAATCAACATAAAAGGTAAATAATTTTAAAATCAGGAGTAAAGAGGAGAACCTGTTGAGCGTGGCTCGGTGGAAAGAATACTGGATTTGGAGGTAGAGAACTTGCGTTCAGATCCTACCTCTGACACTTACATGTGTGACCTTGGGCAAATCGCTTCCCCCTTTCCAGGCCTTAGATTCCTCATGTATAGAAAATGAGGGATCAGACCAGATCACCTCCTAGATCCCTTTTAGTACTAAATCTACTAAATCTGTCCAACTCTTTGTGACCCTGTGGACCATATTAGACCAATACTGTCCATGGGGTTTTCTTGGCCAAGATACTTGAGTAGTTTGCCATTTCCTTCTCCTTATTGGCATCAGTTTCCTCACCTGCAAAATGAACTGGAAAAGAAAATAACAAATCATTCCAGTATCTTTGCCAAGAAAACCCCAAATGGGGTCACAAAGAGTCAGACATGACTAAAAGGACTGAACAACTGGGAAAAATAGCCTAACAGAGTTATTCAAAAATGGTATATACTGCCCAGGAAGGCAGTGGGTTTATTCTCATTGGAGGCCTTTGAGCAGAGGCTGGATGAACCTGTGAGGCATATTGTAGGAGGAATTCTTAATCACTACCCTTGTTTTCTATGAGGTCTCTTCCAACTCATAAATTGTGATTTTAAAAAAGTTCTTAGTTTCCCTCTCCCCCAGCATCTCCTGTAGAAATGACTGGAGGGCTGACAACATTAAGTAATATAAAGAAACAGCAGTAAAAGGACAGAAACAGAACCACCTCACAGAAATGGAAACTAGCACACACTTATTAAGAGCTTACTATTGCAAGGCACCATTCTAAGCA
Organism: Phalanger gymnotis; assembly: GCA_028646595.1. Taxonomy (NCBI): domain Eukaryota; kingdom Metazoa; phylum Chordata; class Mammalia; order Diprotodontia; family Phalangeridae; genus Phalanger; species Phalanger gymnotis. Next base: position 125,859,247 of record CM053622.1, on the reverse strand, counting down.
TTTGGGATATAAACAAAATGAAACAAAACAGCCTTGTCCTCCAGGAGCCAACCATCTAAAGGGGGAAGACAGCAAGGGGGAAAAATGTGCATACAAGATATATACCATTTAGATGTAAGATAATCTCCGAGGGAAGCCCCCGGTAGAAGTGGAGCTCTTCAGATGGGTCTCTTACAGAAGGTGAGATTTGAACCAAGTCTTCAAGGAAACTGAGAAAGATAAGAGGCCCAGGTGAGGAGGGGGAGCATTCCAGGACAGAGGTGGGGTGGGGACATAGAATTCCTCACTCAGAAACATGCTCTTTAAGCTTTAGTTACTAAAGTATTTTACTGTCAATCTCTTTCCCTCTGGAGTTCAAAGTCCTTAACCTGCCCCACCTAACACCCCTACCCCTACCCCACACCTTTCTAGCCTTCTTACCACCTTTTACCACCCCATATACTCCATGATCCAGTGACCCTGGCACCCTTGCTCTTCTTTGAACAAGACACTTCATCTCTCAATTCTCAGCATTTGTGATGGCTATCCCTCATCAATGAATGCTTTCCTTCCTCATCTCTGCCTCCTGGCTTCCTTGGCTTTTTGATGACTTGAAAGTCCCAGCTAAAAGCCTACCTTTTACAGGAAGTCTTTCCCAATCCCCCTTAATTCCAGTCCTTTCCTTCTGTTGATTATTTTTTATTTCTCCTCCTTCAACTCATTATTTATCCTACACACAGCTTGTTTACATTCATCAGACTAAGAGCTCCTTGAGAACAGGGACTGTCTTTTGTCTTGTTTTGTATCCTCAATGCTTAACAATTTATCGAACTTAGTAACTGCTTAATTGGTAGGGAGGGGATAGAGTGCTGGGTCTGGAATCAGGAAGACCTGAGTTCAAATCCAGCCTCAGAAATTTACTAGCACAGTGACCCTGGGCAAGTCACTTAACCTCTGTGTGCCTCTGTTTCCTGTTCTGTAAAATGATACCTAATGCCATAGTACCTACCTGCCAGGTTTCTTGGGGGGATCAAATGAGATAACAATTGTAAATCCCTTAGCACAGTGCCTGGCACATAGTAAGTGCTATATAAGTGTTAGCTATTATTGTTATTATTTATTGGCTGAATGTAGCCCTCCTTCCCTTCTCTTAGTAATAGTCATAAGTCAGCTTCCTTTCCGTCCTTTCCTAGGTCTCCTTTTTCCTCCGTTACAGAGCATGGCTCCCTCTCCTCTAAGTAGAGTAGCCTGCTCTGATCCCAGATAACCAGTAATCAGCCTCTGGAATGCTGGCACATACCCTATCAAAGAGGGGTTGGGAGTTGGGGTAGAGGAGGGGAGACATTCCTCATAGCTTCCTTTAAGCCACCTGGTGTGTGTTATCAGACTTTACATCCTTGGACCTGAGCCAGCTCTTGCCCAAGCTTACCGCACTCACCCAGATCCTTTCAATTTAACCTCTTGTTTAACAAATTAGACTAGACACTGAGAAAGGTCATCACATACTTCCATGCTTCAAGAATCTTTAATTTCTTCAGTTAGTGCAGGCCACAGCCCTACCCCTTCCCTATGACTTGGTAAGTAAATGGTCATCGAAAATTGCTGTGGCCAGAAAACTTATTCTGAGCTGAATCTGGTGATGAGCCTCTGAATAGGATTAGACTGGTCTTGATGCAGTCTACTCCCAGGTGCCTGCTTGACACTTTCCAACTTGCTAGGACTTCCCCAGGGATTGTGTACTCTAGCAGAGCCTTCCAGAAGCTAGGGTCAGTGCTAGGAGAAGTAAAGTATCAGAGGAGGACCTCAGGGGAGGGCAGAAAAAGATGCAAAGATCAATTAGATGAGGTTGTTTGCCCTAACAGTCTACAATAAAGGTACCTTGCATAGTCCTGAAAAATTCTTCAGGTCCACAAGCCAGTGGCCTAAAGCAGGATTAAGAAAGCAGCTCTCTTGTTATCGGTGGAAATCATTGATCGGCATTAGTTTGTAAATTATTTTGGTCTTGTACAACTGTTGGGTCAGGTTCCTAAAAATAAATAAATAAATAAATAAACGAATAGATTAAAAAACCAAATATACATATACGTACATATATAACCATTTATTTTGAGGTGGGGTGGCGGTTGTTGTTCACTCATTTTTCAGTCACTCTGACTCTTTTTGACTCCATTTGGGGTTTTCTTGGCAAAGCCTTTGTAAATCCTGAAAGTCCTTTCTAGGATCTCATGAGCTAGTAAGCGGGAGAGTCAGGACTCAGAACCAGATCTTTTGACCACAAGTCCTACTGCACAGATGCAATGTAACATAGGGAAAAGAAAGCAGGACTTGGAATCAAGAGAACCTGCATCTGCATCCTGGCTCCGGCACTTAGTAGCTGGGGGACCTGTGTAAATAGCACTTAGATTTTCTGAGCCCCAGTTTCCTCATTTTTAAACAGGGATAAACATATTTGTACTACCTACTTCATAAAATGTTAAGAATAGTGTAAATTGTAAAGTGTTACAGAAATGTCATCCAAAAGAACCTGGGGGAATGGATGGAGGTGGACATCTGAACAGGTTCATTCTTTGAGTTCAGGAGTTAAGAGTGACTTAAACTGTGACAGTTGGTTCTGATTTGCAAACATAAGCAGATAAATTGTTTAATTATAGGTGTAATGAAGGACTGGCTAATGAGGATTGAGTCCTTAGAGCAGAGGTTCCCAAACTTATTTGACCTACAGCCCCCTTTAAAAAAATTACTCAGCACTGCCCCACCCCCACCCCCCAACCAAATCTACTTTCTTTAACCCTTTAACAGTTTTTTTTAAATTTGCATCATATCTAAAATATGATCAGCTGCTGGTTTGATTCACTACTGGATTAAGTCAAGGGGATTGCCCCTTGGGGATAACTACTAGACTCAGCTAATATTGCTACAAGCTCTGATGGTCTTTGCTGATGACTCCATTTGCCATCTCTGCTGGCTCTTCTGACCTCCTGGAGCTCACAAGGTCCTCAGTCACCTATGGCCAACAAAGAATAAGCACAAAGAGACAGAAGTGTGTGTATGTGGGGGCGGGGCGGGGCAGGGAGCGGCTGACCCAAAAGCTTATTATTAAATTTTCAGTGTGTATTTATACCTTGGAAATAGCAAACAAATCAGGGCTTGGTATATTATTTTGATGACTGTTTAGATTTTTAAAAGTAATAGAGAAAAATGTTAATAAGTCAAATTAGTGCTAAACACTTGAAGATACATTGTGGCCAAGTGGGGAAGGGTGTTCCACCACCCAGCAGCTCACCAAATTCGACCCAGCAGCTGATCATTGTGTCCCACAAGCAAGAGATTGACCTATCCTTTGGCACAGAAGCACACACAGAAGCAAACTTATTGGTGACTCCTAGATAAAAGGACTTTCAGGACAAGAAGGTGTGGGCCACATGTGTTCTCTGTGTGTTCCCACATGGCAAATTCTTTGGAGGGTAACTTTCTATAATAACTCTCCTGGCTATGCTTACTTAGTAAATACCCAGTTGTCAAAGCTAATTAACTCTGGTTAAATGATATCAAATGATTAATAGATACCAGAAAAAGTATATTAGATAGGGAGTCATGAATGACTGGATGAGAAGCCTCAGCCCCTCAGGCTACCCCCTAGGATTCTGGGGCAAGTAGGAATTGTCATTGCCTCCTAGGAATCCAACCTGCCAGTGCTTTGTGTGAGTTGGGAAAATGAGCCCAGAGAGGACATTATACAAGGGAGTTATAAGGCCTTATATCACCTGTGCCCCACTGCCACATTCATATTCTTAGGACCTATTTGGATCTGTCATCTATTCAAAACCATGGTGGATGAGCCCCTATTTTCCAGCTGAATCTCTTTGACCTGTAAGCACAATTAGATATGTTACTTGACAGTAGGGAAGAGGACATTCACTTACAACAAATGCAAGGTAGATAACAATGTTAAGCCACAAATGTTTTCTCCATTACTTGCCAAGGTGACCACTTGGCTAAGCTCTTTGTGCCTGGAAGTTGGGCCTACCACTTCCCCTGTGCTCCCTGTAGCATCTTTAACACAGTGGAAAAGACATATGAGCAGTGTCATTGACTCCCCAAATTTCTGTCTCCTTAATACAATGAAAAAGGGATAGACACCTCAGTCATTCAGATAAAGTAGAAAGGCAACCTCATTTTATTCTGGAGAGCTTTTTGGTATTGAATACAGATAATCAGGGGCACAGCTGCCACTTCCCATAGGTGTTCCTCTGGTCTGCTCCGGACTCTGGACTACACATGTTTTTGACCATGGTGCGTAGCCATGAGTTGTCTCGTCTTTTCACTTTCATTGCCCAGTCATGTCCCTTCAATTTTCATCAATATCCCCCCCCCCCACATGCACAAATCCTTTTTCTCAATAGATTTCATTTGAGAAACTATGGCAACTGAGTGGATGTCAAGATGTGAAGCATACAACCTAATGGGGAATACAATTTTCGAGAAAAAGATGACCGTATGTAAGACAGGCCACTTTATTTTCAAAAACCTCACTTCACTGTAGAACTTAGCCCCAATCAACTCAATCAATCAGTATGTATTTATTGAGGTCCTACTATGTGCCAGATAATTGTGGTAGGCAGTGGGGATATGAGTAGAAAGAATGGAACAATCCCTGCTCACAAGGAGCTTACAACCTAATGGAGGAGAAAAAAAGTATGTGTGTGTATATAACACGTATATACATATATATACACACATATGTATATACACATATACATAGATGCATATATATGTATATGTATATATACACACATACATACTTATATCCATATGTATATATACACATAGCATAAATATAAAGTTAATAAATGCAAACATATGAAAGTACATTAAATATAAGAAAAAGTAATATAAGCATATTAAAGTATATTAAATATAAACATGAGTAATTAAATACAAGATAGTTTGGGAGGGAGGTCACTAATAATTGGAAGGAACAGGAAAAGTTTCCTAAAGAAGATGGTGCTTGAGATTCATCTTAGAAGAAGAGAAGTAAGAGAGATAAGGAGGCCATACCTTCTAGGCAGGTAGGATGGCCAGCAGAAAGGCAAAGACAAGAAAGAGTTCAGGTTTCATGTGAAAGTTACTGGAAGTTGGCTGGATCACAGAATGTAGGAGGGGGAGTAATGTTCAATGAGATGAGAGAGATAGGTGGGGCCAGGCTGGGGAGGATGAATTTATATTTTATCCAATAGGCAATAGGACATCATTGGAGTTGGTTGAGTAGGGGAGTCACAAGACAAGATTTTCACTTAAGGAAAATTGCTTTTGCAGGTATGCATACGTTGGAATAGAGCAGCAACATACTTGAGGCAGGGAGACCAGTTAGGAAGCTGTTGCAATAATCTAGGCAAAAGGCGATGATGGTCTGAAGCAAGATGGCAGTTGTGTGTGTCATTGTGAGAGATGTTATAGAGAAGCAGCAAGATCCGGCAACTGATTGTATATGAGAGATGAGAAAGAGTGAAGAGTCTGGAAAAATACTGAGGTTATGAACCTGGCATACTGGAAGGATGGTAGTACTTTTAATGGAAATAAGAAAGTTTAGAAGAGAGGTAGCTTTGGGAGGGAAGATAATGAGTTCAGTTTCGGACGGGTTGAGCTTAAGGCATCTCCAGGATATCCAGTTTGAAATGTCCAACAGGAGAGTGGTGATATAGGCCATGGGCTCAGAGAAGAGACTAGGGTCAGAGACACATACACATAAACATAATGTATGTTTATGTATGAATGTATGTATGTATATGTAAGTATAGATATAGATACAGATGACATAGCTATGAATGTCATCTGTATACCGATGATAATTAAACCTGCGGGAGCTGATGAGGTTGCCAAGAGAGAAAATGTAGAGAGAGAAAAGAAGGGGGAGCAAGAGAGAACTGTAGGGAACATGCACAATTGGAGGTATGATATGGATGATGAGCCATTAAAGGAGACTGAGAAGGAGTGCTCGGATGGTTAAAAGGAGAACCAGGAAAAAGCAGTATCACAAAAGCCTAACTAGGAGAGAGTATCCAGGAGAAGAGGATAGACAATAATATCAAATGCATCCAATAGAGTGAGAAGGATGAGGATAAAGAGAAGAACATCAGATTTGGGAATTAATAGATCACTGATAACTTTGGAGAGAGAAGTTTCCACTGAGTGACGAGGTTAGAAACCAGAATTAAAAAGACACCTGAAAGGGAGACTTATGGGTCAATTACACAGAAGTCCTCTTTACAAACACCAGGGGTTTCCCTAGGTAGGAGCTCAGAGCTAGACATTATTGATACATATTTCTATAGCTTCCCAAGCTTAGAAAAGAGCAAATGAATCTGGACCCTCTGCAGATTGCTGGAAGATGTGTTTGTTATAGGATGTGGCTCCTCCCATTTCCCATTGTTCCATCCCCAGAGTAGGTATTAAAGGAAAATAGAATTCTCACCAAGATGGTTGCCTAAACAGAGATAGGCAACCCAAGTCCTACATACTTACTCCAGGAAAAAACTTGAAAATAGCTCCAGATCAAAAAATGATCAAGAAATCCAACAAGACACTTCAGTAAGTGACTTCCACTTACTGTCTACTCCAGAACTGCACAGAAAGTTAGCCAGAGCCTATAGGCAATAGGCAGCCCACCAGAAAAACCAGCATAGACCAACAGAAGGAAGGCTCCCAGCCTGACTGGAAATGTACCAGAGACATCTGTAGCCTGCAAGCCATATATCCTGAATCAGCAAGATTAGAAGGCACCCTCCCCCCCCCCCCCCCAAAAAAAAACAAATCAGAGTAGGGATTTTAGAATCAACTGGGCCTGTCAAGTGATCGACATAGGTACAGCAGCTATCAGACTACTATGCTCCAGGCCCAGGGGCTCCCAGTTCCCTAGCACCCTTTCTTGACACTCCATAGAGGACCCTGAAGATTCAGTGCTCTAAACCTCAAAGATCTAGGCAGGGGTGGGGAACCTGTGGCCTCAAGGCCACATGTGGCCCTCTAAGTCTTTAAGTGTGGCCCTTTGACTGAATCCAAACTTCACAGAACAAATCTACACAAACTGGTGTACAAAGGTAGAAGAAGATGATGAAATTTGTTGCTCATAATTAGAACACATAAAAGAAGGCAATAACTTACTCTATGAAGTTGCGTATAATCCTGTAAGGGAAAAAAAATGGAATAGAGGACTTTCCACATTCCTGATGAAGGGATCAGACTAAGTAAAAACTTTTAAATGCAAATATTGGAATCAAGGGAAACCTACAAAGGTTAAATTTATTTAAATTATTGGAAGGGGCTGTATGATGTTAAAAGACTAACATTCTAATGGGAAAGAAAAAAAAGCTGTCCTTTTAGAACAAGGGTTCTTAACATGGGGTGTGTAAACTTATTTTTAAAAATACTCTGAAAATCATATTTCAATATAATGGATTTCTTTTGTAATCCTATTGTGAAGGGATCATGGGTGAGGAGGTACCAAGAAGGAATATAAGGCAGCTTAGGTACAGGCATACAAAAGGGTGTCTCCCTCTCCCTATAGTCCTATAGCCATGTGGCAGCAGTGGTTCAGGCATACACTGGGCTATTTACCCTAATTCAGAACCAGACCTCCTAGATCTTTGTCCTTATAACTGTTTCTGTTGGGCAGTTTCAAAGAGACTGAGTGGGAGGGGTGCCTTAGGGGCAGTCAGTCAATCACCCTGTGGTCTAGACTGCAACCCCCCTTTATCAATCACAAAGCCACTATAATTACGATTAACTTTGAATTCCTAGCCCTAAATGTACCTGACCATGCCAGTTGTAGAGTAAATAAGGACTTAACTGTTATATAGGTAGATTATAGTGGTCAAACATGGAATCACTTCTGTCAGCTGGGGCCCAGGAAGTAAACCAATCCTCACAACTATACATTTTATTTTATATATTTATAAACATTCTGAGCAAGGATCCATAGGTTTCACCAGACAAAGGAGTCGGGACATAAAAAGGTTAAGAATACCTCCTTTAGTACTTTAAAGTTATTGAGGAAATTAAAGAAGAAAAACAGAGGTTGGATTGGTTCTATTCTGTAGGTCTTAGGAGAAGAAAGAAAAGGGACAAACTAGAGTAGAAAGGTAAAAGAAAGTGATGGAATTTGTTTCTCATAATTACAATAGGTAAGAGAAGAAAATACAAACATAGAGGAAGGAAGGGGAAGAGAATCATCAAATGAACAACATGGTTATCTGATCCAATGAAAGACTATTGAATACACACATACTCATATATAAGTATAGATGGCATAGAAATATGTCAGAATTAACAGGGAAACAGAGATAAGAAAGACAGGGTTAAAAGAGAGTATAATACTGGGAAGAAAACAAATGTAAGCAAAATAAACTTCCTGATTCTGAGATTAAAGGAATGAAAAGGGATTAAAATGAAAAAGAAAAGAACTAGAAGCTAAGAGTGGAAGCAATCCCATCAAGTGTGGAATGGCCAAACAAACTGGCATATGAATATAAGGGACTATTATAATTCTGTAAGAAATGTAAAAGAAGTGATTTCAGAGAATCCTTGGAAGTATAAACTGATTCAGAGTGAAATGAGCAAAACCAGAAGAATTTATGCTAGGACAACACGATAAAGAGAAAACAACTCTGAGAGATTTAATCAGTGCAATGACCAAACTGTGTACCCAGAGGACCAATGATGAAGCATACTGCCCAACTCCTGACAGAGAGGTGATGACTCAGGGTGGAGAATGAGGCATATATTTTTGGATATGGCTAATGTATGGATTTATTTTGCTCAACTATGCTGATTTGTTACTTGGGTTTTTATTTTAATTGGGGTAGTGATGTCAAAAAGGAAAAAAAAAGAAGAAAAAAAGTGGTTGACTGAAATATTTTTCCAAATATACTTAGGACAGAACAAAGCATCTAGACAACCAGAATAGTATTGACAGTGCAATATGTCGAATTTATTACATATTATTTTAAAAATCACGTGGTATGAAATTAAGATTCACAGTTTTATATACAATCTTTTTGTGTTCTACTTTGTAAATGAAAATAACTCATAGTTTTAGGTGTGGGTTATGGCCTATTTTTTTTTCATCTTTGTTAAATTCAGCATAAGAAAAACAAACAAAAAGAATCCCATCTTCCACAGGACCAAAGCCAAGAGCATTGACTGAAGAGAAAGTGATGGTCTTAATGGAAGAAGTAGGGGAAAAAAGGGTGCTACCCATATGAGAGTAGGGGCCTGCCAAGAAGAAGTAACTAGCTGTCCTCCTCAGCCAAATACGATAACCCACACACTGCTAGAAGCAAACCACCACCACCAATCCTAGGCTTACTCTGCTTCTTTGCTACTTTCATACATTGTTCCTTGTTCTTTCTGGGACTAAGAATAATAAATCTAATCCCTCTTCCACATTGGAATGAACAGGCTGCTTCCAGATATTATGAGTTCCTTGCAATTTGAGGTATTTGAGTAGAGGCTGGAGGAGGCTCCTGCTGTTTCTTCAACAGAGTGGGAGAGGGACCCAGGCAATTTCATCACCTCCCAATTGAAATTTGTCTCCCTTTGATATCAACTCAGCTGCTGGTATATGGTGGTAGGTCTCTTCTTCTGGGGATTCCTATTGAGGTTGAATTAGGTGACCTCAGAGGTCTTCTCCAACTCAGAGTTTTTGTGAGAGTTCTATGGAGTTAGAGGACAATTCATACTAAGTTCATAAATCATGCCTAATTCCCGCTGCATAGTCACAAAGACCAGAATAGTCTTGGGCAGTATTTCAACTATGGAATCATATCATGAAATTGGAATTTTCATTAAAATATCTCAAGAAACTTTTCTAAGGAATATTTTATTGTGGATTACTTGGGCTTTGTGCTCATTAATGCATTTGCTTGGTAATTTTCTATGACACATGTAAATTAAAAGAATAAAAGTCCCTTACTTTTTCTGCAAAATAAAACATTGCTTTTAAGTATTCTCCTTTGCCAGGAGTTAATTTATCTAAGACACTTTACCTGTTCCCCACAGGGTCTAATTTTGAACACCAAATCCAGCATTTTCTTTGCAATCATTTAGACAGCAACAATAGTTTTGAAATCGAAATTGTAAAAGAAGACTGTGAATAGCACAGCATTCAAACTCTCAGCCAACAACAAAAACTCTGAATATAAACACTGGACTTGGGCTCTGTGTCACTTCCTTGATGAGACAATGTGGCATTCTCTGATAATAAACTGGAGACGTTGATTAAATAGCTAGTCAAGCTGAGAAGATTTGCCAGTGAAGAGGAGTGGAGAGTAGGGAGAAGGATGGAAAGAGGGAGAGATAAAAGTGTGGAGTGTGGAATGAGACTGTAGACTATGTTGGCGACCTTTTAGAAACTTTGTTGGAAATAAACAGAACCAAGTAGAAAAGAGCTTTGTGCTTTTGGGCCAAATCTTTATGCTACAAGAGCTGAAAAATAGTTAGCTGGCCTTGGGTGGAGAATGACTCATTGTTGTGTTATAATTGATTTTAGGAAATAGAAATAAAGTACAATGCTGATTTTAACAAAATAATCATGGAATGAGAAGGACCCTTAAGAGGTCATCTGACAGAGTCATCTGACTGCAGATATAGCAATGCCTCACACATATAACTAAGACCATCGCTTGTCAAAGATTTACAGAGCTTGAGTCACATAAACACATGGAATATTTCTCTTTTTTTTTTTGCAGAGCTTTCTTCTTTTTTAATTTTTTTTAATTTATTTTTGACATGTTTGGTTTTCAGCATTGATTTTCACAGGCGTTTGAATTACAAATTTTCTCCCCATTTCCTCCCCCCCCACTCCAAGATGGCGTACACTCGAGTTGCCCTGTTCCCCAGTCTGCCCTCCCCTTCGTCACCCCATTCCCCTCCTATCCCCCTTTCCCTTCCTTTCTTGTACGGCAAGATAAATCTCTGTGCCCCATTGCCTGTGCATCTTATTTTCTAGTTGCATAAAAAAAAAAACAACTTTTTTCTCCCCTCTTCCCTTCCCATCCACCCTCCCTAAGAAGTCAAGCAATTCAACATGGGCCACATGCATATCATTATGTATAACCCTTCCACAATACTCATGTTGTGAAAGACTAACTATATTTTGCTTCTTTCTAACCTATCCCCCTTTATTGAATTTTCTCCCTTGACCCTGTCTCTTTTCGAAAGTGTTTGTTTTTGATTATCTTCTTCCCCATCTGCCCTCCCTTCCATCATCCCCCCTTTTTTTTATCTTCTTCCTCCTTCTTT
>CM053622.1:125761747-125841068 GCA_028646595.1 Phalanger gymnotis | reverse complement strand
AGATATTAAACTATACTATAAAGCAGCAGTCATCAAAACTACCTGGTACTGGCTAAGAAACAGAGTTGTGGATCAGTGGAATAGGATAGGTACAAAAGATGGAGAAGTCAATGGCTATAGCAATCTACTCTTTGATAAACCCAAAGAGGCCAGCTTCTGGGCTAAGAATTCACTATTTCACAAAAACTGCTGGGAAAATTGGAAAATGGTAGGGCAGAAACTGGTCATAGACCAATATCTTATACCACATACCAAAATAAAGTGAAAATGGGTTCATGATTTAGGAATAAAGGCTGATACTATAAGCAACTTGGGAGAGCAAGGAATAATTTACCTATAAGATTTATGGAAAAGAATTCATGACACAACAAGAGATAGAGAGCATTACAAAATGCAAAATGGATAATTTTGATTATGTTAAACTGAAATGTTTTTGTATAAACAAAGCCAAGGCAACAAAGATTGGGAGGGAAGCAGAAAATTGGGAGAAAATCTTTACAACCAGTGTCTCTGATAAAGGCCTCATCTATAAAATATACAGAGAATTGAGCCAAATTTATAGGAATACAAGTCATTCCCCAACTGAGAAACGGTCAAAGGATATGAACAGGTAGTTTTCAGAGGAAGAAATTAAAGATATCTATAGGCATATGAAAAAATGCTTGAAATCACTATTGGTTAGAGAAATGTAAATCAAAACAACTCTTAGGTGCCACATCTCTCCCTCTCTGGCTAAAATGACAAAACAGGAAAATGATAAATGCTGAAGAGGATGTGGGAAAATTGGAACATTGTTACATTGCTGGTGGAGTTGTGAACTGATCCAGTCATTCTGGAGAACAATTTGGAACTACGCCCAAAGGGCTATAAAAATGTTCACACTCTTTGACCCAGCAATACCACTTCTAGGGTTGTATCCCAAAGAGATCACACAAGTGGGAAAAGGACCCATACGTATAAAAATATTCATAGTGGCTCTTTCTGTAGTAGCAAAGAATTGGAAATCGAGGGGATGCCCATCAATTGGAGAATGGCTGAACAAGTTGTGGTATATGAATGTAATGGAATACTATTGTACTATAAGAAATGGGGATGATACAGACTTCGTAAGAGCCTAGAAAAACCTACACGATATAATGCTGAGTGAGTGGAGCAGAGCCAGGAGAACATTGTACACAACCACAGATATATGGATTCTGTGATGACTAATGCTGATAGTCTTTGCTCTTCTCAGCAACACAAGGTGCAAAGACAACTCCAAAGGACTCACGATGGAGAATGCTTTCTATATCCAGAGAAAGAACTATGAAGTATGAATGCAGATTGAGGCACACTTTATGCTTGCCTTTTTCCCCCTTTTTTCTCTTTTGTTTTTGTTTTTGGGTTCTTTTTTGGTTCTGTTTCCTCTTTCTCATGATTCATTCCATTGGTCACAATTCTTCTTCACAGCTTGACTAGTGTGTTATACATAGAAGATATGTTGGATTCCATGCCGTCTTGGGGAAGTAGGTGGGGGAGGGAGAAGAAAACTTCGAGCTCAAAATTATGTAGAACTGAGTGTTGTAAGCTAAAAATAAAAACTCTCAAAAAAAAAGAAAAGACAAAAAAATTATTGCTATTTTTCCTGGAGTTCCTCTATCTTAATATATCCTTCACAGGCTGTTACACTCAGAAGGGATCAATCCTTAGCTAAATCTTTGGTTTACAGATCAAATAATCATTCCTGAAATGTTTGAGTACTTACTGTGTTGGAGATATTGATAAAAGGGGATATACAAAGATATATTCAACACATCATTGCCCACAAGGACCTTACAGTTTAGTAGGAAAGACAGGATGATAGAATCTTAGACGTAGAGTTGGAAGGAATCTTAGGGTATTATATAGCCCTCACTTTACAAATGAGGAAACTAAGACTCACATATCCATTGTTACAAATCCCTTCACTTTACAAATGAGGAAACTGAGGCCTACAATGGTGAGGTGATTTGTTCAAATTCATATAACAAGTAGCATAGCCAAGATTTGAACCCAGGTCCTCTGGTTCCAAATTTGAAGCTCTTCACACTGTATTATGAGAAAAAAATAGATAATGCTGTAAGATATTACTATAACATACGGCAATACCATTAAGTAAACACATTTGGTAAATGCCAAATGAGTACAACAGGAATGCTATAGGAAGGACATCAGAGCAGGGAGAGATAATAGTAGTGTGGTCAGAGAAGACTTTGTTTATGGGATAGAATTTGAGCCAGACATTGAGGAAGGAAACAAACATTTATTAAGTTTCGACTACGTGCTAGGTACTATGTTAAATGATTTACAACTATTATCTCATTCAATCCACACAACAAACCCTGGGAGGTAGGTGCTATTATCCCCATTTTATAGCTGAGGAAACTGAGGTAAACAGGGATTAAGTAGCTTGTCCAGAGTTATCCAGCCAACAAGTATCTGAGGCCAGTTTTGAACTGAGATCTTCTTGACTCTGTCCATCTTGCTGCCTCTGGGTCAGTGGGTAGAGTTAAAATGCAGACAGAGGAATAGAAGACTTTCAAGGTGGTGATACTGTCATAAGCAAGGACACAGAAGTAGGAATAAGTCTAGTGTAGTGGACTAGGGAATGAATGGATAGACCATGGATCTAAAGTAGTTTTCATGCAAGGGAGCAGTGGGAGGAATAGATGCAAAGGCAAAATAGGAGTAGAAGATGGAGATCTTGAAAAGATACAGTAATGGACATTCTATTCTAAATTAACTGGGAACCCTAAAGTCATGTAAGGCCACTATCTATAGCTAGCATTCATCCTTTCTAGTAAAAATGTAAGGTTCTTTAGAGCAGAGCTTGGTCACTTAGCATCTTTGCAACCCCAGAGCCTAGTATGCAATAGATGGTTGACCTTTAAAATTTTGAAAATTTGGATTTGGGTGTTTATTAGAAAAAATTATACTACATTATCATTTTAACCTAATAAAAGCAATAATAATTTACTTGCCATGTCCCCACAATCAAGTGAAAAATAGAAAAGATTGTTATAATTTCGAAAACAAACTATTCTTTCTATTGATGACAATGAAATCATTACATTTGGACTCTAACATCACAATGCACTCTATGGAAAAGTAAAAAGAAACATAGATGAAGTACAAAGGAAAGGTAATAAAATATTCATTATTCCTTTAGGAGGATTAAAGAAATTTTTTCATCAACTTAATGGAATAATAGGGCTGCTAGCCAATGGCTGGCTGAAGAATCAACCATACCCCTTGTGGCTTTTAAAAATCAAACAACTTATTCTGTGGGACACTCTTGAAGGTGTCATCTCTGGCAGCAGAGAAGAGAGCCAAAATGGAGGAACAACCTAGTTCTTGAGAGGGAATTGCTCCTTACCTTTCTCCCACTCTTCTTCTAGAATAAAAGAGGGGAGGGATTCTCTCTCTTTCCCTCATTGACAATGGTGTCTTATACAAGAACAACTAACACCTTAAGAAATATTATAACCCACAGAAATCAAAGCCAGTGTCCAACTGTGGAATCAAATGAAGTCATCAAAAGCTAGCTCTGACAGTCAAGAGTCAGAAAGAAGCAGACCCAGAGGGCTCCACTAAATGATCTGCCCAGTAGAGATGTTCCCAGGAACAGCTCAGGAAGCAACAGGAAGATATTCTAAGGAAAGAAAAAACATCAGAGTCTTTAAGTGCCAGAAGAGTGAGTTGCCTAGGCAATACATGTTCCCCAAGTGCAGCTAGGTGGTCCAGGGGATAGAGTGCTGGGCCTGGAGTCAGAAAGACTTAAGATGCTTATTCTCAGTGTGACCCTGGCAAGTCATTTAACTCCTGTCTGCCTCAGTTTCCTCATCTGTAAAATGGTGATAATAATAACATCTACCTTCCAAGGCTATTGGGAAGATCAAATGAGATAATATCTGTGAAGTGCTTAGCACAGTGCTGGGCACATAGTAAATTTTTAATTAATTCTTGTTTACTCTCTTCCTTTCCATGTGCCACTCTGATATATTTTATAAGTGTTCACACTTCTCACTAAGAGTGTAAATATTTGTGGGAGAGTCTACAGTGGGTTTATGGAAAGGATGTTTTGTTACTATTTACGTTATTCCATTTCTATAAATGCCTTTGCTTGAGCTAATTATGTCAACTAACTTAGTCAGACAATAAGTATTTAATAATATGGACCAGGTAGTATACTAAGTGCTGGGGATTTAAAAAGGAAAAAAAAAGCAAAAACAGTTCCTGCCCTCAAGGATCTCAGATACTAATAGGAGAGGCAAACACGAAAATAGCTAGGTACATATCAGATATATAGAGTAGATGGAATATAATGTCAGAGTGTAAGGCAATAATATCTTGGGGGATTTAGAATGCTGTCCTGTAGAAGTGGGCTTTGAATGGGTTATTAAAGAAGCTCGCCAGGGAAACAAAGAAGTGGAAATGAGGAGAGAGAACATTTCAAGGATAGGAGACAGCCAGCGCATAGGTACAGAGTTGGAAAACGGAGCATCCTATGTAAGGAACAGCAAATGAGACTGTATGTCTGTATCGCAAAGTTTGTGGGGAGGAGAGCAAAGTACAAGAAGACTCAAAAGGTAGGAAGGGCCCAGTCTGAGAAGAGCTTTAAGTGCCAAGAAAAGCTATTTGAGATTGGAGGTAATTGAAAGCCCCTAGAGCTTATTGAGTAGGGAAACTACATGATCAGAAACATAATTTAGCTATCCATTTCTATTTTATGGGAGAGTTCATCCCATTCACATTCAAAGTTATAATTACTAATTGTGCATTTTCCTCCATCCTTTTTTCTTCACTGTTTATCCTTCTCTCCATCTTTTTTATCTTATTCCTCCCCAGACATCTAATTTACTTCTAACCACTGCCTCCCTAATCTGCATCCCTTCTAAGAGTTCCTCCCTAATTCTCTCTTCTATCCCTTCATCTACCCATCCTTCTGAGTCCTTTTGTTATCCTATCCCCTCACCCTCCTGTTTCTTTGTAAGTTAAGAAGACTTTTAGACCCTTCTAGATGTATATGTTATTCTCTCAATAATGATGAGAATAAGGTTCTAGCACCACTAGCCCTCCGCCCCCTCCTGCCTTCACTGCAACTGTTTTTCCATTCATATTTGTAGGAAATAATTTCTTCATTTTATTTCTCCTTACCCAATTTTATTTTTTGAGATCATATCATCATACTCAGCTCAACCCCAAGCCTCCTATATATGTATGCTCTTTCAAACTACTCAAGTAATGATTCTTCAGAATTATGGATAACATTTTCCCATATAAGAAGTAAACAGTTTGATCTTATTAAATCCCTCATAATTGTTCTTTCATGTTTACCTTCTTAAGTTTTTCCTGATTCTTGTGATCAAGTTTTCTGTTCAGTTCTGGTGTTTTCATCACAAATATCTGAAAGTCTTTGTTTCATTAAATATCTATTTTTTCCCCTATGGAGGATTACACTCAGCTTTGCTGGGTAAGTTATTCTTGGTTGCAAACCCAGCTCCTTTGCTCTTCGGAATATAATGTTCCATGGCCTTTGGTCTTTTAATGTACAAGCTGCTAAATCTTGTGTTATCCTGACTGTAGCTTCACAGTATTTAAAAGTTTTTTTTTCTAGTTGCTTGTAGTATTTTCTTCTTGACCTGGGAGCTTTGAAATTTGGCTATAATGTTCTTGTGAGTTTTCATCTTGGGATCTCTTTCAAGTGATGATCAGTGGATTTTTTCAATTTGTATTTTACCTGCTAGTTCTACAGCTTCAGGGCAATTTTCCTTAGTAATTTCTTGAAGCATAGGGTCTAGATTCTTTTTTTCTCTCATAACTTTAATGTAGTCCAAGGATTCTTATATTGTCTCTCTTCAATCTGTTCTCCAGGTCAGTTGTTTTTCTAATGAGACATTTCACATTCTCCTCTATTTTTTCATTCTTTTGATTTTGTTTTATTATTTCTTTGTGTCTTATAAAGTTCATTACCTTCCCATTGCCCAATTCTAATTTCTAAGGAGTTATTTTCTTCTGTAAGTTTTTGAATCTTTTTTTCCAATTGGTTGACTTTCTTTTCATAATTTTCTTGATTTTCTTGCAATACTCATTCCCCTCCCCTCTAATTTTTTCTCAGCCTCTCTTATTTGATTTTTAAAGTCCTGTTTAAGCTCTTCCAAGAACTTTTTTGGGCCTATTACCATTTTATATTTTTCTTTGAAAGTAGAAGTTGCTATTTTAACTTCACTATATTCTTCTGAGTTTGAAGCCAGATCTACTCTATCTATTATATTAGTGATTATCTATGGTGAGATTCTTTCTATTTTGCTTACTCATTTTTAGTGGCTTATCTCTTGGCTGCAAACTTTGCATTAGAGTTGGGCTCTACTCTAGAGGTATGGGGGATAACATCTCAGGTTTCAGGTTTTTCATGGTGTAGTTTTCTTAGCTTTACCCGGGGCCTAGTATCAACAATCCAGCTAGCAGCTTCTATGAGGGTGTAAGATCTACCAACAACCAGCACCCAGAAAGCTGCCAACACAGGTCTTTTTGATCTGTTTTACTTAAGGAAAGCAACGTTAAGGGGTTAACAATCTTACTCTAGTCCAGCATACAAATATCATTTGCTTAGTTCAGGGGAAAAAAATAGCACCCTGAATTACAGACCAAATACAATTCAGCATCTGGGTGTACAGCCAGGGAGCTCATTATAACGGCTGACCCAGAGTCACACACCAGTCCTGCTATGGCTCAGAGCTCAGAGAGAGAAAACGCTAATCTCTGCACTTATATATCCTGTTTAGGGCCCCAAAGGGTCCCAACCTCCCCCAGGCTGGGCTTGAAAAAGTTCCCCACCCCCAATATCACATCAGATATAAATCAATGGCTCCCAATTGTGTATAAACTCCCAAAAGTGCAGAGAAATACAAAAACATCCCACTTCATCTGCCCCATTCAAACAAAGGCCAGAGTCGTTAAAGGTCAACAACAAAAAGTCCCACCTTAATTACTATTGCAGGCCCTGACCTCAGGTACTCCTCTCTATCCCTGAGCCATGACCATGGCCCCCAGCAGAGCTGTCACCACAAACCTCTTATTCCCCCTGCCTCCACCATGGCTGCAATCTTCAGCTCACCCCTCCAGAACCAAAACTAAGGACTCCCTCTCCTGACAGTGACCAGAGCTAGCAAGGTCCCACCCTCTACAACTGCACTCATGACACGTACTCATTCTTCCTTGACCAGGACTGTGTCTGGTCAGCACACCTGGACACCCCCTCCCCAACCCCACATTGTCAGTGGAGGGAAAGCTCCTGAACCTGAGGCTTCCACCTGACACAGTTACTCCCAGAACTTGTTTGTTGATTGTGGTGGGGGGCGGGGCGCATTTGCCCTGAGGTATCTGCAATTCAATCAGGCCAGATCACTACCCAGGGAGATAAGGACTTTTCTAACATACTCACAAGCTGTTTTAGGCTGGACAACTGCTTTACCCTGACTTTTCTGCTGCTCAAAGTTCACTTTGAGGTGTTACTTTAAATTGGGAGAGCCAGTTAATCTCTTGCCTTATTCTGCCACTTTCCCATAATCATTTCATAAACTACAACTTAGGAAAATTACTTTGGTGGCTGACTAGAGGATGGTTGGAACTGGGGAGAGATATGAGGCAGAGAGACCAACTAGAAAGGTATTGCAATATTCCAGGTGAGAAATAATGAGAGCCTGAATCAGAGTGGTGGCTATGGGAGTAGAGAACATATACAAGAAAGGTTGTGAAGGTAGAAGAATAACAAGATTCAGTAATGGACTGGATATTTTGGATGAGTGAGAGTGAGGAGTTAAGGATGATACCCACTGGTAGATGCACTTGAGCTACGGTTTTAGGGAACAGCAGGGGAGGGAAGGGAGAAAGAATTTATATAGTACATTAGGAGTGCAAATCCACAGAGTACCTTGAACTTGAGCTCTGTAATTCAATGACATTGGCCTCCTTGCTATTCCTCACATAAGATATTCTATCTCTTGAATGTTCCCCATACCTGGAAAGGTCACCCTCCTCATCTGGCTTCCCTGGCTTCAAATCCCAACTAAAATCCCACCTTCTATATGAAGCCTTTCTCAACTTAAGAAATTCTAGTGCCTTCCAGTCACCCAGACCAGCAGAGAATACTTGTGAAGCCAGGGTGCCTGCTACTCAAACCCAATAGAGTTTTTGGACTTGGAACTTGGAACCATGGTCTATAGGAATTTAACTAAGCTGTGACCCTAATCTCTTTCCTTTCCCCATAGTATGAGTTAGTAGAATGTGGGGGGAGAAAGTGGGGGGAAGGAATAGATTAAGCCCCACATGTTGGGGAGTAAATTTGTATATTTATCAATATATACTTTTGAAGTAAATATTTCTTTGTAAAAGTAATCCAACCTTTAGTGGTTAAATGGAACTGGGGTGCATGGAATCACATACCACCACCACCCCCCACTTGGGAAGAGCATCATTGGTGGGGATTTGAGCCATTGGTAGAGAGCCTAGACACTCCGTTCAAAGTTAATATATCTGGCCTTCAGGTAGTGGGGGCCAGGGTAGTCCATTACACTCTCATAGCAAATCAGGAGATGGAGTCCAACTATGGTGGTTTTTATTTCAGTTACAGCCAGGAAAATCTTAGTAAATCTTTTCATTTTACATCTCTTTGTTGTCGTCTTCTAATTTCAAAATGCCCTCATAACTGGAAATCAAGATTTCTGCTAGTTTATTTTCCTTTTCATTATTCTGTGAGGCAATACTGCTCATAATATTCCATCTATCTCTTTCACAGTGTTTTGCAAATGGGCTTGTACTCTAAGGCAGTGTTGTCCTTGGCTACTACATCTTTCTGATTAGCACAGAGATTAAGTATTTGTTCTACGAGGTAGTTTTCGAGAGGTTTTGGTCTACTCATTGTTACGATTATTTTAAATCAGTTAAACACCTCTAAGAAACTATTACAAATTGTTTTAAGTTATATCCATTTCCAGCATTTCAGGGTCAACAATTTGCCTATGCAGTATAGATTTAGGCTGACAGCCCCTGCCCTGCCCCCTCCCCCCCCCCCACACTCATAATCTACATGGGGCAATCATCCATTTCTCATGACTGTTGGCTCATTCTCTCATTTGCTCTCATCCTAGGTTCTTAGGTAATCTTAGGTATGCTTTGATATTTTACCATAAATTACTAAAATTTCGACATGTACCTTATGAATTAACTGGTGAGCTCTGGGGTCTCCATCTTAGTTTAAAAATTATTCATTAGAATTAATAATAGTGTTTATATAGCATTTTAAGGTTTACAAAGTACTTTGTAAACATTATCACATTTTGTCCTCACAACAACCCTGGAGTATAGGTGCTTTTATTATACCTGTTTTAGAGATGAGAAAACTGAGACAGACAGAGATTTAGTGTCTTGCCTAGGGTCAAAGAACTAGTAAGTGTCTGAGGCTAGAGTTGAACTCAGGTCTTCCTGATTCCTGGTTTTGTGCTCTATCTACTGCATCATCTAGCTGCCTCTAAATGAATAAATATTTCTTTAAAAAGCTGGAGACATTTCTCATGAGCTTTCACTCATCTCTCTAGATATAAATCAAGCTTTAATATCCTAGGTTTAAATAAACATCAAAATTACTGGTTATGTGATTTATTAACAGTATAACAAACAATAAAACATAGGTATAAATACTTAGAATATATGTACACAGTAACAGCAACATTGTGCCATGACTAACTTTGATGGACTTAATTCTTCTCAGCAATACAAGGAATACAATTCCAAAAGACTCATGATGGGAAATGCCATCTTCATCCAGAGAAAGAACTATGGAGTCTGAATGCAGATCTAAGCATACGATTTTCTTTTTTTAAATTTTGTTTCTTCTTTCTCATGGTTTTCCCCTTTGGTTCTAATTCTTCTTAACAATATGACTAACGTGGAAATTTGTTTAATATCGTTGTACATGTATGGCCTGTATCAGATTGTGCACCATTTTGGGGAAGGGTGAGCTGAGTGAGGGGGAGAAGATTTAGAAATCGAAATCTTATAGAAGTAAATGTTGAAAACTAAAAACAAATGAACAAATAAAACATTTTTAAAAGATTAATATGCCAAAAAATAACTACACTGTATCAGCTGTGAGAAAGATAATAGTTATTTCTAACTCTCATTGTGATTGCTGATTTCTCAGTTCTGAGAATATAGTCTCACCATTCAGCTCTCTCAGGATGCCAATTAAAGTCTCTCGAGAATTCCTTTCATGACGTTTCTTCACAAGATAAGAAAGAGAAAAGTTATGTCAGTCTTTTCTCTCTGTTTTCCCCATCTCTCCAGCCATCACAATTAAATTTCCAGAGTGGTGATAGTTAAACTTACTCCCTCAAGAGCCTGTTCTCTCTTAAAGACACAGTAAGAATATCCTTAGTCTTAGTTGGAGGGACTATTAAGGCTGGTGTTACACTTGAACAGACCAGATTTGAGCTATTATAATTCAACATAGAATCTTCTCATCATTTATTTTGACCTTTACTCTAGTTAATGATCCAATTGCACACAGAAAACTCATTCTGTAATGATTCCCACACTGGGAACTAATTTTTAAGCTACAGCAAATTTCCCAGTTGTCTTCCTATGTCACTGATTGGCAATTCCTGTTTGATATTCCTCTCCAATTTGTTTCCCCTTAAATTACATGGGTTGTGAATTTGGCGCAGAAAGTGTGGAATTTAGGAAAAATAGCAGAGAGGTACTTTATACAACAGAAAGAGCCCTGATCTCAGAGTTAAGAGACCTGGGTTTTATTCCCAGCCATCCTGATTACTATCTGTGAAATCCTGAATAGATAGATCATTTCACTGTTCTATACCTCTCATCTGCAAGGTGGGCATAAGTAGTACAGTAGATAAGGACCTAGGCCTGGAGTCAGGAAGATCTGAACATGAATCTTGCCTTATATACTTACTAGTTGTATAACTCTGGGTAAGTCATTTAAATTCTCCCAGTCTATTTCCTCAGAGTAAAATGAGGATAATAATGGGACTGACCTCAAAAGGTTGTTTTGAGAATTAAATCAGATAATACATGAAAAGCACTTGGCAAACCTTAACACACTATGTACATATTAGCCGTTATTGTTATCTACCTCACAGAGCCAAAAAAGTGCTTTGTAAGCTATATAATTATATCCCCTTAAAAGGGATGGGGACATGGGCATGGTGGCAAGAATTCAAGACAAAATTCACCTGCTCTGTCCCACTCCATCCAGTGTTACAACAAATACCTTTTTGAGGCTTATGGAACTGTCAAGGCAATTTATGTGGTCCTGGATCCTGCCAACTGAGATATGGCAGGAGTTTAAAGGAAGTTACTCACCCCAACTGAAATACCAGGGGAGTCTGGGAGGCTTCCTATTATGCTGAGGGGAAAAAAAAAGGAAAGTTTTTTTGACAACCTCTTGAGAGGCCTTTTATGTGTCAGTAGGGTGTGGGAGTGGATCTCAATAACAAAATAGGTCAAAATGTGTAGATTAGCCCCAGGCATGTTGGCTGGACAGTCTCACAGAAGAGTCCAGATTCGCCTTTGAGGAAGAGTCTGTCCCCACACATGGCAGGAGAAACTAGGCAGAGGAGCATAAAGGAGCAACTCTGGAGGCAGGAAAGAAGAGCAGCTGTGGAAGTAAATGAGATACAACTGGTTGCTGGAGTTGCTGGTAAATAGAAACCTAAGACAGCCAGACTGAAATAACAGGAGTAAACCTGGAGTTAGGAGAGAGGCTTGTCTCCAGAATGTTCCCTCTCCAACCTATGGCACTGGAATCTGTGGGAGTCCCTTTGAAAATGGAAGGGACAGGGCATTTTTTCTTGTTATTTACTAAAGTATCCAAGTTAAAACACTGCTATTTGGTTCATTGTTTCTGGTCTGTAGGTAGAGAATACCTATATAGGTAGGGGCTCGGGCCAAACTTGAATAATCAAAATGCCTGCGTAGGAAAGGGTACCAGAGCAATACAGAACCTAGACTAAATCTGTACAAATCATTTTGATGGGAATTGGAAGAAAGGGAAGAGCAAGAAAGGAAAGTGTGTGTGTGTGTTTGTGTGTGTGTATGTGTGTGTGTGTGTGTGTGTGTGTGAGAGAGAGAGAGAGAGAGAGAGAGAGAGAGAGAGAGAGAGAGAGAGAGAGAGAGAGACAAAGGGGGAAGAAAATAATGGGAATGAACACTATGAGAATAGTGGATAAAAGAGGACTTGTCTAGGCAAAATTACTACTCTATTACTCTACCAGCTACAAGGAATACATTTACACACCCCAGCAGCAGAAAACCAGATCAATACATTCCTAAACAATTACTAGAGGCAGCATATAAATGACATCATCCTTTCTCCTAGAGAGAACAAAACCAGTTTTAACTGTGACCAACACACACACACACACACACGCACACACACACACACACACACACACACACACACACACACAGCTTCTCAAATGGACAAAAGCAATACTTTTGAAGTTGACAGTCTTTCTGTAATGAGGTACAAACTAGTTGGCAGTCATTTGACAATTGATAGCGCCTAGAAGATCTCTCACAAATATAGGTCAGACTCACTGAGCAAAGGGAAGAGCTATGGAGCAGTTACTTTTTGCAAAGGTAACAAAAACAGAAGTACAAAATAGAAAAGGAGGAAAGCAAATGTGATGAAGAGAAAAGGACCTTTTGAGTTGAGTCTCAAATACCTGTGGCTTTGGGGAAGTCATAGCCTTTCTGGGAATCAAAGAAGCTCAGATACATGTGTTTTTCTTATCTACAATTTTTCTTTAGTGTTTAAAATTAGGGAAGTGATAGTTCCACTGTACTCTGCCCTGGTCAGATCTACAAAATTGTGTCCTGGAAAGGACAATAATAAACTAAAGCATGTGCACAAGAAGGCAGCCATGATGGTGAAAGGACTCATAACAATGCTGCAGGAGCATCAGTTTAAGGAACTGGAAAAGTTTTCCTTAAAAAGAAGAGACTGAAGAATGGAGTGGGGAAGGGAGGGAGACAATGATTCTGTGTCTTAATAAATTTTAAATCTTTACCAACCACTAGAATAGTAGGACATTTAAAATGTCTATTGAATAAACAAATGAATGAATTATATAGCTATGTCCAATCAGACAATGTCATTGATTTTATTTATCAAGAACCCACTACGTGCCAGACATTATGCTAAGCACTGAAGATACAAAGAAAGGTAAAAGACAGTCCCTGGCATCAAGGAGCTCACAGTCTACTGAGGGAGACAAGATGCAAAAAACTATGTGCAAACATTACACACACATATACGTATGCTCATGCTTGTATATAACATGTTTATTATGAGTATATGTATATGTGTGTGATAAATTGTAGAAAATCAATAGAGGCCTCAGCAAACCATTGGGAGATCCTGAGCCCCAATGTGGTGGAATAAGCAAACCCCAATACCAAAACCCTCCATGTGCCTCAGTGTAGCCAAGGAAATTGGCAGACTCCAGTGGCCAGACACCCATGTAACTCAACATAGCCCTAGGGAAATGAAAAAACAGCCCACTGGCCTCAGCACCTTCACTGCAGCACTAGGTAAATAGTCAGGGCTTACAGCCCCTGGCATAAGATGCCTAAGATACTGCCCCTTCCACTCTGGGAGCAGAGCTAAAATTTGAAAGAAAGGAAAAGGATTAGAAAGGATGAGCAAAAAACAACAACATAAAAATAATCTGACCATAGAAAGTTATTTTGGTGACAAGGAAGATTAAGACACAAATTCAGAAGAGGACAACAATGTCAAAACAACTATGGGCAAAACCCCAAACAAAAACAGGAAATGGTCTCAAGCCCAGAAAGAACTCATGGAAGAGCTCAAAAAGGAGCTTAAAATCATATAAGAAAGGTAGAAGAATGAGAGTGATGCATGAGAATTATGAAAAAAAAAGAGTCAACAGCTTAGAAAAAGAAAACAACCACTTATAAAGTAGGATTGGCCAAATGGAAATGGAGATACAAAAATCCACTGAAGAAAACAACTCCTTAAAAAGTACAATTGGCCAAATGGAAAAGGAAATACAAAAGTTAACTGAGGAAAGTAACTCCTTAAAAGTTAGAATTGGATGAGTGGAAGCTAATGACTATATGAGACATCAAGAATCAATGAAACAAATTCAAAAGAATAAAAAAATAGAAGAAAATGTGAAATACCTCATTGGAAAAACAACTGATCTGGAAAAGAGATCCAGGAGAGACAATGTCAGAATCATTGGACTTCCTGAAAGCAATAATCAAAAGGAAGACCTGTGCGATATCTTTCAAGAAATTATCAAGGAAAACTGCTCTGATATCCTGGGACCAGAGGGCAAAATATGCATTGAAAAAATCCACTGAACACCTCAGGAAAGAGATCCTAGCACATAAACTCCAAGGAATATTATAGCCAAATTACAAAACTATGAGGTCAAGGAAAAAGTACTGCAAGTGGCCAGAAAGAAACAATTCAAATATTGAAGAGCCACAATCAGGATTACAGAGAACTTAGCAGCTGCAATGTTAAAGGATCGAGGTCATGGAACATGATATTCCAGAAGGCAAAGGAGTTAGGACTACAACTGAGAATCATCTACCCAGTGAAATTAAGCATAATACTTCAAGGGAAAAAATAGTTATTCAATGAAATAGAAGGATTTCAAGCTTTCACAAGAAGATTAAAATTGAACAAAAAAAATGTATCTCCAAAATCAAGACTGACAAAAAGCCTAAAAATATAAAAAGGGAAAAGAAAACAAGGGATTAAACGGAGCTAAACTGTTTACATCCCTACATAGGAAGATATTTATAATTCTTAAAAATTGTACCACAGCTAAAAGGAATATATCTAGACAGAGGGTATGGGAATAAGGTGAATTTGAGGGAATGACATAAAAAATAAGTAAGGGATGAGAAAGAGGAAGGAGTACACTCGGTGCAGAAGAAAGGCAGAGGTAAAATAGGTTAAATTATTTCACATGAAAAGCTGCAAAAAACTATTACAGCAGGGAGAAGATGGGAAGATAGGTGATGGGTATTGCTTGAACCTTACTCTCATCAATATTGGCTCAAAGAGGGAATAATATACACCATCACTTGAATATAGAAATCTATTTTACTCAAAAGGGAAGTAAGAGGGGAGGATATTAAGTAAAGGGGGTGGGGGAAGAAGAAACTGACAGAAGGGAGGGCAGATGAGGAAGATGCTAGACAGAAGCAAAACACTGGTGAGGAGGGAAAAGATAAAAGGAGAGAGAGAGGACAAACAGGAAGAAAAATGGAGGGAAATACATAGTAATCATAACTGTGAATGTGAATAGGATAAACTCTCCCATAAAATGGAAGCAGACAGCAGAGTGGATCAAAAACCAGCATCCTATGATGTTGTTTATAAGAAACACACTTGAAGCAGAGAGACACACACAGATCAAAGGTAAGGGGCTATAACAGAATCTATTATGCTACAGCTGAAGTAAAAAAAAAAAGATGGGGTAGCAATCCTGATCTCAGATGAAGCAAAAGCAAAAATAGACCTAATTTAAAGAGATAAGGAAGGAAACTATATCTTACAAAAAGGTACCAAAGACAATGAAATAATATCAATACTAAACATATATGTACCAAGTGGTATAGCATCAATATTCTTAAAGAAGTTAAGTGAGTTACAGATACATGACCAAATAAGAGAAAGAGAGAGAGAGAGAGAGAGAGAGAGAGAGAGAGAGAGCATTATGAAATGTAAAATAGATAATTTTGATTATACTAAATTAAAAAACTTTCACATAAAACCAATGCAACCAAGATGAGAAGAAAAGCAGAAAGCTAGGAAACAGTCTTTACAGCAAGTATCTCTGATAAAGGCCTTATTTCTCAAATATATAGAGAACTGAATATATAAGAATAAAAGCCATTCTCCAATTGATAAATGGTCAAAGGATATTAACAGGCAGTTTTCAGATGAATAAATCAAAGCTATCTATATACAAATGGAGAAGTGTTCTAAATCACTTTTGATTAGAGAAATGCAAATTAAAACAACTCCTCACACCTATGAGACTGGCTAATATGACAAAAAAAAGGAAAATGATAAATGTTGGAGAGGATGTGGGAAAATTGAGACACCAATGCACTGTTGGTGGAGTTGTGAACTGATCCAACCATTCTGGAGAGCAATCTGGAACTATGATCAAAAGACAACCAAACTGTACATACCCTTTGATCCAGCAATACCACTACTAGGTCAATATCTCAAAGAGATAATAAAAAAGGGAAAGGACATACACACATATGAATATATCTATACGTATGTATATATGTAAAAATATTTATAGCAGCCCTATTTGTGGTGGCAAAATATTGGAAATTCAGGAGATGCTCATCAATTGGGGAATGGCTGAACAAGCTGTGGTATATGAATGCTATGGAATACTATTGTGCAATAAGAAATGATGAACAGGAAAATTTCAGAAAAACCTGGAAAGACTTGTACAAACTGATGCAGAGTGAAATGAAAACATTGTACACCGTATCAGCAACATTGAGTGATGATTAGCTATGAATGACTCAGATCTCAGCAACACAATGATCCAAGACAAACACAAAGGACTCATGAAGGAAAATGCTATTCACATCCAGATAAAGAACTAATGGACTCTGAATGCATGTCAAAGCATACTTTTTTCACTTACTTTATTCTTTATCATGTTTTTTCTTGCCTTTTGAACTGTTTCTTCTTGCACACCTGACTAATGACTAATATGGAAATATGTTCTACATGATAGCACATGTGTAACCTATATCAAATTGCCTACTATTTTAGGAAGAGGGGAGAGGAGAGGAGGAAGAAAATTTTGGAACTCAAAATCTTGTAAAAATGAGTGCTAAAAATTGTCTTGACATGTACTTGGGGAAAAATAAAATGCTATTTTTAAAAATAGAGGCAGAATACTTCCATTAGGAGGAATCAGTAAAGGATTCTTGTAGAAAGTGAAATTTTAGGTGAGACTTAAAAAACCAGGATATGCAGGAGGTAGAGATGAAGAGAGAGAGAATTTCAGGCATAGGGGATAGCAATTCTCTTATGGAAGAGAGATTAATCTTTTTTTCATTTTGGCTTCTTCCCTTTCACCCCCACCCAAAAGAATAGATCTATTAATGATGGGAAGAAGTTACAGAGAAGCAGATTTAGGCTAGATATATGGAAAACTTAATCATCAGAGATGCCCCCAAAGTAGAATGATTGCACTGCCTTAAGAAATAATTAGTGAGATCCTTATTCTTGAAGGTTTGCAGGCAGATTGTAGCAGGGATTCCTGTTCAAATATTGTTGACTAGATGACTTCTGATCAAATGAAATAATATTTGTAAAGCACTTAGCACAGTTCCTGGCACACAATAGGTGCTATATAAATGCTTATTCCTCTTTCTGAGGAAATTCTGTGATTTGATGACTCAATGTTTTCTCCTGAAAACCATCATTCTGTAAGAGTACACAAGAATTAGTAGTTAGCGCCAAGCAGAATCTTTCTCACATTTCCACAAAGAAATCAAATTTGAAATTTTCAACAGAAAATGGCCCAAGCCAGACTAAAATTATAGAGGAAAAAAGATCCAGATATCTACCTAGCATGCCAAATTTGAAACATACTGGCCATTTTTTTCTGCCACCCTACCACTAGGGCCTACAAACCATTCCCTGAGGACACTCAGCTCTGGAACTCTTGTCTTGGGGCTCTGCCATCCTAACTTCACATGTCCTATTCTGTCTAGCTTGCCTTTACCATGCTTATGTCATATCTTAGTCATCTTTTTTGTCTGCTGCCACACACATTCCCTTTCCCCACCCCACTGCTAGCTTTCCAGTTCTGGAACCATAATAAAATCAATACTGCCATGGCTATTAAAAAAGGGTATGTCATTATACTCTATGGCACTCACCATTCTTGTGGGTTTTCAAAGCCAAATAACCCTCCCTGGATACCACTTCCCTGTATGTGTTATCTGCCTCTATTAGAATGTATGCTACTTGAGTGAAGTGACTTAATTTTGTATTTGTTTAGTGAGTATGATCTGGCTTTCTTTCCCAACCTGAGAAATTTGGGTGTGTCTCTTCTACTGCCATTGGCTCAAAGCCCTGCTGGCTGTTTTCTCCCAATTATTAGGGGCCCTAACTAATGGTTCAGTTCCATTTAACCACTTAACATAAACTACTTTTTAAAATGGGGTATTTGCTTTGAAGATACAGCAAGAGCAAACATAAAAACATTTCCTTCTAATTCCTCAAGGACATATTCTTCCCTACACCACCTCAGTCTTTGGGAAGAGAAGGCTCAAATCTTAGGACAGTTATAACATAGCTTTGGTCCTACCAAGTCCATCTCTAGGTGCGGCATGATTGCTGGATGAGTCCTCAACTTAGCTTCCACTGGCCTGAG
This sequence comes from Phalanger gymnotis, assembly GCA_028646595.1. Lineage (NCBI taxonomy): Eukaryota > Metazoa > Chordata > Mammalia > Diprotodontia > Phalangeridae > Phalanger > Phalanger gymnotis. Next base: position 125,822,565 of record CM053622.1, on the reverse strand, counting down.
TCCAGAAGGTCACTTTCAAAGGTAAATCTTGGTTTCTTAGAGCATCCTTGGTTGCATAAACAGTCCAACTCCCAGATTCCTGCAGCTTGCTCTCCTCATCTTTCAAGGTAAGAAACTCAATTCCTTTTTTCTAGAATAAGAAAGAATAAATTCAGAGGCACATTTCTCTGGGTCACATGGCCACCATTGGGAGAAGGCCCCAGAGTCTCTCCCCTTACAGCAATGTCTCTCACTGGCCACCTGGAGCAAAAGAGTCCAGCTATGAACAGAGCAGGGGAAAAGGGAAAAAAGATAATGGAGTCCTTCTAAGGCCCTTGGAATGCCTGTAGAGCCAATTAAAGAGCCTCTCATTCACCATGTGGTTAGCCAATTAGAACCAGTTACAGAATATCTACTAATGTTCCACAATCTTTCCAGGGGACTTCCTTTACATGTCATGACAACTCTGTTGGAAAGAGATTTCTCAGATTCTCTTCAGGTAGGGAAATAGCATCAACCAAACAAGCTGAGATAAACTCTGCACATGCACAAGATCCCCATTACGATTGTATCTCCAGTGCTTAATGCTCCTGCTGTATACCTACTAAGCACCTTCTAGCATAGTAGGTGCTTAATAAATTCCTTTTTATTTGTTCACTTAGCAAGTTCTTTAAAAGTGAGCATTTTAGAATTTTTACTTGACAAAAGATAAACTCAGTATAATTTATAAAAGAAAAATGAAGATATAAACATAACCTGGTATAACATGGTATAACATAATATAACACGTTAGCTAATTTGCTAAAATTAAAAATGAGGAGAAAATATATACAATGAAATCTGGCTTTGCCCAATACTATATCAATATTTGGAGATTAGTTATAAATCCTAACTTGTACATTCAATTCTGAAAATCAGATTATGGATGTGTAAGAAGCAAGTGAAAACTAATAAATGTAATACCTCCCCCCAAGCAAAGCAGCATCTTCTTCCCAGACTCAGGGTAATTGGTCAATAAGCACATTTAACAATCTCAACCCAAAGCAATAATGTTATTACCATTTGGGGAAATATAGCAAATTTCATATTATTGCAGAGATCACAGGCTATTTCTGACTCACTATATTTTATATGTTTCTGAGCAGCAAAATAATTATTTCTGACCTTCTTACTGCAAACCTCTCTAGGCTTACCAGGATGGATGAAACAGCACCATCATAATCCATATTGTATAAAATTTTGGATTCTTAGTCCATTAGAAACTATGCCCTTTACTATATATGGTTATAAAAACAGAGAAAATAAGGCTGTGATACATCTTGGCCTCCTCCTGCCCTTCCCACATGCTTCATAGTCACTGAACTTGCTATTATGCCAGAGCAGAGAGGGTGGAGGTGTGTGAAATCATGCAACACGACAAACACAGATAGTTCTGCCTTTTTTTGTTGCATGTAATGTCTCTTTGATTGAATTGTTTGCTTAGTCTTCTGGAATTTGAGAAATCCCAGAGTAGTTTCCATACTAGTATCTCTAATAAGTCAAGTTAACTTTTCTTTATGTATATCCCATCTTTCCCAACAGCACTGAGATGCTGGTCTGTGGTAGTTAGAGAGTGGATATGAATTATTCTGGTTTCAGAATGCTGACCAACCATAGGAACTTAAAAAGCACAAATCCAGGATGTACTCAAGCATGGGGTTCTTAATTTAACACGAATGGATCAATTGTATGTTTCTAGAGCAAGAAGGAAAATTACTGCCGAGTCATGCACAGGGTCCCAAGTTAGTTAATTGGGAGGATAACAACCAACCACCAGAAGCAGTAGATGGACCCTAGGAAAAATTTGTTGCTTCCAAGCAGGCCACTGGCAGTCATGAAACAAATAACAGCCCAAGGCAAAGGATGATTATCTGTTGTCCTACACATTCCTTGACTCAAAAATCTCCTAATATAATTCACGGCTCATAGCCTAAACTCTGGGCTTACACAGACCAAGTTCAAAATCAACAGGCATACCATAAAGTATGTATTTAAAATATACATACATACATATATGTGTGTGTGTATATATATATATACATATACATGTATATGTATATATACATGTATATATATACATATACATGTATAGGACCTGTGATTTAATTATTGTAGGGAGCCTCCAGTGAGGAAATTCATTTTACTGATGCAGATCTGCAACTGACTTGAAACATATAGTCTTATACAGTTTCCTGGAGCCTAGAGAAAAGTGAAGTGACTTGACCAGGGTCACACAGCCAATATGAGTCAGAAGTATAAGTTGAAACCAGATCTTCCTGACTCTGAAGCCATTCATTATGTCATGCTTCCTCTCTGGCATACCTAACATGTATACTTGAATAACAACTTTTGGACATTAAAGAGGGGGAAGGGGAATAAGAAAAAGGGAAAAACTGTGCGTTATTGCTTCCAAATTACCTTTTTATTTGGTTAGTTTTAATTATATTTCAACATTTTGTGCTGCTTACCCAAAGTTCAAGGCATTGTGGCCTAGTCAAAATAGTAGAAGTATGTTAGTACTCTGGGACAAAGACAACCTGCAAGCTAGGAACTCCTACCTTAGGAGTGCCTGCAAGAGCTTCCACAAACTTCCTTCCCTGTGAGCCCTGATAGTCTATCATTAATAATAAAGTCCTTTGTTTTAAATGAGAGACAATCTCTCTATAGTCTTTTAAAAACAAAAATAGTACTGGGAGGAATAACATATTAAATGCCGGACATTTTCACATAGATTAATTTATCAAACATTTCCTAACTGAAGAGAGGGTCTGGGAAAGGCAAAGCACTGGGGAGGGACAGGAAAGGGTTGAAAATAGGGAAAGAATGCAGGAAGGGAAGAAGGTTTTGAAAGACAAGCTATCTACTACACAATTTTGTCTATTATTAACCATTTATGAAACACTATTTCTGGGTATGCTGTGTTCTTTGGGGACCTTTCTGAGCGTGTCTTCCTATTCCCTATTATCTGTGGAATGGAGTTAACAGTAATTGCCCATACATGCCTCACAGGAGTGTGGTTGAAATTTATAAGGTATTGGGCTAGATCCAAAGAAGTGGGAAGAGAGCAGGAGAAAAGAGGGAGTGAAGGAGGGGAGGGAGCAGAAGAGAAGAGGGGGTTGAAAGAGGAAAAGAAGAGGTGAGGAGAGGAGAGAAGAGGAAGGGAGGGCCAGGGAAAAAACAGGAGGGAAAGAGAAAGTAAGAGAGAGAAACAGAGGGCCAAAGAAGCAAAAGAGAAGGGGAGAGGAGAAAAAAAAGGGGAGCAAATTTATTTCATTGTTGGGATATGAGTTAACCTCTCTGACATTCATTTTCCTCATCCGTAAAATGGGGAAAATAATACCTGTATTACCTACTAACCTGACATATTAGGAGGCTCAAGTGAGATAATGTATGTAAAGTATTTTGCAAGATTTATAATACCATATAAAAGTTCATTATTGTTGTTTTTCATTCATGTTGAAGGGGAAAAGAGATAAGATTTTCCACGATAATATTTATTGTTGCCACTTATTGGCTATTCTTTAAAAAAATCTGATAAAGTTAAAAAATAAGAAAGTAATGAAGGCAATATATTCTAAAAATTTGCAAAATTGTATGATTTTTTAACAATTGATTCATTAATCCAGCATCTAAAAGCCTTATCAAAAATGTTAATAGTAAGAATACATAGCCTGACAATTTGTCCCCACAAAATACTGTACTTTTTGTCTCAGTTTCTTTTTCTTTAAGATGACAGTGTAAGTCTAGATCTACAAGGTCCCTTCCAGTTCTGAAATCCAATGTTCCTATGTTCCCTTTTTCTTAGTTCAGGTGCTACTGAGAAGAATCAGAATATGTGGGAGAGGTGAAGTCTGGCAGGTAGGCGCGGGTAGTGAGAAATCTGGAACAAGAATAAACAGAGATGATGTAGGCAATTCACTGGGGACTGTGGTTAGGGTGGGAGGGGGGAACACAGTGTTATCTTCAGTAAAAGAGGCAACTGTTCAGTAGGATATACGTGATAATGTTCTTTCTACCAAATCCCCTTCAGTACAGAGCAATATGCCTGACACATGGGATCCACTCAACATATGTTTGTTGGCAGACAGAGTTATGAAAAAAAATTCAGAGGTATGTCAGGCAAGGCAAGGGGAGAACAGAAAGAAGAGTGTAAGGACAGATTAGCCCAGGGGGAAGAAAGAAGGCACTGTTTTGATTCCTAAGAATGCCTGTGTTCCATCACTCTCCTGGCTTTCTTCCTCAAACCACTAACCCAATGTCCCTGTCCTCCTTAGTGATAGTTTGGAAAAAACAGTACGAGGTGTTACAATATAGAGGGAATTCCATACAATGAGTTCCCATGCTTTGATTGCTTCAGGACATGAGAGATTTGAGTCTGGAATCTAGGGCAGGTCAAGATCTATAGAGGTTGGCATGGGCTGCTTCACACTCAGAATGGGGATGCAACCTCAGGGATGTATCAGTGACACAGGATAACTCACTGCCTCACGAAGCTGAGGGGAAAAGAGCCAGCTCAGTTTTCTGGGATTTGTGATAGCATCCAAAATATGCTGATCAGCTCAGAAGTCAAATACATGGTTTTCACTAATAATCAGAATGAAATTAGGCTATCCCATCACTTAAAAGTAAAGTCTGTTTAAATGCATATGTATTTTTATAAAGCCAAATTAATTGACCTATTGTTTCATTGGTAGAGAGTAGAGGTCTCTATATTGGGGGCCGCTGTGACAGGAGGAAGGGAGAGTAGTCTGAGGCCTGATCATAACAGGTTTTCAATCAACCAATCAGAGGGTAGGAAAATGGGTCACATCCCACCCACCCTACAATGGCCAGTTGTGAGGCTTGTTTCCAACACAACTACACTCCCCTTATCTCCCAACATTCTGTAACTCCACCCTCTCCCTCTTCCAGGTAAGCTCTTTTTCTAACTGTAACGTCTTAGTAAAAGGATTAGCTCTGTGAAGTTTGGATTCAGTCAAAGGGCTGTACTGGAGGACCTAGAGGGCCGCTGGTTCCTCACCCCTGCTGTAGACTCTGAGAAGATGGGTCTTTTGTTTTTTTGTTTTGTTTTGTTTTTTTGTTTTGGTCAGGAGCAAAGCACTCCAGGACTCATTCCCTGCTCCTTTCAGATCAAAGAGTGAGTCATGCAGGATGAGCCAGGATAAATGGATTATGACTGCATCATATATCTCATTAACCTTATCTCTATTCCCAAACTCATCCCCCCTTCCAAGCTTCCTTAATTTTGTCAATCACCCAGCCTCACCACCTCAGTCTCATTTAACTCCTTCACCCCATAGTTACCAAATATCATCACTTCTCCCTCCATAACACCTCTTACATCTGTGCCCATACATCTCTACTCACATAGGTACCGCCCTAGTTTGTGCCCTCTATGCCTCTTGCCAGGACTGTTTCCAAAGCTGCCTAATTGTTCTCCTTGTCAAGTTTCTCCTTCTTCCAATCTACCCCCTAACAGAAGCCAAAATAATTTTCTAAAGCACATGCCTGACCGTGCCTCATCCTTGCTCAATAAACTCTAGTGGCTCCCTATTGACTATGTGATCAAATATTATTTCATCTTGATCTCATCCTTTTACATTTTTGTATGTTTTATATGCATAATTGTTAATTGGGATTTTAAAAATAATTTTATAAATAAGAAAATATACATGTATTCATGTGTTCAGTTAGCATAAACTGAAATAGATACAATTCTCTCCTAGGGTCAGTGTCTTCCTCTATTCCTTGCTGGAAGTCCTATCAGTTCGCATTTCTTGTGCCACTTCTGTAACACAAGTACGTCTTCATCAGAGTGGCTTGGGCAGTCGTCAGGTGGCTTTGGGAGGCATTCATTGCTCTGCATGCCTTACATAGTAGCAGGGCCCAAGCCCTGGTTCCTGACTTTGCTGGTTCCTGACTCTCTCCAACTTGGCAGGATGAAGTTGCTCTAGTGTCTTGTAGTTACAAGAGATGGCTGCTTACCCATCAGGACTGGCAGTGGCTAGCACAGTGCCCCAGCCATGGCAGTCCTTATCTCTTTTTCTCTTTGTGTAACTTCTTCCTATGCATGGCTATAAGGAAAGCTGAGCACTGCAGAATAAATTTGTGCTAGACTTTTGAGAGTCTCTTGGACTGCAAGGAGGTCAAATCAGTCAATACTCAAAGAAATTAATCCCGGCTATTCACTGAAACTCAAATATGGAAGCTTAAATACTTTGGTCATTTAATGAAAAGACAGGGCTCACTTGAAAAGATTGATGCTGGGAAAGATTGAAGGCTAAAGGAGAAAGGGATGGCAAAGGATGAGATGGGGAGATAGTGTCATGGAAGCAATGAGCATAAACTTGGATAGACCTTGGGGGACAGTGGGGGACAGAAGGGACTGGTGTGCTATGGTCCATGGGGTCAGGAAGAGTCGGATATGACTGAACGACTGAACAATAATCTTCTTCCCAGTGTTCTTTATAAAACATCAGTACATGTTTATTCCTTCAGTGTTTGTGTCCTGCAGGCCCAAAGCATCTCAAGAAGAAGGGTAAAATGAAGAAAATTGAAGTGTTAAAGTGCCAATATGTTACCAGAATGTCCTTCTCTACACAAATAAGAGAACTTCAAAATTAAATGACTGACTCAAGGTCATACAGCTTTATGTGATGGAGCCAGGATTCAACTCTTGATACTCTCATTTCTCCTCCAGCACTCTTTCTAATGCCTTATGTCATCATTGCTGCAGTCTTCATTTCGGACATTATCCCACAACATGAAAGCACCAGGTAGATTTTACTTATTGGAGGAGGAGTGTTATCAATAGATCAAGGATGCATGATTTTATCATAGTGGATGTTCTCTCCAGTAACGCAAATGGAAACACAGGCATGCCTGAGTAAGGAAGGAAGCCTTCATGAGTTGTAATGAATGAAAAAAATCAGACTGTGTCCAAACTTCTTATGAACTTTCTTTCTTCCTTTTCTTTCCTTCCTTTCTCTCTCTCTCTCTCTCTCTCTCTCTCTCTCTCTCTCTCTCTCTCTCTCTCTCTTTCTTTCTTTCTTTTTCTTCCTTCCTTCTTGCCTTCCTTTTTTTCTTCTTTCCTTTCCCTTCCCTTCTTTCTGGTGACATAGAGTATCATACCCTTACCTGCAGGTGCTCTGTCCAAAGGAATGTAAAATAATGGGAGTTCGTCTTCTGGTATATCTACATTTGTTAGTCATCCCTGCCACTGTGGCTCTCCTACACCAGGTTCTCTACAGCTTCCAGCTTGCTTGAGCTCCATGGTAGCAACTATCACTTCAGCATCACCAAGTTATTTGCAGGGCTTGGTATATGTGAAAGCAGAAACCTAGTTTGCAAACTATTTGGTGTGATTTAAAGGATGCTGAAAATCTTGCTTGCACAATTAACTATGATGTTTAACATTTCCAGAGAGGCATCCCAGCATTGAGCATTGGATTATGAATCAAGAAGATGACTCAAATCTTGACATAGACACTACTTAGCTTTATGACCTTGGGAATGTCACTTAACCGCTCTAAATCTCAGTTTTATCACCTGTAAAATGGGGCTAATAATATCGTTTAATATGCATATCACTTAACACAATAACACTTAACAAATCTTTCACTAAAGATTGCTGAAAATACAATTTTCTGCACACAATTCTTTACAATAAAACATTAATTCTGATAATATTCACTTTTCCTAACAGAGTAACCATGAAATAACCCATAAAGTGTAGTACACAAAATAAAATCAGTAACATGCAAAACACTTTTTGTCACTAGTAGTTCCCTAGAATTCTGTGACCTTTTGTACTAACATCTCAATAAAATAAAATTGATTTCAGACAAAATTTACTTTTCATAACATATCTATAGTACCATATATTGTTCAGCAAATAAAATTCTTAAGACTAAATCATTTTTAACCTGAATCTTACTTTCCAGGTGGTGGTATGAGGGCATTGTACTGTATACTATACTGCTATAAACCTCTCTCCCCTTGGCTGCCCTCAGAAAACCAAGAGAGAGGTTGCTGGGATTTTAGTTGCTACTGTCTTAAGACACAGATACTGCCAAGATCTCAACATCACCTCTGACACTCTGTCCTTCATGGCTGGTGGATGAGATTAGAGATCGTGAAGGACATGCCAGTCAGTGACATATGTTTTATGCACCATTTGAGATCCTTAAGGGTCTCAGAGCATAGGTGCCTAACAGAGGTCAGTTAACATTTAACCTTGAGGCTGCAATTGATAATGTATGTCTCTAATCGGCTGGTTGATTACACCAAACTACCCTTCAAGCTAGAAAACTATGAGTAGCACAATCCTGGGAGCGTGTTCGTCTTCATCATCTTCACTGTCCTGCCTGAAGACCTTTCTGAGGCATCATACATACCTTACCATTTATCATCTGCACATCTCATTTTTTTTCTCTATTGCACACAGGGAGGAATGTGTAGGTTGCCAATATGAAAGTGAAAATGAAATTACTAATAAAATCATGGAATGCTTAAAGTTGGAAAAGTTAAATGAGGGAATGCTAATGATTGACTATATTTACATTTTGGGAAGGAAAATCAATTCAAGATATTAGTTCTTCCACCAAAACATTAGGGTTGATTCTTTTATCTTCTTAGCCAAGTATCAACATAGAAAACTGAGAGCAAAGCCCTGAAGAAACAGAATGCAGGATGTGTTTGAACTATGATGGATATAGGGCAGACAGAATGAGAAAAGTCATTTGCTTTTTGGTGTTTGCTGCTTAGGGAAGGTAGGTACAACAGGGTTTCTGTTGGGTGCAAAGAGATCTGCCAGAGAGAGCCCTGGGCACATAATGGGCAGGTTTCAAACAGGAACAATAGGCCCTGAAGACAAACTATCTATTAATCACAACTTTTCTAAGGCCCAGCCCTGCTGGGTAATGTTAGATAGGACTTCTAGATAGAGCTGGTGAAACTCCTCAGGAAGTCAATATGATATCTATGGAAGTTCTTGAAGTCACAAAGGAGATGTGACCATTACTCTGGAAAAACTTAGTTTGAGTTAGGGTAGAGGTTGTCAACCTCTAATCTACAGTCTCACTAGTGTTGGGAATACATGGTGCTTAATAATGTCTAAGGCATAAATAAGTAAAAAAAAAGGATGAAGAGAAAATGGGAAAAGGGAAGAAAAGATCATGGAGAGAAGGGCCTTTAGTCTATTAAATGCAAGGATGGCTTGAAGGAATTGAAGATGTTTAGCCTAGTGAAGGAAAGCCTAGGAGAGGAAGAAGCGGGGGGTGAAAGATGATCTTCAAATATTTCTATTTGGTCCCAGGGGTCAGAAGTAGGAGCCATGGGTAGAAATAGACAAATCAAGGCTTAATATAAGGGAAGAAATTCCAAATAGGGTTATCTAAAAATAAAATGGGCTTCCATGGGAGGTAGCAGGTTCCTTTTAATTGATAATCTTCATACAAAGGCTAGAAAACCCTTTATTGGATATGATATATTGGGAATGCTCTTTCATTTTGGATTACATAGCCTCTGAGACCTTTTATAGCCCTGAAATTCTTCAAGTATTTGAAGAAAATAGTGAAAAGGAGGAAGTAAAGGAAGAAAATAATTCTAAAAACATAGTTGAGTGCTCATATATATTTATTTGATTGAATCAAAAGGCTATGTGTTGTAGCAGAAAGAACATTAGATTTGAAATTAAATGACTTGTATTCCAATCTCATCTCTGTTACTTCCTACCTGTATGACTTTATGTAAGTTACTCTGAGTCTTAGTTTCTTTATCTATAAAATGAGGAATTTGGACTAGACCACCTCTAACTTCCCTTCCAGCTCTAAATACTATATCTTTGAAAAATGTACTATAATGGGGAAGAGTATACCACCACCAAACCTGGGTGGTCCCTTACTAATATCATGCTTCCTCCATGTTTTACTTTTCACATGGGAGATCAGAAGTTACAAACATATGCCCCCAAATCAAAGGGATACTCTCCTCTATACCACTTTGGCTATTGGGGAGAATGGGCTCAAGTTTAGAGCCATTGATACAAAACATTTCCCTCACCAAGTGCACTTCCAAATGCAGCATTCTCTCTTAACTACCTTCTACCCACTGTTGGGCTAAGTCATGCAGGTTGCTCATAGCTTCACTCTTCACCAAGTTTTGAATGCTAGTGTACTCTGTCCAATTTCTGGACCCCTGGCACTGTCCTAAAGCTGACAAAGTTGCAGACTAGTCCATTCATTTTGTCTCCAATACCTAAGTCAGGAATGAATAAGTGCAACAGAGAGAAAAGCAGCAGAAAGTGATATGCTCATGGCTTTATATCTACCTGGAGGACACTAGCTCTCTCTCTCTCTGTCTCTCTTCTTCTCTCTCTTCTTCCCTCCTTCCCTCCTCCCTCCATAGAAGGACAGAGAGAGACAGAGACAGGGATACATACATACATACATATATATATACACATATATATACATATATATATATATAGAGAGAGAGAGACAGAGACAGAGAGACAGAGATACAGAGAGAGACACAGACATAGACACAGATACAGACACAGACAGAGAGGCACAAAGAGATAAAGAAACAGTTTCTCTCTGTGTGTCTCTGCCTCTCTGTCTCTTCCTACCTATAGCTAAGGAACTGGTATAAAGAAAACACTTCTTAAAATAAGAACATGGACCAGAAGACAACCCTTATAAAATCAGCATTAACACAAACATAATGTTTTGGATTTTTGTGTACTGAGTGGTATTCATCTTAGACTAAATGACCACGACATACTGAGTCTAGAACAAGTACAGATAGTTCATGGAGGCTGTAGCAAATCTCAAGGGGAAAAACGTCACCTGCCCTTTGATTCACATTTTCTGTCAAGAGCAAGCTGCTCTGATCATTTTGTTCCTTTGCTCCATAATACTTCTAACAAGCTCCCACGTCAAGGCCCTCTTATTCACACTCAATCCCAATTTAACTTGAAATCTTTCAAAACTCCTACTCTGGTTTCTGTCTCCACTCAGCTGGCACAGAGGTGAGTTGAAGTGAGGCCCTGCCAGACCTTAGTTTCCAGCAGAGAAGCATTCTGGAAAAAAATGAGCATGACATGACAAGTACCGTATAGAGGAGAAAGATGAAAAGGGTAAAACTCTCCCCTCTGCTCCAGCTTCAGTGTCCTTTGTAAAAGCATTTCTAGTATCTACCAAATGGTGTAATTTTCCAAAAAGGAGGGTACGAAAGATTCCTCCCCTTGTTCTTTTCCAACAAGGATGCCCAAAGCTGTTTTTGCCTCCTTCCTCCTTCTGTACACCTAAAGCTTCAAAAAAAAAAAATTGGAAATGCTTCAGTGGGGTAAAATTTGTTTACTCATGATGTAGGGGAATTCAGAATAAATGTGGAGTCGAAGGTGTCAAATGTCAACTCTGTTTCTTTCAACTACCTGCACAATCTCAGGCAGTTTATTTAAACTTGTTGGGCCTTTTCTCCTTCATTTGTAAAATGACAGGATTGAACTGGAAGGCCTCTAAGATCCTTCCATCTCTCCATCTATGTTCCTCTCTGTCTTTGATCCTCAGCTTATCCTAGCGTCATTGTTATTAGCAGGTTGCTACTGAGAAACCAGTAGTAATTTAAGAGCCAGATGTCATGGAACAGAAGTGAATTATGATTCCCAGAGAATTGGCATCATCGAATATCCCCTTAATAAAAAAATTTATTCTATAAAACTTGGAATCAGTCAAAAGGCCACACCCAAGGACCTAGAAGGCCACATGTGGCCTTGAGGTTTCAGGTTCCCAACCCCTGGTCTAGACAATCAACAAAACAATAAACCAAGCCCTGATTGTAGCATCTGCTGATTTCTGAGGTGCTCACACTGAAAATTTATCAATTAACTTCTGTGAGATAGGTTTGAACTGGCTCCGGCACACTGGTGAAGGACATCTCATTACCAGAGATAGTGTCGTACAGTAGAAAGACATCAGGGCCAGAGGTCAGAAACCCTGGATTCTGGTTCTAGTTTTCCCACTAAGGTTAGCTATGCAACTTTGAGAAAGTAACTTAATATCTTTTATTCCTCAGTTCTCTCATTTGCAAAACAGATTAGGTGTTTCCAAACCACCAGTCATGAGACCAGGTCTGGTCTATGGAAAATTTTTTTATTTTTTATGTCCTGCAAAACTTTAACCACAAATTTTCACTTATTAAAACCTATTAGCCTAACTTTTAAATCCCCTGTCCCTGCTCCAGCAACTCCCAAGGTCCTCTTCATTCTTATCTTCTGTTCTAAGAGAACAGAAGGAAGGAAACCAGCATTTATTAAGCAACTAATACGTTTCAAATAATGTTTTAAGCACTTGACAAATATCTCTTTTAATCCTCTCAACTACTCTGAGAGGTAGATACTATTACTGTTCCCATTTTACTGCTGAGGAAACTGACATTAAGTGACTTGCCCAGAGTCAAACAGCTAGTATGTGTCTGAAGCTGAATTTGAATTCGGGTCTTCCTGACTCCAGGCCCAGCACCCAGCTATCCACCATTCTACATAGCTGCATCTGAGAGTTTTTGTGCTGAATCTTTAGAGGGTCAACCAGTCCAAAGTAGAGGATTCAAATATTTTAACACTTATCATATAATTTGGATTAGGAAACACCTAACTAGATCACCTGTAATGTGCCTTTTGGTTCTAACTTTCTATGATTCTATGAGTCCAAATGTATGTACATGCTGTAACTAAAGTCCAAATTATCATTAATGTTAAGATTAGCTAACTTACTTACTATATATAAAAAATCTGTATTTTATGAGGTTAGAGTAAAGCTATGGCTAAATTTAAGAACAGATACCTTCCCCAAAGGATTTTGATCCTTGGATATTAATTTTGCTTCATGCTGACATTAACTAGTTAATTTCTATGCTTTTCAATTTTCTGTAAATCATGACATTTTCCCAATTAGACTTTCCAGTTTAGGAATTGCATGAAATCAATATTTTCATCAGTTTGGAAAGGAACCAGAACAGATGGCCTTTGGAAGTCCCTTCTTGCTCTGTACTTTTATGATTCTACATATTGGCATATGTTTTTCCTGCTTTCCTATCTTCCATTCTATTTTTTTTATATCTTCATATATTAATCTCAGTCTTTCATTGGTCCCTTTACTCTCTTGACTAGTATCATGCTGTACCTTACTTTTCTTTTTCTATGGCCAAAAGAGATCCTCTCATTTATGTCACTTCCACACGTGCCCAGCATATTCAGGATATACATATGTGTCATGCACAAAGTTGATTGTATCTACTTGTTCTGTTCTCCTAGGGCTTGTTAAGGCTTTCTGTGTTTAATCTGCAATGCAATCTTCATTAGGAGCTGTTAGCATATCAAAATAATGCAAGTTAAATCTAACAAAGATACAAATGGTCCTTATAACTCACTTTTGATCCCATTGATAATTTTTGGCACCACTTCAATGTGCTGATATCTTGAACTTTCGTAAAATACATACCAATGTGTTTGCTTGAGTTTTTGATTTTGCATGATAGACTGTCAGCTATAGTCTCACTTTTATAACATAGCATCATAAATTCAGAGCTTAAAGAGACTAGATTGCTAAAAGCTGCTAGATTTTCTAATCCCTATTTCCAAAGAGCTGCCCCTGGTTTTATGAAAGTCCCACATGGTGTGACCAATTCCCTTAGTCAATCCCAATAGACTTCCTGTGCAATACCAATCCAGTTCATCCAATGGCTTTCAAAGATAGCTAAAGTGATCAATGACTTTTTGAACTTAGATAATCAATCAGTTAACATTTATTAAGTGCCTACTATGTGCTAGGCACTATGCTAAGCACTAGTGATAGAAATAGAAGCTTACAATCTAATGGTCTAAAGCCTATGATTGATTGATTGGCTGATTCAACAGAATTATCAAGGGCATGTTCTCATCAAGTGAACAATCAAGATAGTTCTTCCCTGGTTCAGGTATCTGGGTTTAGCATCCTGTCACTTATTTGAAGTAGGGTGGAGATAATTGACCCCCATCCTGATAGAAGCATAGCTTTCGGGAATCAGGAGGCAACGGTCTTACCACATTCTGCCTTTGTCAGACCACACCAGGAATATTGCATTCAGTTCTGGGTACCACAGTTTAAGAAGGACATTGATAAGCTGATGAGATGACAGAGGAGGTAAACCAGAATGGTGAAAGGCCTTGAGTTCATGTAATATGAGCACTGGTTGAAAGAACTCAGAATGTTTAGCTTGTAGAACAGAAGACTCAGAGGGGACATGATAAAAAGAAGTACCTGAAAAAGGGCAGTGATTTTTAAATGTGACCCATGGACCCCTGGGCATCCCCAATATTCTTTCAGGTGATTTTCATAACAATATCAAAATATTATATGTCTATTAAAATACTCCTTTTTGTAACAACAGGCATTTAAGGACATATTTTCTTAATATACTTCAACTAAAACAATATATTACAATAGATTGAATGCAGAAGCAAATATGAGAATTCAGCTGTCTTCTCTTAAGCCAGACATTAAAGAAATTTTCAACAACAGCAAAAACCCCATGTAAAACAATGACATTTCTTCACTATTTTTTAAAAAAATATAGCCATTGTTTATTAAATATGTCATTTATATTAACATATGATGTGTTTAATATTATCATTTTTAAGTTTTATATTTTAAAATGTTGATTTCTAGTATAGGAAATATAAATAGACATAAACCACATAAACACAATTTCTTTGAGGTCCTCAATAATTTTTATGAGTATAAAAGGGTCCTGAGACCACAAAGTTTAAGAATTTCTAGTGTAGTGAATAGAAGACTAAACTTAGATTCAAGAAGACTTTTGTTCATGTCTCACTCCTGACACTCATTAGTGTCTGTAACCATAGGTACAAGTCACTTCACCTCTCTTAGTCAGTTTCCTTATCTGCAAAATGGTAGGAAGGGTGTTGGGCTCAATAGCCTTTAAGGTTCTTTTGAGCTGTAAATCTATGATCCTATGATAGCTGTCTTCAAGTATTTGAAGGGCTGTTACGTGTAGGTGCAATTAGACTTGTTTTGCTTGGCTCTGAGGGGCAGTAATGGGAATTAGGGGTGGAAGTAGAAAAAAGGCTAATTTAGACCATTACTTCCATAGTTTTTTAGGATAGCATGAAATAAGATATAAGAAGCAACAGATGGATGCCTGTCTTACAGTGTTTGCAGTTGTCTAGGTGCTCAATTACATTTAATTTTTTAAAATATTTTTTATTTAATGTTTATAGTTTTCAGCATTGATTTCCACAAGATTTTGAATTACAAATTTTCTCCCCATTTCTATCCTGCCCCCCACTCCAAGATGGCATATAATCTGATCGCCCCATTCCCCAGTCAGCCCTCCCTTCTGCCACCCCACTCCACTCTATCCCCTTTTCCCTTACTTTCTTGTAGGGCAAGATAGATTTCTATGCCCCCTTGCCTGTGTACCTTGTTTCCCAGTTGCATGCAAAAACAATTTTTTATTTTTTTGAACATCTACTTTTAAAACTTTGAGTTCCAAATTCTCTCCTCTCTTTCCTCCCCACCCACCCTCCCTAAGAAAGCAAGCATTTCAACATAGGCCACATGTGTATTATTATGCAAAACCCTTCCACAATACTCATGTTGTGAAAGACTGACTATATTTTGCTCCCTCCTATCCTGTCCCCCTTTATTCAATTTTCTCCCTTGATCTTGTATCTTTTCAAAAGTGCTTACTTTCGATTACCTCCTCCCCCTATCTGCCCTCCATTCTATCATCTCCCTTTTTTATCCCTTTCCCACTACTTTCCTGTGGGGTAAGATACCCAATTGAGCGTATATGTTATTCCCTCCTCAAGTCAAATCTGATGAGATCAAGCTCCTTTGACCTCCGGAATATCATATTCCAAACCCTTTGATCCCTTCATGTAGAAGCTGCTAAATCTTGTGTTATCCTGATTGTGTTCCCACAATACTCAAATTGTTTCTCTGCTGCTTGCAGTATTTTTCCTCAATCTGGGAGCTCTGGAATTTGGCAACAATATTCTTAGAAGTTTTCTTTTGGGGTTCTTTTTCAGGAAGCGATTGGTGGATTCTTTTAATTTCTATTTTACCCTTTGGCTCTAGAATATAGGGCAGTTCTCCTTGATAATTACTTGAAAGATGAGATCTAGGCTCTTTTTTTTTGATCATGGCTTTCAGGTAGTCCAATAATTTTTAAATTATCTCTCCCGGATCTATTCTCCACATCAGTGGTTTTTCCAATGAGATATTTCACATTGTCTTCCATTTTTTCATTCCTTTGGTTCTGTTTTATAATATCTTGATTTCTCATCAAGTCACTAGCTTCCACTTGCTCCAATCTAATTTTTAAGGTAGTATTTTCTTTAGTGGTCTTTTGGACGTCCTTTTCCATTCGGCTAATTCTGCCTTTCAAGGCATTCTTCTCCTCATTGGCTTTTTGAAGCTCTTTTGCCATTTGAATTAATCTATTTTTAAGGTGTTATTTTCTTCAGTATTTTTTGGGTCTCCTTTAGCAAGTCATTGACTTGTTTTTCATGGTTTTCTTGTATCACTCTCATTTCTCTTCCCAATTTTTCCTCTACTTCTCTTACTTGCTTTTCCAAATCCTTTTTGAGCTCTTCCATGACCTGAGACCAATTCATGTTTTTCTTAGAGGTTTTTGATGTAGGCTCTTTGACTTTGTTGATTTCTCCTGACTGCGTATTTTGGTCTTCTTTGTCACCAGAAAAAGATTCCAAAGTCCGAGTCTGAATCTGAGTCCATTCTCACTGCCTGCTCATGTTTCCAGCCAACTACTTAACCCTTGAGCTTTTCATCAGGGTATGACTACTTGTAAAGTAGAGAGTATTTTGTCCCAAGCCTGAGGGGCTGAGCTGTTGTTTTCTACACAGCAAGCTCTGCCTCACCAGCGCTGCTCTCCGCCAACCCAGACCATGACTCAGATCCAAGCAGGCTCTGCACTCCCGCTCTGATCTGCTGCTTAATTCCTCCCACCAGGTGGACCTGGGGCCAGAAGCAACTGCAACTGCAGCTCTGGAAGCAGGCTCAGAGCTACACCACCTCTGCTGCCCCTGGGGCGGTGGCCCACTGTGAACTCCTTTCACTCTGTCCCAGCATCTTTTCCACTAACCTTCTCAGTTGTCTTTGGCGTTTGTGAGTTGAGAAGTCTGGTAATTGCCATAGCTCACTGACTCAGGGCACTGTGGCCTCTTCTGCCTGGCTCCAGGTCTGGTTGGTCTGGGCGTGGCTGGGCTCTGCTCCACTCTGCTCCCAGCTCCATGTGATAGACCTTACCCAGCGACCATCCAGGTTGCCCTGGGCTGGAGCCCTGCTTCCCTCTGCTATTTCGTGGGTTCTAAAGTTCTAGAATTTGTTCAGAGCCATTTTTATAGGTGTTTGGAAGGACCTGGGGGAGAGCTTTAGGGAAGTCCCTGCTTTCCAGTTGCCATAGTGGTTCCCCTCCCCACCCCATCTCATTTTTTTCACCTCTGAATTGTTTTCCCTACTAATTCTTTTCTTTGCGCATCACACAGATACCAAATATCTTCTTAGCTTCCTCTGTGCTATCAACTACTCTTGTCCACAGATGGGAATTCTGCATTAGGTAGAATTAGGCCTTATTTAGAAATAGTAATGAGTCATGGTATTTTGGGGCACTGGGTTTTGATTTTCATTCCCACTTATCCCTTATGGCCATATACAAACCTTGCTGTAGAGGTTGTGGCAAACATATTGCCACATAGTGCCAGGCTTATTCATTTGAGTTTTTGTGCCAACAGCCATGGCATTCTTTTGTACCCTACTCTCCATAGTTATTTGCCAGAAATACCTTTCTTTAGCTATTATGGTAGCAAAGAAAATTAGGAACAACTTATATCCAAGCCCACTTGAAAGAGATCTCTGTAAACCTAGGGATCTGGGTGCCAGTTTTTCTACAGGACTATATATATAGCACAACTGAGTCCATGTGATGACTTACCTTTAATCATTTTCATTTCATTTGGTAGTATTTGAGAAAAACTTCCTAACAGTGAAAGCTGGCCCGAAGTGGAATGGGCTGCCTCAGTGGGGGTTGGGTTCCCTTCCTTGAAGCATGAGATGGAAGGCCTCTTGTTAGATATTATATAGTATGGATTCCTTTCCTGTAGAGGTTGGACTAGATAGCTGCTGATTTCCAAATCTCAAATTTTTGAGATTCTGTGGTTCTTTAATTCCGATGTCCTCATTTTTCAAATCAGGGGGTCAAGAGACTTTTTGAAAGTCACACAACTAATAAGCAGCAGAGCCAGGCACAATTTGTTCATGGTATCATAATGCTGGTTTCCATTGTACCACACTGCTTCTCCCACTCACCTGTTTTATATGAATGATGTTGATAAAACTGAGGTAATTGAAGGGATTAGAACACTAAGTGGGAATTAAGTGAACCGCACTGACTTCATCTTGTGACTCAATTCTGGAAATAGCTCAGTTCTCTTTCTGCTCAATTTGGGTCCAGTCTAATTTCTATCTTGTGAGAAAACTTTATTCATAAGCTGTGGGAACTTATTTCATTGTTTGAACCTAGTCCTACGCTGCTGGGAAACTGGACCACCTCTACCTATTGTTAGAGATGCTCAACTAAGGACCTAGGTTATGCTGAGCAGAAACCCAGTCAGACCCAAAGATTGATGCAAGGAGTTTTCTCACAATTTTTCATCTCAAGTAGGCCATATATCTTTATCTGGCTCCATACTGATCAATTAGTCATTGTTTCCATGTTCCTTTGATTGTTTACAGATACGTGCAGGGAGTGGGACACCTCTTTTTCTGATTTCACTCTCTCCCTCTCTTGGAACTTAGAACATCCCTAATCTTTCCTTCAATTGGATATCAGATTACCTAATTTTGTATCCTGGTTAATGGTTTAGTTTCAATTAATTAGTCTTATTCGATCAATTGTTTTTAATGTATAAAAATTGTCCCCCCCTATATTTGGGGTACAGTGCCAAAGCTGAGGAAGCGGCCTGGTCCCGATTTGTTGGGCAATTGGAATATATTACTTAATAATCAATATACTTGGAAGCTTGAACGTTTGTTTCCTTGGTCATTTTGTCTTTCATCCTTTATAAAACCTATATGTCAGTGACTATTTGAAACACAGAGGCAGCTCAGTGGATGGAATATTGACCCTGGAATCAGGGAGATCTGAGTTCAAACATAGCCTCAGACACTTACTAGCTGTGTGGCACCTAGTAAGTCACTAACCTCTGTCTGCCTTAATTTCCTTGTCTGTGAAATGAGGAGAGGAGAAGGGAGTAATAATTGCACCTACCTCCCGGGGTTATCATGAGGCTACGATGAGAAAATATTTGTAAAACACTTTGAAAACCTTAAAGTGCAATATAAATATTAGTTATTATTATATGGTAATGGGAAATAATTTAGACTCTCCCTGAGACTACTTTAGTTCACTGAGTAGCGATGCTTGTCATCTTACAACTCAATTATGATAAAAGGCAAAAGGTTTCATGAAGGAGAGCCTTGAAGGAATGGAAGGACATCAACAGACAGAGAGTCTATTCCAAGCATGGGTAACCTTCTAAGTAAACATGTGGAGAATGGAAAGGAGAGGAGAAAGAAAGACAAAGTAATCTGTTCTCTTCTGAGAATATGTGGAGGGAAAGAAATGGAAGTTAAGACTGGATAAGTATTTTGTAGATAGACTGTGACTTCATTCAGTAAGAAATGGGAAGCTTCTGAGGTTTTTTAGTTGAAAACTGATGTGACCAGTAGGTATTTGAGAAGATCATTTGTGCAGTGATGTGGAGAATAGATTAAAGAAGGTATAGTATAGATTGAAAGGAGAAAGACCCATTAGGAGGCTATTGTAGTAATCTAGGAGAGAAGACATAAGGTATCCAGTAGGGAGGAGATGGGGCCAGATAGTAAACCTATGAGGTTTAAATCTTGGAAAAATAGGGAGATAGAAAATCTTGGTGAATGATTGAATGAATGTATAGGTTTAAGGGACAGGAATAGATCAAAGATTATTAAACATTACTAACTTGTGTAATTGAAAGACTGATGGTACTTTTAATAGAAATAGGTAAGTTAAGGGGAGGGGCAAATTGGGAAATGGATGATTAGTGTAGCTGAAAAGTGGGCTGGGTTTGAAGTCAGAACACTTGGGTTCTAATGTCAATCCTGTCACTACTACCTGTAATATTTGTGTGCACTTGAATAAATCACTTCTCTTCTCCACATCTCAATTACCCTAGGTGACACAGTGGTTACAGCACTGAGCTTGGAGTCAGGAAGCCCAGAGTTAAACAGCTATATGACCCAAGGCAAATCACTTAATTCCTGTTTTTCTCAGTTTTCTCATCTATAAAATGGGAGTAATAATAACACCTGCCTCCCAAGGTTATGATAAGGATCAAAATAGATAAGAATTGTAAAGCACTTAACACAGTGCCTGCAACATAGTAAGCACTATATAAATATTAACCATTATCAATATTATCATTAAATCTATGATTCTACAATGAGTTCAGTCTTGGAATATCAAGTGTTTGGTCTCATCAACATTACCAAGTGGATCTTAATTTTAAAAGATATTTAGCAAAAGTTAGATAACATTTGGAAGAAAAGATCATTTTCCAGAGGATTTTTCTCTCAACACAAGAGATTTTTCCATACTTTAGACACGGCAAATGAGCATAAATTGGGATTGGAAAAACATATGACATGAGCTATGAGGGCCTAAACAGGGATTCAGCTGGCTCCCGTAAATAATGGCCTTAGTGGATTAATCCAAACATTTTCTATTAGAGATGGCTATTGCCAAATATACAGAAAGATATGTTCTTTTATTACTGTTTCCACACTGACTCAGAATATTTGCTAAAAAGTTCTTCATGTGACAATTTTTGTTAAATACAGGGAACTATAACTATAATAGCAATTTGGCCAAGAAAAGGAAAGGCAAAGAAACACACCTGCACGTCCTTGACATTTCGTTGTCAACCCAATTCTGTGTAGCACTTATTTGTGAGGCATTTCAAATAATAGTCATATGCCAACTCATCAAATATGGCAAGGAAAGAACTGATTTTTAAAAAATTATTTTCAACTTAAATTGTAGTATAAAGCAGCAATCATCAAAACTACTCGATAGTGGCTAAGAAATAGAGTGGTGGATCAGTGGAATAGGCTAGGTATACAAGACACAGTAGTCAATGTCTATAGTAATCTACTATTTGATAAACCCAAAGACTCTAGCTTCTGGGATAAGAACTCACTATTTAACAATATCTGCTAGGAAAATGGAAAATAGTATGGCAGAAACTAAGCGTAGACCAACATCTTACACCACATACCAAGATAAAGTCAAAATGGGTACATGACTTAGAAATAAAGGCTGATACTATAAGCAAACTAGGAGAGCAAGGAATAGTTTACTGTAGGATTTATGGAGAATGAAAGAATTTATGACCAAAGAAGAGATAGAGAACATTATGAAATGCAAAGTGGATAATTTTGATTTTATTAAATCAAAAAGATTTTGCACAAAGCCAATGCAACCAAGATTAGAAGGGAAACAGAAATCTAGGAAACAATTTTTACAGCAAATGTCTCTGATAAAGGCCTCATTTCTCAAATATACAGAGAACCGAGTAAAATTTATAAGAAAACAAATTGATAAAAGGATATGAACAGGCAGTTTTCAAATGAAGAAATTAAATCTGTCTATAGTCATATGAAAAAATGCTTTAAATCACTATTGATTACAGAAATGTAAATCAAAATAACAACAGAAATGTAAATCAAAATGTAAATCAAATACCACGTCATACCTATAAGATTGGCTAACATGACAAAACAGGAAAGTGATAAACGTTGGAGAAGATATGGGAAAATGGGAACACTAATGTAATGTTGGTGGAGTTGTGAACTGATCCAAATATTCTGGAGAGCAATTTGGAACTATGCCCAAAGGGATATAAAATTGTGCATACCGTTTGACACGGCAATACCACTTCTAGATCTGTATCCTGAAGAGATTATAAAAGAGGACCCATATATACAAAAATATTTGTACCAGCCTTTTTGTGGTGGCAAAGAATTGGAAATTGAGAGGATGTCCATCAATTGGGGAATGGCTGAACAAGCTGTGGTATGTGAAATGTAATAGAATGCTATTGTTCCAAAGGAAATTATGAGCACGTGGACTTCAGAAAAACCTGGAAAGACTTACATGAACTGATGCTGAGTGAAGTGAGCAGAACCAGGAGAACATAGTACACAGCAAGAGCAACATTGTACAATGACTAACTTTGACAGACTTATCTCTTCTTAGCAGTGCAAGGATCTAAGACAACTCCAAAAGACTCATGATGGAAAATGCTAACCACATGCAGAAAAAGAACTATGATGGAGTCTAAATGCAGAATGAAGCGTACTATTTGTTCTCTTTTGTTTGTTTGTTTCTTCTTTCTCGTGGTTCATTCCATTGGTTCTAATTCTTATTTACAACATGACTAATGTGAACATATGTTTAATATGAATGTATATGTAGAGCCTATATCAGATTGCACACTGTCTTGGGGTAAGGGGAGGGGAGGGAGGAGGAAAAAATTTGGAACTCAAAATCTTATGGAAGTGAGTGTTGAAAACTAAAAATAAATTAATCTTTTTAAAAATTATTATGAAATTCTTCCCTCCATCACCACTCTCTCACCTAATTTCTCCCACTGAATTGGGTAACATTAACATGGCAATTTACTTTGGAGTGGTCACCATCATTTCCTCTTGTACATCCAGTCCATTTCCCACTTCATTTCTGTCTCTTAGAATTCCTAAGTCCCTCCAGTTCCACCTTTCCCAAAGCCTTTCCCAAATCCCCAATTTGTTAGTCAGAAGGAAGAAGAAGAAAAAAAGAACAAGAACAAGAAAGAAGAAAAAGACCCTTACTGTACTTTAAAGTTCAAAAGTTGCTTTTCTTACAACAACCCTATGAGGAAGGTAGTGCAAAATATTAACCATCATAATTGATATTTAAGGTTTGCAAAGGCCTTTATATACATTCTTATTTAAGTATCATCATTCTCATTTCATAAATAAAGAGACTGACATTTTGAGAGGTGAAATAATTTGTCCAAGGACACACGGGTTCTAAATAAGATGGAATTTGAATTCAGTTCCTCTCACTCTTAAGTCTGGTGCACTATCCAGAAAAAAACCAAAACATTAAATTAATGCATGGAGTATAGAAATCCCAGAGTGGTTGTCAGGAAATTACCTTGCACTACCTCCTCACAAAAGTTAGTGGGGAACTACTAGGGCAGAATGTTATACACATTATCAGGTATGGTTACCTAAATGGAGGTTCTTACTTGATTTTCTTTGTTTTGGGGAAGGGTTCAAGGGAGAGGAAGAAGGAACTGTTCCCCTCCCTCCACCCCACTTGTGATACAAAGACAAAAGGCACTAAATTAATAACATTTTTTTAAGTTAAGGGGGCTGGACTAGATGGCCTCAGTTGTTCCTTCTAACTTTAGATCTATGATCTTAAGTTGCAGAATAGTTGAAGACCTACTGTACTGATAGAGTTTTCTGTACTAATAAGTTGTTGGGGAATTTCTTAGCCTGGGTTCCTAGGGAGCCCAGAGCCCAGTGGGAACCACTGACTGGAAGTCAAATAACTTGAAGAGCCAAACTGAAAAGAAAAAGATTTATAAGCATGCTAAGGAAGACTGCTCTCTGGTAGCAACTTCTGTTTCTTATAGCACAGATCTGGTTTTTATAACTTTTCAGGCCCACTTAGAATACCCGGCCAATCAGCAGCTTTCTGTAGCAACAGATGATGGAAAAGTAAAATTTTTCACAGGAGAGGGAGGGATAGAGAAAGAGGGAATCAGTCAAAGGAAAAGGCTAGGGTAGAGGGATATGGAGGAAGAGGGAGTTCTGGGAGAATATGTGCCATGGAGTTGTCAGGGTTTGTCATGGAAACAAAAAAATCTCCCGTTCAAAGGCAGGAAAGAAGTGCAGGTGACCAAATACTTTTACAATAATTAAAGAAGTCCATTTGATCTAAGATGTCTCTTTTCCTTAACCATTTTACTTCTACTTCCATTAAGCCTTTTCCCAAACCACACACAACAGTAATAGCCAACATTTACATCATATTTTAAGGTTTGCAAAGCACTTTTTAATTATTATCTCATTTGTTACTCACAGCAGCCCTGGGAAGCAGCTGCTATGGTTATCCCATTTTTATAGGTGAGTAAGCTAAGGCTGAGAGCAGTTAAGTGGCTTGCCTAGGGTCACATACTGGTAAATGTCTGATACAGGATTTGATCTCATGCCTCATTAACTCCAGGTCCAGCATTCTATCTATTGGTCCACTGAGAAGTCTGATGCCTATAATTCTCACCTCCCTCCTTTTTTCATCCAAGTAGCTTCTGAAATCAGATCTCCTCCAAAAGCCTTTTATGTCTAATTGGAAAACTGGTAGTAATTCCAATTCTAACACTGTCCTCCCTAGAAATGCAATTATATGATTTTCTCTTTAGTTATAATTCACACTTATTCCTATAAGTTTACAAAGGAATTTTGCCTATTCCTATTAGCATTCTTAGCATGGTGGGATTCAGGTAGACATAAACTACTCTTGCTCATCAAGGAAGCTTAATTGTTTTGCTAGCGAAATGGCTGAATTTGAGGCAAAGAGCATTTTCTAGACACTGAACTGTTGATACAGAGAGGCAGCAAAGACTTAGTGGATAGGATATTAGCCTCAGAGTTAGAATGACCTGGATTCAAGTCCCTCCTTTGACATATATTGGTTGTGTGACCCTGGGCAAATCACAACCTCTTAGTGCCCAAGGCAATCTAAATTTCAGTAGAGTTGCTGACCTGTATTGGTAGAGGGAGCTTCCTCAATGGGAGTTCCTTCTACCAATGAAATCACAGTTCTGGTTTTAAAAAAACACATCCAGAAAACTCTTGGTCAGGGCAGGACTCAGAAGAGAAAAGGGGAGGAGAAAATTGTCAATATTACCCTTAAAATATGAGTTGATAGAATTATTGCTGGAAATGTCCACAGGATATTAAAGATGACCAGACATTCTATATTGATGTAATTAAGAGGAAAAAAACAAACAATAAAACAAAGCCAAGGATGTAAAATGTGGTCCAAAATGCTGCTAAGCTGAAACTTTTTAAATTTAAAAGTCTGAGACTCTTTTATTTGTAAATGGCAATACCAAAGCATCCAAAAGGTAAACTGACACATGGCAAATGGTTTTCTTTTTTTTAAGTGTAGATGTTTTCTGCACATGTTTTGTTGACATAGAGCTGAAAAATATATTTTTCCAAGAATTCTGAAGGTAGCAATTAGAAAGTGTCACATTTCTAGCCAGCTATAATGGACCTAACTAGAGTATATTAAAAGGTTAATGGCTATACCACAAACATACTGCAGTAATAAACTTTTCATGCAGGAGTGACAGGTAATGAGCAGTTAATGCCAAGTGAAAGTTATTTTAAAAACAGATGCCATCCTACTCCTTATGTTTTCATATTACTCAAGTTACGTCGCTACATGTGAAAGTTCAAAAAAAAGTCACACCCTATGTCGTATTGAAATATTTATTTTTATTCCTGAAAAAAAACCTCTCTAAGACTAAATTTAGTTCCAAAACATATGTGAATATTTGGAGGCAAATCCTGGCCCCATACATGCTGGCTTTACTGTTAGTACTTGATGTTTATTCTATAGATGCCCAGTCTTTAAATCTGGCACTGAATGTGGTGATTGACCTAAATTGGCACATCTTTGTTGGGGGAGGGGGTGGTTTACAATGTGAATTGAAGATAATTGATTTTTTTTCTCATAGAAAAAACTCAAATCCTGAATGGATAGGAGAACAAGAGATATCCAGGGAAATTTGCACTCAGTACAAGCTGGGGAATATAGGCTATGAACAGTGAATTCCTCCTAACATCATTGTCTTCTTGTCTAAGCAAGAGAGGCAATGAGTGCTTCTCAAAGAGGGAACTGTGGAATATTTCTGAGGAGTTTTCAGAAAGTAGATATGGAAAGGACTGTCTCCCACATGTAGCATGGGGGTGTCATTGTGTGGCTCAAAGGGAGGCAGAATAGACTTCTCTATTCTCCCTCTTTTCCTCCTACCCTTCTCTGAGGGAGACCTTAATTTATGTCAGTAGGGGAAGCTGAAGGTTGGGGCCAGAGGACACTCCGCTCCCCTCAGAGACAGCAGTGGACTGGGCTAGAATTACATCTCTCTGCTCCCTTAAATACTGTTAGTCTAAGGGATGTGATTTTTCAGGTTCCACTAACTTTTACAATCAACTTATTAGAGTAAAAGACCAAAATCAACACCAAATTATAAGGAAGGATAAAGATGAAAGGAACACACAGTATGTAGTTAAGACTAATCCAATTTATCCGAGCAAGCAACTGACAATGGAAAATGGATGAAGAAAACATAGATTCTGATTATCAATATTTTCCACAGAAGTTTAACCAATGTAAGATGATCAAAATTGCATTGAAATAGCCTTGCCAAGCAAAGAGTCCCAGCAACCAAGAGCAACAGTGATTTATATGTAAGGGTGGGGAATGATTAAATAAATCTATCAAATTATCCTACCCATTTAAAGCAAATGATAAAATATTATGTACTTATAATTTGACAAAATAAGAATACAACACAATCAATTAATTAATCATAGATTTTAGAGTAAGTGCTAAAAAGGTCCTTGATCAACCAGAATGAAGTTGTATAGGTATGTTTGGATCAGTGCTTCTTAAATTGTGGGTTGTGACCCCATATGGAGTCTTGTAACTGAATGTGGGAGTCATGAAAAATTTGGCAACAGTAAAAGGTTTCTGAACATGTAATGACCAAAAGTTAATTCAAAATCAAACAAGCATTGCAGCCTTAGTCCTGAACACACAACATGCATACTTTGTACTGCGCGTGTTGTCAGGCCACGCAATGCCAACTAATGCTGCCAGAAACACCTCGGCTCAGATTCCGTACAAAGTTTTTTACATACAAAGTTTTCTGCTCTTAGAGAAACATAATAGTTTAATTATGGAAAATAAAGACTTTTAATATTTTCCTACTATCATTCCTCAGCATGTAAGTATCAAATTGGTATATCTTTGGATTGTATTGTGTTAGAATGTTTGATTTTTAAAATTGCTATTATCTCATTTTACAGGAACATAAATGTTTAAATGCAGCAAATAAAGACAAAAGCCCTTTAATAATATTTCTCCACCATCAATGGTACGTGTGTACCTAAGTGTGAATATCATTTTTTAAAGTTAAGCACAAATACACTTTCATAAACTAAAGCTAGTATTTATTTGAGAAATTATTGGCAATATTTACTTCAATTCTAAGACAAAAATATTTTTGATTATGGATAAGTGGCTAAATTTAGACAGATGAAGTAAAAATACTGATGACAATGCAGCAGAGTCTTCACTACCAGGTTGTAGTACACCTAAACTGGCAAGAAAAAGAAAGTATATCGAATCATTTTTGCATTGTGGGTTTACTTCTAATAATGATGATGCTGTAGAAAAACCTTTTTGCTTAATTTGTAATAAAGTTTTGGCTGCAGAGAGCACAAAACCAGCCAAACTAAAACAGCATCTTAACACCAAGCATACAATAAACCAAAGGAATATTTTGAATGACTTTTAAAATCTTCAAATAAAGAAAAACAATGTTTTGAGAAATTTGTTATTGCCAATGAAAAGTATTTACTTCCATCTTTCAAAACTTCTTATTTAATTTCAAAAACTAAAAAGCCCTATCTGATAGGAGAAGATCTTGGGTTACCTGATGCTATTAAAATGTCTGAAATAGTTCATGGGAAAAATATGGGGATGAAATTCACAAAATTCCTTTATTGTATTATACTATTTCCAAAAGAATTTATGATATTAGTAATAATCAATTCCAGCAGCTTATTACCAGGCTTAAGGGAAGCCCAAAATTTGCAATTCAGTTAGATGAAACAACTGATATTTCTAACATGGCACAGTTGTTACTTGATGTAAGATATGTTTATGAATGTAGAATACATGAAGAATTATTGTTTTGTTGCCCTTTGGAAGGGCTCACAAGAGGGGAAGTTACATCTTAAAGTCAACGAATTTTTCACAAATGAAGGTTTACAGTAGAAAAATTGCATTGGAGTCTGTATGGGGGTGCTGAAGCAATGATGAGTGAGAATGCTGAATTTGTAGCAAAGGGTAAAGCTGGTAGCAATGAGTATACTGCTTTTATTATTTCATAATCCATCAGGAGGTACTTGTAGCCAAAAAATATCAGCAGAGTTAGATTTTGTGCTTCATGATACTATCAAAATCATCAACTTCATGAAAAGCCATGCCCTTAACAGTCGTTTGTTTTCAAATCTTTGGAAAGACACAGACTCCATTTACAAAAGCTCAGTGCCACATGCAGAGTTAAGGTGGTGCTTGAGAGGAAGAAGTTTAGAGATAAAATTGAAAGTTGAAATTGTTATATTTTGACTCAGCAGAAATCTGATTTTGTTAATTTTTTTCATAATGACATGCATTATTTATCAGATATTTTTGAAAAACAATGATTTAAATGTGCCACCTCAAGGAAAACATTATAACATATTTACATTAAAAGATAAAATTCAAATCCTTATTAAAAAGTTAACATATGGAAGAAGAGGGTGCAAAATGGTTCTTTAGAAATGTTTACAGGTACAGATGATTTTATAATTGAAAATAACCTTCCCAAAGATTTAATTGTAAGAATTATATTGATCATCTGAAGTGCCTGGAGGCACAGTTTCAGAAATACTTCCTTTCAAATTTTGATTCTAAAAAACTAAGTTGGGTTCATAAACCATACTCAATCGAAATAAAAAATGTCAGTTAAAACTTGAGTTTCCTAAAAAATCGTTAAGTGAATTTTGGCTTGGGGTCAAACCAGAATTTCCAACAGTTTCTGAAATGGCCCTAAACATGTTTCTGCCATTTTGTACTATGTATTTATGTGACGTGGTGTTCTCAGCATTGATGACAAAAAAATAAAAATATCCATCAACTCTGAAAAACGTTGAAAATGTTCTGCATCTTACAGTATCACTGTAATTTCACTAAGCTTTAATTCTTTATAAAAAAACAAATAAGCACACCCACCTCATTAGTATGCAAGTTTGCCTTCATCTTTAATAAATGGTAAAATTATATGTATACCAAAGAATTGTTTTAAAATAAATTTCTTTATGATTTATTATCAGTAAATGTTTGATTTGTATACCTGTTTCATATATCTATGTACCCGGGGTCAAGTAAAAATTTCTTGAGTGAAAAGAGGTTGCAAGTGGAAAAAGTTTAAGAATCCCTGGTTTAGATTGACTGAAGAAGCTTGGCAATGCCATGTGGAGCCTCTGTAAAGCAGGGAGCTAGTTCAAAATCTGGAAAGATTCCTGCAAACAGAGAGGTGAGAGAGTTTCAGCCAAACCTCTGAGAAGTAAGTGACTGGAAAGGTGGGAAGAAGCAGAACCTTGGGCTCCATTCTCAGTTTTGGTCTGTTACCTATCCCCCAACCCCTTCCCCTTAAATGGAGTAGGACCTTGCAAGCTTAGAATTGCCTGGAGAATTTGTGATTTCTCATCTTCCCATCTGCACTGTAGCATTGCTCTCCAGAACAACAGTGGGTGGCAGTGTCCTAAACTGGGAGAAAAGAACATACTGGGTATGATGAGGGAAGTACCAAGTCGCTTAGTAGCAGTGATACCATACCCAGAGGAAACTTTGTGAGAACCTTATGAAGAGGAGAAAGGGTCTTTCATGATCAATGACTTGCCACATTGCTATAATATTCACTTTAAGCTTGAGTCCACTTCACCCTGGACTCTGTATGTACTTGCCGGAGAGTATGCCACAGACTTTGGGGGAGATTTTTATACTAACTGTTCTTAGTAAATATCCCTTTCTAAAAGAGCTAATTGGGTCTGTCTGGCTAATTAATAATCAACTAACAACAAGGGAGAAAAACTCTAGTGGGGTCTCACAAACCACAGCATTAAAAGGACACCCCTCCCCCAAATCTCTTAGATTTACTCCTAGAGTGCTAAGTACAGATACTGTAGCTATGATTTCAGAATTTGTCTCATTAATATAGGTAGGAATTGGGATAGTCACCATGGACTATGAACTTCTTATAGTATAAACTTGTTTCTAAAATGTTACAAAAGATAATGGTGTAGATTAAAAGGAACCTAACAAAGTAACAAAGAATAGTGAAAGGTATAATGAATATATAAAAAAATTGGCATGAGAACAAGGTGCTTCAGGTCATTCCAAGAGTATATGAAACTGGAAGGGCAAGAACAAGGCTACAACAAATTATTTCCATCATTCAGGCTAGTGGAGCTACCATATTTAGATTCTAACACCTCAGTCTCCAACATGTTATACGAAGAAGTGGAAATGGCACTAAAAAAAAGGACAAAGACAGGAAGAGCTACCGGACCAGGTCAAGGACACAGAAAAGAAATCCTTGCAAGGATTAACACAAATTTGAAAACATTGAGAGATTATTCTTTAAGACAATCGAAAGAAAAGAAGTTGCTGAATGATTAAAAAAAAATAAAAACAAAAGCCATAATTAAGATGTCAATAACTACCAACCCGTATGCCTATTATTCACTTGTACAAAGTCAGTGCAATAATAATCTACATGTTTCAGGGGCATACTGGATGAAAATGCAGGTTTCTACAATTCATTTTCTATTATAGAGCACATTTTCCCAATCATATAGTTCATGAAATGTCAAGAGAATATGGAATTCTTCTGTACTTACTGTTCATTGATTACTTTAAAAAGTATTAGAGAGTAGAACAAAGGATTCATTAACATTCTCTCAATGTTAAATAAATATAAAAGAGAAATACAGATGTTCACCAGATGTCCTCCATGATCATGGTAGTTGTTTAAATGGAAGAGGGATTCCATATAGAGGGATGTAGCTTCCAGATGTTCCTGTTTGCAAATGACATTGTACCAATTGCATCCAGCCCCAGAATGGTAGAGATCAATTAATATATTTATCAATCAATAAGTATTTATTAAGTGCTCATTATAAGCCAGGCACTATACAAAGCACTGGAGATACAAAGATAAAAGTGAAATAGTTCTAGACTTCAAGGAAGTAACAATCAATTGGGATTAGACAACATGTATATAAATGAGAAAAGGATAGAGACTAGACCCATGATTTAATTAACATAGAGAAGTCCTGGATGAGGAAGCAACCTTTGCATATGCAGATTGTTACCTTCTCTGCAACTCAAAGTCTTAGAGAGCTGCCCAAGGCAATGAGAAGTTAAGTGATTTGCCCAATGACAAAGAGCCAAGAGGTGTCAGTGATGGGACTTGAATCCAGGTCCTTAATTTAAGATCAGATCTCCATCACTATGCAATGTTGCTGTCCTGCATATGCGTATGTGTGTGTGTGTGTGTGTGTGTGTGTGTGTGTGTATGTGTGTAGCACACACACACATAAAACAGATACAAGATGAATTGGAGGGGAAGGCACTAGCAGCTAGGGGGTCAACAAAGGCCTTATTTAGAAGGTAGTGATTAAGGTTTGAAGGAAACTAGGATTTTAAGAAATAGGAGTTGGGGTAGAGCCAAGATGGCAGCCGGAAAACACGGACTTGCTTAAGCTCTACCCCAAATCCCTCCAAGCACCTGTAAAAATGGCTCTGAACGAATTCTAGAGTTGCAGAACCCAAGAAATAGAAGAGAGAAGCAGGTCTCCAGCCCAGGACAGCCTGGATGGTCACTGGGAAGGGTTTATCACACAGTGCTGGGAGCAGAGCACAGCCCAGTGTGAGCCACACCAGGACCAACCAGATCAGGAATCAGGTGGAGCAGGCCTGAGGGACATGAATCATTGAGCTGTGGCAGTTACCAGACTTCTCAACCCAAAAATTCCAAAGACCCTGGAGCAGGTAGTGGGAAATTGCTGGATCAGGGTGAGAGCACTCTGGCCCCAACCCTGGGGGTGGCAGAGGTGGTACAGTGGTGGTCGTGGCAGCAGCAGGAAGCTTGTCCGGCTGCTTCCAGAGCTCCAGTGGAAACTGCTTCTGGAGTCCCTGGCTCACACAGTGGGAAGAATCAAGCAGTGGATCAGAGCAGGAGTACAAGGAGAGCTTTTCTGGTAAAGAGGCAGGTTCTCTTGCTGTGCCCTGAGTTCTGGTTGGGGGTTCTTGCGGGAGGAGGAGAGCTGCTGTGGCAGAGCTCTCGGTGGAATAGAAGTAGCTCTAAAAATAGCTCTGAAAAACAGCAGCGCAGTCCCTAAAGCTTGGGACAAAGTATTCTCTACTCTACAAGCAGTTACACCCTGACAAAAAGCTCAAGGGTCAAGTACTTGGCTGGGAACATGAACAGGCAGCAAAAATGAACTCAGACTCAGACTCAGACTTTAGAATCTTTTTTTTTGGTGACAAGGAAGATCAAAACATACAGCCAGAAGAAGTCAAAAAAGTCAAAGAGGCTACATCAAAAGATTCCAAAAAAAAATATGAATTGGTCTCAGGCCATGGAAGAGCTCAAAAAGTTTTAGAAAAGCAAGTAAGAGAAGTAAAGGAAAAATTGGGAAGATAAATGAGAGTGATGCAAGAAAATCATGAAAAACAAGTCAACAACTTGCTAAAGGAGACCCCAAAAATATTGAAGAAAATAACACCTTAAAAAATAGACTAGCCCAAATGTCAAAAGAGCTCCAAAAAGCCAATGAGGAGAAGAATGCCTTGAAAGGCAGAATTAGCCAAATGGAAAAGGAGGTCCAAAAGACCACTGAAGAAAATACTACCTTAAAAACTAGATTGGAGCAAGTAGAAGCTAGTGACTTGATGAGAAATCAAGATATTATCAAACAGAACCAAAGGAATGAAAAAATGGAAGACAATGTGAAATATCTCATTGGAAAAACCAATGACCTGGTGAATAGACCCAGGAGAGATAATTTAAAAATTATTGGACTACCTGAAAACCATGATCAAAAAAAAAAAGAGCCTAGACATCATCTTTCAATTAATTATCAAGGAGAACTGCCCTGATATTCTAGAGCCAGAGGGTAAAATAGAAATTGAGAGAATCTACCAATTGCCTCTTAAAAACATCCCAAAAAGTAAATTCCTAGGAATATTGTCACCAAATTCCAGAGTTCTCAGGTCAAGGAGAAAATACTGCAAGCAGCCAGAAAGAAACAATTTGAGTATTGTGGAAACCCAGTCAGGATAATAATAATCTAGCAGCTTCTACATTAAGGGATTAAAGGGCTTGGAATATGATATTCCAGAGGTCAAAGGAGCTTGGACTAAAACCAAGAATCACCTATCCAGCAAAACTGGGTGTAATTCTTCAAGGCAAATTATGGATTTTCAACAAAATCGAGGACTTTCAAGCTTTCTTAATGAAAAGACCAGAGCTGAATAGAAAATTTGACTTTCAAATACAAGAATCAAGAGAAGCATGAAAAGGTAAATGGGAAAGAGAAATTATAAAGGACTTACTAAATTTGAATTGTTTTGTTTACATTCCTACATGGAAAGATTATGTGTGTAATTCATGTGACTTTTCTCAGTATTAGGGTAGTTGAAGGGAATATACATACATATATATATATACATACATATATACAGCATATATATATATACATATATATACATACAGAGGGCACAAGGTGAGTTGAATATGAAGGGATGATATCTAAAATAATCAAATCAAATCAAGGGGTGAGAGAGGAATATATTGAGAGAGGGAGAAAGGGAGAGATAGAATGGGGTAAATTATCTCACATAAAAGTGGCAAGAAAAAGCAGCTCTTTTGAAAGGGAAGAGGGGGGCAGGTGAGGGGAAATGAGTCAATCTTGTTCTCATCAGATTCGACTTGAGGAAAGAATATCATATATACTCAATTGGGTATCTTACCCCACAGGAAAGTAATGCAAAGGGGATCAGATGGGGGAGGAGGTAATCAAAAGCAAGCACTTTTGAAAAGGGACAGGATCAAGAGAGAAAATTGAATAAAGGGCGACAGGATAGGATGGAAGGAAATATAGTTAGTCTTTCACAACATTATTATTGTGGAAGGGTTTTGCATAATGAAACACATATGGCCTATGTTGAATTGCTTGCCTTCTTAGGGAGGGTGGGTGGGAAGGGAAGAGGGGAGAGAATTTGGAACTCAAAATTTTAAAAGCAGATGCTCAAAAAAAGTTGTTTTTGCATGCAACTGGGAAATAAGATATACAGGCAAGGGGGCATAGAAATCTATCCTACCCTACAAGAAAGTAATGGGAAAAGGGATGGGGGAGGAGTGGAGTGACAGAAGGGAGGGCTGATTGTGAAATGGGGCAATCAGAATATATGCCATCTTGGAGTAGGGGGAGGGTAGAAATGGGGAGAAAATTTGTAACTCAAAATCTTGTAGAAATCAATGTTGAAAACTAAAATATTAAATAGTAAAATATAAAACAAAAAATAAAATTAAAAAAAAGAAATGGGAGTGAGGAGGGAGAGTATCACACACATAGGAAACAGTCAATTAAAAGCCACAGAGTCAGGAGCTTGATTATTGCAAGTAAGCAACAGTAAGAAGACCAGTTTAATGTTCATGAAGGGGAACAATATTTAATGTTCACGAAAGGGAGCAATATTTAATAAGGCTACAAAGATAGGTTTGGGTCAGTTTATGAAGGGCTTTAAATGCTAAACAGAGGGATCTATATTCAATTCTATAAATAATAGGGAGTCACTGAAGTTTACTAAGGGAATGACATGGTCAGCCATACTTAAGGAAAATCACTTTAGCAGCTGTGTGGAGTATGGATTGAAGTAGGGCAATACTTGACATGGGGAGATCAAGTAGGGGCTCTAGTTCAGGAAGGAGAGGATGAGGGCCTGAGCCAGGGCATGTGAGTGGAGAGAAGACAGATATGAGAGATTTCATGAACGTAGAAATGACAAGATTTGACAAAGGACTGGCTATGTGAGGTGAGTAAGAGTGAGGATTCTAGAATAACAATGAGATTGGAAGCCTGGGAGAATGATGGTGTCTTGGACAGAAATGAAGAAGTTTAAAAGCGGGGTGAGTTTAGAGGGAAAGATGAGTTCAATTGGAGATGTTTATGGAATATGCAGTTCAAAATGTCCAGTAGGCACTTGGTAATGCCAGACTCTAGCTCAGTAGAAAGATGAGTGTTAGAAGTATAGATCTGGGAGTCATCTGTGTAGAGAGATAACTGAACTTATCAAAGTTGATGAGGCCACCAAGTGAGACAGTGTAGAGAGGAAAGAGAAGAAGGTTCAGGATAGAAATTTGATGGAAACCCACAGTTAATGTTTATGACATGGATGAGAATCTAGCTAAGGAAACCATGAAGGGATTGTCAGACAGGTAAGAGGTAAAACAGGAGAGAATATTGTCATGAAAACCTGGAGAGGGGATAGTATCTAGGATGAGAGGCTAGTCAACAGTGCCAGATGCTGCAAAGAGGCCAAGAAGGATGAGTAGATCATTAAGTATCTCTCTGCAAATGCTAGTTAATGTTAATTGGTTAAATGAAACTTCGGCACTAATCATTTAGCAGAGGTACCCCTAGAACCCTGAGGGGCAGATGGAGCTCACCTTACTGGTCTGGGAGGCAGTAAGCACTTACTCTGTGAAAGGCCTGGAGGAATATCAAGACAAAAATAAAGTCTTTGCCCTCGATATGCTTAAATTCATTAACATTCTATTCAATTCAATTCCACAAACATGTATTAAGTGCCTACTATATCCTTAACTCTGTGGATTCAAGGCAATGGTTCTAGACCTCAAGGAATTTGCATTTGACTTGGGAGAAACAAACTATACACAAATCAAAGGATAATAGCTTTGGACCTGGAAGAGACCTGAGAGGTCGTCTAGCCCAACCCCCTTATTTTAAGGATGAGGAAACTGAGGCCAAGGAAGTTAAGTCATTTGCCCAGTGTCACAGAGATAGTGTCAGAGGTGGGATATGAATGCAGAGCCAATACTCTTCCCACATTACCATGATGACACAAATGAGCAAAGATAAAAAGAAATGGAATATGATTTCGGGGGAATAAACTAGGAGGATTAGGGAAGGCCATGTGACACCTGAGCTATTCTTTGAAGGAAGCTAGTGAATCTATGCATTAAAAATGGAGAGGAAGTATGTTCCAGACATGAGGAATTACTTACATAAATGTAGAAGACAAGAGATACAATGTTGTTTATGGGGAAGAGCTAGCAATCAGGCTAATTTGACTGAAATGGAGAGTACATTTTTGGCATTTATGTATGTTCATGTATGACATCTATTCATTTAATATATTTAAGTGTACATACATTTACATATTTAAGTATAAATCAACTTGTAATATTTAAGTATAAATATATATTTAAATATAAAACCACTTTCTTCCAATAATTTAAAATATCTGTATATTTTAAATTTAAGAACGTGATTTCTAAAATTTCACAGAAAGTATTCAGCAGAAAGGCATTGGAGGATGATTTAGTCCATTAGTTTCAAAATCTAAGATATGCACTCTGGGTTCAGAATTGAATAGAAGGAAGAAATCTGCTGGGATCACATATGGGAAATTACAATGATTTCAGAAAGCTTGCTATTGTAAAAGCACATCTTTTTTTTTTCTTTAACTCAATACTCTCCTGATAAAACTGTACGGCTGTGAATCATGGAAGAATCAAAATTGTAGTTGACCTTCAAAGAACAATTGAAAGCTGGAAATGGGGTGTGAGCAGGCTGGAGCATATTACTAACCATGACTTGTAGCATAAAGGCGTTGTCAAGGCCATGTATGAGGAGACAAGGATGTAGGCCGATTATGTATCAAGAATAAAGGACAGCAGATGGGTAGCTTAAGCGTTGCAATGGTACCTATAAAATATTAAAAGGAACTAGTGGAAAGGCTCCCACATGTATAGAAAACATGGAAAGACATGGGCAAGAATTAAACTGGATAAGTTGTGGATGGGTTCCAATATGTACAGTGGAGTGCTTATTGATCTAATAAAACTATCACCATGGAAAAAATATAGTGAGTTTCAATATTTCCTTGTCTGTAAGTTTAGTTAAATAATCAATTGACAAGAATTTAATAAGTACTCACTATATTCCTGGGACTGTGCAAAAACACAGTCCTTTACCTCAATGAGCTCACATTTTAATGGGGAAGACAATATGCCAAAAATGTTGTACAAAGAAGTTTAAATTTTTCTTGAAAAAAAATTTATTGTAGACAGCTAGTTGGCACAGTGGATAGAATGCTGGACCTGGAGTCAGGAAAACCCTGAGTCCAAATCCAGCCTCTGACACTTACTTCATGTGTGACCCTGGGCAAGCTACAAAGCTGTTTGCCTCAGTTTCTTCATCTGTAGAACGAGGGTAATAATAACACTTTCCAGGGTGGTTGTCAGTCCATAAATATTTATTAAGTGCCTACTATGTGCAAGGCCCTGTACTAAGCTCTAAAGATACAAAGAAAAGCAAAAGACAGTCCCTGCCCTTGAGTAGCTCACAATGTAATGAGGAAGCAACATGCCAACTACTATGTACAAATTCCCAAAATAGAGGATAAATAGGAAACAATCAATAAAAGGAAGGTATTAGAAATAAGAGGGATTGGGAAAAGGCATCCTACAGAAGGTAGGATTTTAGCTGGAACTTGAAGGAAGCCAGGAAAACCAGAAGACTAAGATGAGGAAGAAGATTCCATTCATGAGGGACAGCCAGTGAAAATGTCAGGAGATGGAGTGTCTTGTTCAAGGAAGAACAAGGAGACTAGCTGGTCACTGGATAGAAGAATGAAGGGGGCATGAGATGTAAGAAGACTGGAAAGGTGGAGAGTGGGCAGATTATAAAGGGCTTTGAACACCAAAGGATTCTGTATTTGATTCTAGAGGTGACAGGGAGCCACTGGAGTTTATTAAATAAGGGAGTGATGTGGTCAGACTTGAGCTTTAGAAAAATCGTTTTATCAGCTGAGGGGAGGATAGACTGGAGGGGAGAGACTGGTGGCAGTCAAACCAACCAGCAGACTATTGCAATAATCCAGGCATGAGGTAAGGAGGACCTGTACTCACGTGGTCACAGGATCAGAGAGAAGGGAGCATAGTAGAGAGATGTTCAAAGGTAAAATCAACATGCCTTGGCATCAGAACGGGTATGAGGGATGACAGCAAGAGAGAGTAAAGAATCAAGAACAACATGTGAGTTGCAGAGGGTTTAAGGGGTAAAGATGAGTTCTGTTTTGGCCATGCTGAATTTAAGATAGGACATCCAGTTTGAGATGTCTAATAGGCAGCTGAAGATGTGAGCCTGGAAGTCCAGCAGTGAGATCCAGCAAAGGAGACTGAGCAGGAGCAGTCAGATAGGAAGGAGAACCAGGAGAGAGGAGTGTCAAGAAAACCTAGAGAGAAGAGAGCATCAAGGAAAAGAGACTGATCAAGTGTCAAAGGCTGTAGAGAGGTCAAGAATGAGCATTGAGAAAAGGTCACTGTATCTAGCAGTTAGGAGATCATTGGTAATTTCAGAGAGAGCAATTTCAGTTGAATGATGTGGCTGGTAGACTTGTATTATGAAGTTAAAATAAGATAATATTTGTAAAGTGCTTACAAACCTTAAAGCACTATATAAATTCTAGTTATTATTATTAACTTGCTAAACTACTTTTGTTCCACAATGTAATCTGGACACTACACATCTGGATTTCTGTAGCTGGATAGCTTAAGTGGCCCATCCAACTCAGTTCTATGATTTTCTAATACTTTGCACCCATTTCATGGTTTTTAAATTTCAAAACTCTTGGAAGTGTACTGCTGCCTTTTCCCTGATCAGCAGTTTTTAAGTGAAGTAGTGATGTCTCTCACCACAAACTTAGAGAGGTAACTAGATATCCTGACCTAGACCATGTGAAACTTCAATGAGTTAGATTCTGGCTTGATATAAGAAGAAACATCCTCACAACTAAAGGTATGTGAAAGTAGGGGGTATAGAGGATCCCCTCTCACTATAAGTCTTTTCCAAGACTTATCACAACTTGTATTGGCTGTTTTAACGGTAATTCTTTGTCAAGGGAGAACAAGGAGACTACATACATATATGCATATATGTATGTGTATATATTATATATGTATATATACCTATCTGTATCTACATCCTCATACTTTATAGCAGACAAGTGAGTTTAATGAAAAATCCTTCTATGTATTTCAAGACGGACTTGGGAAATCATTCTGAGAAGCCAAGTTCTTTAATTACTGGTATACTTCTGTACAGGTGGACCTTCATTTTAAGCAAATCCTATATAGGAAGATTAAAGTTTTTTTTTTTAAAAGATAGCTTATGGCATGATACTACACTTCATAAAAAGATTCCTAAGAAATTCGAGATTTAAAGAAGGTTGCTTTTCAGGTTATTTTACGTTTTTAGCACATGGAACTTGAGAAATGCATCCGTGGTGCAAAGGAAGTCTCATCTGGAGTTCCCTTCCGACCCCCAGATTCTGTAACCCCGATCATTTTCTGGACATTTGTGCACAAGGAGTAGCTATATCCAAATCAGGAGCTGTCCCACCTAATCACGAGCTCAGATTTCTTTGGAACCACGGGCTTTGCAGAGCAAACCTACCCTGGGAAAATACTTTTCACCGAGGGCTCAGCTACTGAAAACAAGAGATGAAAAGCCATGCTGTTTCTTCTTCAAAGGACGCTTCATTTTGAGGCTCAGAGAGTGCTTCACAGATACTAATTACACTGAGCCTCGCCAGACCCTGGGGAACAAGACAGCACAGTGCAAGATCTCTGCCATTTCCCAGTGGGTAAACCAAGACTTGGAGTCGGTTCACTCTTTCGAGGACTCTATAAAATAAAGCAGGTGGGAAAAGACAGCTTCTCTTCGCCAGACCTCGCGACCGGACACAGGGTTTTTCACTCCACGACACCCCCTCCCCACTCTGCCCCCGCGCATTTCACCCGGGGCACAGGGGCTGCGGAGGCTCAGGCCGGGGCTCCCCCATCCCCGCGCGCCCCCGGCCCATGCACTACTCCCCTGGAATCTTGCGAGGCCTGGGCGCTGGGACTGGTGCGGGGGCGGGGGAGCCCTTCCCCTCCAGCCCCGGAGCCGCGAGCCCAGACCTGTCCCGGCTCGACCTGCCCCAGCTCCAGTCTCGCGGGATTCCCTAGCTCTCGCGCCCCGTGCGGCTGCCGGATCCCGGCAATTAGCCAGAGCCATTTGCTCCCGCCGCGGGGACCCGAGGGGAGGGAGGCGGCGGCGGCCGCGACGACGGAGGCGGCGATAGCTGCGCTGGCGCTAGGCCCACTCAGAAGGTCCCCACAGGTAAAGACGCGACAGTGGTGGCTCGGCCGTCCCGTAGGTGAGGAGCCTGGGCCAGTGCCTTGGCGGAGCTGTTCCCCCCCACCCCACCCCGCCGCTGTCTGGATGGAGGGGTGGGGGGAAGGGGCAGTTGTCCAGGTAACGGGGAGCGGCTGCTGAGGGGCTGAGCGAGCCGGAAGGGGGCGGGGTGGTGCTCGCTCCCTCCCGGAGTAGTCTCGTCCCGGTCCCGGGGAGGGCCCCCAGCGCCCATCGCGGCTGCAGGTGCTCGCGGGACGCGGCTGTGGTCACTTGCCCGCACCCGCTGAAAGTTTCTCCCGAAGTTGGGAGCCAAGTACCCTGAGCCACTCCCCAAGTTAACTCGCGGAAATCGCCCACCGGAGCACGGGAGGAGACTGCGGGCCACGACAGGGACAGGTGCCCAGCTCGGGACCCTGGGCGACCCACCCCTGCTGCGGCCAGGAGGGCAACTCGCCCCGGGCTCGGGTCGGCTCCTACAACCGTAGGGGGGCCTTGTTTCAGGGTGATTTATGGTGGGTTGGGGTAATGGGAAGGGCTTACTTTGCTTTTTGCGCGCCCCACCCTTGATCAAATTGCTAATCCCTCATTCCTGCCAGTTTGGAGGGGAGGGGAGGGGAGGGAAGCGGCGGTGCGCTGAGGGTGATGGTTATACTCCTTAACAACCAGACGTAGCTTCGTAGGGCCATCTTTTTAGCCCTGGAAAGGACCCTGGAGGTCATCTAGTCCAACTCCCTCATTTTATGAATGAAACTATAACCGAGAGAAGCTCCTTGCCGAGGGTTCGCACAGATAGGTGGCAGAGCTGGAATTTTGCCCTACATCCCCTGATGGCAGATGCCGCGTTCTTCCTGTACCATGCAGGCAGCAGTGCCTTCTATAAAGGAACCCAAGAAAGTTCAAGTCTAGTTAGTTGTTCAACAAAAGGAAAACTTTACATTCAGAATGTTGAATTAGAGTCTGGGGATGCAGCTTGCAGGATTTAGGGATCTGATGACCAGAATTTTATTCCCGGCCCACTTACTTCTCAGGGCTACAGTTTTCGCTTTTATTAAATAAGGGAGTTGCACTAGATGACCTCTATGGTCTCTAAGCTACTATAATTCTGTAATTCCTTTGTGATTCATTTTCTTTTTAGTAGCATTCTTCTCCCCTTCCCTACTTACCTACTTTAATACTGTACTAGCATACTTAGTGTTTGGATGCAACATAATACAAGGATTTTATGACTATTCCTTAAAAATAATAGAAACGTGGCTTCCTAAAAAGGCATGCAGTTGTAAATGAAAGTGATTACTTAGATATCATTCTAGACTCGATTCACGTGGACATTTGTGTCTGATTTTAAAATTGTGACTGAAGTTGATGGTGTGTCCTTGTTTGGTTTCACAGTTAAAAATAAAGAAATAAATTTCGGTAAAACAACGCCCTAGAGGATGGTAAAATAACGAAAAGAGCATTTTGAGCAACCTTTTGCTGATGTTGCCTGAGAGGGTGGAAATAACTGCATTCCAGACCATGTGGTGAAATCAGGGATTTGAAGAAAATGGAAGCAGTCCTATTCTTTGTGACGTGTGTAATGTTGCCCCTCACAAGAGGGCACAGTTTCTTTACCTGTGAACCAATTACTGTTCCCAGATGTGTGAAAATGAACTACAATATGACATTTTTCCCTAATTTGATGGAACATTATGACCAGTCTATTGCCGCGCTAAAAATGAAGGTGAGTTGTTGCTCTTCCTTTAACTTTGACGTTTTGTAGGGCATTCTAATAGGAAACTGCAGGTGTGACTTTCCTAACTCAATAGATTGATGTACTTCGCAAGTTGTGCATGTCAGATCATTTAACTTACTCGTGGGAAGTAAGTTTATTTAAGTGAGTCCCGTGGGGAAGTCTTTTATGAAGTTAAGAATTCTAACCTAATTCATCTTTTTAAAAGCCTCCAATCTTTAAATACAGGATTTGCTTAAAATGAGAGTACACTTGTAGAGAATTACAGCAGTAAATATGCTTGAAACGTCATGTAGTTAGTAATTCATATCTGGCTTCTCTGAATGGAATACAGTTGTCCTCAAATTTTTCTTACCTCAGTAAAATCATTTCATATCTAACCATGGCACTATGAGAGCTCAGTACTATGTACCTGTCAAACAAGTTTTCATACTTGTTTTCATAATAATTTAAACAATATAAAGAAATCCTTCAACCTAAGTTCTCACTTTAAATCATGTGATACCGTATTTAACTCTTAACAGTCTCTAGACAGATGTTTGTCTCTTTCAAGACTTGACTGCCAGCTTCTACATGAAGCCTCTCATGATCCGTTTAGCTGCTACTTGACTCCCTTCACAAACTGCTTTGTAGAGAGACAGGAGAGATGGAATACTTAAGTAGCACCTACTATATGCCAGGCCTACTGCTAAGCTCTTCTTTTTACAAATATTTTCTCATTTTATCATGTAAAGCAGCTGCTACTATTATCCCCACTTTACATTTGTGGAAACTGAGGCAAACTGATAAAGTGACTTGCCTAGGGTCACACAACTAGTAATTGTCTGAGACCAGATTTGAACTTATGTGTTTCTGACTCAGCATTCTCCATCTATTGCACCACTTATTCCTTTTGTATGTATTCTATACTTCTATTTGTCTGTGTTGTCTTTTCCATTAGAAGATAAACTCCTTGAGGGAAGGAACAGATTCGCTTTTGTTTTTGTATTCCTAGGCTTAGCATAGTCCCTAATACAAGGTGAGCATTTAATAAATGCTTATTAACATATATGTATATAGTACTTTTTTTTTTACTGGACCTTTGATTTCTTCAGCATAGGGAGCTCCTGGTGAGGATTTCCTCTGCCAGTGCACGTCAGCACTTTCTCTGTAATTTTTAGTCTAAGAGGTTTGCCTCCAACACAGAAAGCGCTTAAGTGACTTGCACAGCACAAATATGTCACATAGCAAATATGTAGGCAAAGGTGGGACTTGAACCTAATCCAGACTCAGATGCTTGTTCTTTATCCATTATGCCCTGTTGTCTCTCTTGGGTATATATATTCCTACTTATTTGAATGATGATTTGAACAATATAAAGAATAGTTCGACCTAATTTAGTATTAAATTATGAGATAATGAGTTTAGGTGAGTCTATAACTCAAATATGTATTTCCGCCAGGACTTGATTCAAGTAGCCTCTTCTACATGAAGATGTTCCTGATTGAGAAAATAGATATTAATATATAATACATATTTTTATAATATACGTGTAATGTTTCTATCACGAGCCAGCCATTCACTATTGAAAAGGGGAAAAAAAGTTCATGGGGTTGGATTGATTCTCTGGGAGCTCTGCTTTTACTCTAGGTTAAACAGTGTGCATAAATGTTGCTAATACAGTTAAACCATAGGGCCAAGAGGAAGAAGAAGGAAAAAGGAGGTAACATGTAAGGAGAAAGAGAAAACCAAATCTATCTCTAAGGTGGGGAGAATAAGGGAAGACACCTTATGGCGTGGTAGTTGTAGTAACAACTATTGCCTTAGGTGTCACTCATTATTACCTACCTCTTATTTAGAGATATGCAAATGTAGGTAGGTTGAGGGAATAAAGAGTTACCTGTAGCAGCAGGTTCTTGCCCTACTATACAGATCTAGAAAGCTGATCTAACTTATGTTGGAAGACAGCCCTGGTTTTTTTTTTTATCACTTTTATCAAGAAAGCAATATAGTCAAAGAAAGGTTGTTTTCTGTAGGGAAAATAACCAAGAGTTGAAATACCATATTGAACTTAATTTGTGCAAAGAATAGTTCTCAGGCTACTTCATTGTATAGAAGAGCTGTTAAAAGTATTTTTAGACTACAAATTACATACCTGTACTCTTTAGTGTGTGTTTTTAACTAGTGCATTGCAACATGGAAGGTTTCAATTTCTTAAAGTAATAGGGTGCCTTCAATAATATGCATTGCATTCTTAGTTATATCATCTATGATCTTTATATTACATCATGTATAATTACTCTTTGCATGAAAACTAAACTTTCAGTGTATCTTTAGGCATTTTCAATATCCAGTTTCTTAAGATCCTCTTGTATATTTATCTAACCTGTTTGATCTATTGGCACCATACAAATACATCTTTTCATAAGGTAAATTTGAATACTCACGTTGACCATGTGCTATTCTGCTGTTTAGTCGGTCTCTACTCTGGAAAGGTATTTTAAAAGATCTAAGAGATATAGCCTTGCTACTAAATATATTACTATGATAGTAAAGTATTAGGAACTAGTCTTTGT
Source organism: Phalanger gymnotis (assembly GCA_028646595.1). Classification (NCBI taxonomy): domain Eukaryota; kingdom Metazoa; phylum Chordata; class Mammalia; order Diprotodontia; family Phalangeridae; genus Phalanger; species Phalanger gymnotis. The sequence goes on along the minus strand of CM053622.1, from coordinate 125,777,755 downwards.
TCCATATCCCTTTACCATATACACTATATCTAATAATAAAATTTCTTTGTGAAATGTTGTTGAATCATTTGCAGCTTTAAAAAAATAGCACCAGTCATTTTGTTTCATTTTTAGCAAATTTGGGGGCTATAGAAAGGGCACTTCTTTTCTCTTCTGTCCAATAATGTCATTTCCCTTGTGTGTTAAGCATATCAGTTGCCCTTACTATTTCAATTTTATTGCTTCAGTTCATACTTTTCTGATTTTAAAGGGAAGAAGAAAAGAAAAAGCAAGTGGGCCACCTCCTAGTCACACAGAGAGAAGGGAGGGGAGGTGCAAATGACTTTTTTTTTTAACCATTTTCCATTAGATTTTTTGTTCCCAGAAAAGTTTTATCTGGAACTGTATAAGGCAGGAGTTGGCATCATTACCTAGAGACAAAGCAGGAAATATTTAGAATAATAGTCTTTTAGAGGTAAAAGGCCTGTTACAGGTTAGCTTGTCTAATCCTGTACTTGTATGCAAAATTGCCAACAAATGATCATCCAACCTCTGTTTAAACACTATTAAGTGATGGGGAACTTATTACCTCATGATACTACCTATTGCATTTTTTGGATGGATTTAGTTGTTACTAAAACATTAAGGTGTTTTTTTTTAACAGACTGTTGTCTAACCGTGTCTACTCCATTCTATATTTGCATAGTTGATTTTTAAATACTTAAGTGTAGGACGTTGCTTATCTCTATATTACATTTTATCTTTTAGATTTAGTTTATTCTCACCTGTTGATTTTTTGAAATATCCTGATTCTGTCATTTACTGTATTAGCTATAGAACCCAGCTTTATTTCATCTCCAATTTGAAATGCAGACATTCTTTTTCAAGTAACTTATAAGTATTAATAAAGCAGGTTACAATGATGTTTATATTTTTCTTACTCTACTTTGTAACTTGTCCCTTCCCATTCTGCCTTAGTCCTTTTAATTTTTTTTTTTTAGAATTTTTTCTTTTTGGAGAGGAGAAGGCGGGGCAATTGGGGTTAAGTGACTTGCCCAAGGTCACACAGCTACTACATGTGTCAGGTGTCTGAGGCTGGATTTGAACTCAGGTTCTCCTGACTCCAGGACAGTGCTCTATTTACTGGGTCACCTAGCTGCCCCCATTTTTTTAAACGAGTGTTTAGTCCTCATCCACTAAGTCATGCTTTCATGCTGCACTGTGGGGTTGAGGAGACCCTGGTTTTTTAAGCTTTTCCAGCAGAATTCAAGCTCTATTAGATTCCTCCTAAATTAGAAAGATTTCACATATGGCTTAGTGATAGACTGTGTGCTGTTTGAAGGACTAAACTAGCCTTGGGTTTGATGAGGCTCATCACCAGGTTGGCTGCAAGGTGATGAAATTTTACTACAACAAGGATTGCAGCCTGTACTGGTGGAGGGAGTACTCATTGTTATGAAATCATGGCTTTTTGAAGTGGTAGGAGGCTATTTAGAATGAATTGACCTTTAGAGTACGAAGAGACCTTCAAAATTGTCTAAGCATTATAAGTCTTTTATGGGAACACTTTCAGTCACCCTGCATTCCCAGACCTTATTATATGGTGTCTGTTTCATTTTATCTTTCTTGACTGTATCAGATGAGCAGGGAGTATTATTACAGATTAAAATTAACATGTGTTGATTCAAGTCTTTGCCAACTGTAAAATCTTCTAGATGTAACCTTGCATCAGAAAGTCAGTTTATTTGGAGCGATTCTTCTCTGTTCCCTTTTCCTAGTTTCCTCTTTCACCTTCTACTTAGAGTCCATATCTAAATAGAATTTCAGTATTATCAAGAAAAGGGTACTACTGTTTCAATGATTTAGTTGAGAACATTCTTCCTAATCATTCTTGCCCATACCCTTACTCTCCAAATTGAATGATTGACATCTAGGATGTTGTAGACATCTCTCTGCCTTAGGTCTAATGAACTGTGAAATTTAACACTGTCTTCTTCCTCTTCACTCTCATTCCAGCCTTAAACATGTAGTCAGAGCCATTCTTGACTGGCTTTTAAGTATTTGGGAACAATGAGAGGATACTATTTAGTCTTTTGGCTGGATCATATGGGATTGGTAGCTTCAAGTCACATAGTTCTTTGTTCAAATACTAGCACTTCCCTTTCAGCTCAGACAGGATGGCCTAGTAATGTTAAGTTACTGAACTTTAGTGCCAAATCCTCTTTGTCATTGTTATTTTAATGAAAATATAGTTTATATTATTTTTTAAACAGCCTGGGTTTGACACCTAGTCACTGCTAAATTTCTAACACATAAATGAAGATCATAGGATCATAGATTTAGAGCTGGAGGAGACTCTCATTCTACAGACAAATAGGTGAAATGATTTGCCTAGGGTCACACAGCTATTAAGTATTAAAGGCAGGATTTGATAGGTCTTCCTGACTCCAAATCAGTAGCATAGCCACTAAAAGTCATTAAAATGGTGGGACAAAAAGGTGGAATATCACTTAGGTTTTTTTCCTTTTAGGAATTCTGTTGTTGGGAAACAAGTATTAAATCTTCCAACTTGATATTAGAAATCTCCCTTTTGTATTGCAAAGAATGAATGTGTTTCTGACCTAGTTTGGCTTTTAAAGGCTGTTTTGCAAAGACTAATTACCTAAGTGAAAAACAAATGGCTGCTAGTTTTCCTTTGTGTCCATTTTTGCTTGCCCTCTAGAGCATTGTTTCTCAAATTCTGAGGTTAACCTCCCAAGGGAAATTATGATCTCTTCCGGAGAAGGCTGAAACTGGCATAGGAAAAATGGAAACAGGAACATTTTTTTTTTGTTGCTGAATTGCTTTCATGTAAGCCTGGGCAAAAGCAAAGCTATGTATTGTATTTGGAACAGCATGTGGTGACTCTACTTTTGTTGAATTCTAAAGGGAAATGAGCAAAAAACCTTCCTTTTCCTTTCCACCTGTTAATATGTTATACAGAAACAATGTACTGTTTCCATATCCATTTCCATTTTACAAAAAAGTAGAGGAAGAAAGGATAATCAGACAAAAGAATTTTGGCCAGCAATTCTTAAATATTTGTAAGTTATTTTATTATGAAATCTGATGGATTTAGCTCCTGCTGCCATCTCTCCTAATCTTTCCCCATTTCATATCCAGCAACAAAATTTGGAATCTCCAACTACTTTAAGGCACAGCTCAGGTACTACATCATAAAAGGGTTATCCCCTGACTCCTGATCTCTCCTCCCAAGTTGATAGTGTTTCCCTCACCAAATTTCTTCCTATTCACTTTGTATATTCTTTGTTTTAGGGCAGCTAGGTGGTACAGTGGATAGAGTGCTGGACCTGGAGTCAGGAAGATGAGTCTTTCAGAATTTAAATCTGGCCTTAGACACTTAGTAGCTGTGTGACTCTGGGCAAGTCATTTAAACCTATTTGCCTCAGTTTCCTCATCTAAAATGAGATGGAGAAGGAAATGGCGGACTACTCCAGTATCTTTCCCAAGAAAACCCCAAAGAGGGTCATGAAGAATTGGACAGAACTGAAAAATGACTGAACAACAAAAGTAGATTTTATGTTTCCTTGTCTCACTTTCCCCCAACTCTTTGAAAGCAGGGATTTTTTTGTCTGTTTCTGTATGTTAGTACCTAGATTAATGCCTTTCATACAGGATTGAATGCTTGTTCAATTGAATGACTGATTTTTAGATAGTTTCCTGATGGAACAGGCCAAGCTCAGTAGAGACATTTGAAAAATTGATATAGCAACTCTGGGAGGAAATGGCTAAAACAGTATGTATTATCAGGTAATATTAATTAGAAGTTGGAAAGCTATGAGTTCAGTGTCTGGATATCTTGACATGTAAAAATTATGAGAGTTTAAAACATTGAAAAAACAGGCTTTGCTACTTCTGTTATTACTATGAATTTAAGGAAAAAAAGCTGACCTATTTTATGAAGCTAAAAAAGTGTGTATGCAGTAGATAAAAACTTGTATTAGAAACAAGATAGTATTGCTATTAGTGATACTGGTAATACTAAAAGCTGACATTTCTGTCCATTTTAAAATTTACAAAGCATTTTATAATACCTTATCTAAAAGGAAGAGAATCAAATGCAAAAGATTGCTACCTGGAAAATGAATCAAGAGGTCTTCATTTTTTATATTTTATGAAGTAATTGACTTTATCTTCTCCTTACTTCTAGGTTCCTATTGTATATGCAGGTTAATTTTTTATTATTTTAAATATTTACATATTGCTTTGCTATTTAAAAGTACTTTTTTCTTAAGTACTCTGTGAGGTAGGTAGAGCAAGTTACTTCTATCCATGGTATTATATGACAGAAAGAATCACTTCCCTCATTATAAATGAGGAAATAACAAAAGTAGGAATAATCCTTGTACAACTACCTTAGAAGGTCATTGTGAGCTGAATACTTTGCAAACTTTAAAATGAGTATTTGTCTCCATTCAACATAACCACAGAGGGATTAACTGACTTATTAAATAGAAGAAAAATCAGTGCTAAAACCAAGGTCTTCTGATTCAAAGAACAGTATATATTTGGGCTGTTTTATAGAGCGCCATGTCTGGAGTCAGGAAGACCCGAGTTCATATTCAGCCTTTGACACAAGCTGTGTGACCCTGTACAAGTCATTTGACTTTGAGAGCTTTGTCTCATTTTCCTTAACTATGAAATGGAAATAATGATAGCACCTACCTCCCAGGGTTGTTGTGAGAATCAGATGAGATGGCATATGTAAGGAGCTTAGCATAGTGCCTGACATATAGTAGACATTATATGTCATCATCATTATCATTAAAAGACCATTTTCAGAGCCTGTTGAAATTCTTTTGTGTTACCAAAACTTTGCTATATTGAATATTTCCTAGAATAAAGTTTAGAATTTGTTGTAATGGAATTAGAATATTTCCTGGCAGTCACTGGCTTTCAGGCTTTCATCATCACCATCTTAAGAAAGGCATGGACAACCACATAATAAACTAAAGTACAATTCTCAGTTTCCTTAAACTCTCTGCAGTTTTTAATACCCACTATTTACTTCTGAATCATTTATCTTCTAAGATACAATTCTACTCTGGTTTGCCTCTTTCTGCTCAGCAACAAGACATAGTTGTATTTTTCCAGTTCAGCTAACACCATTGGAGGTTCTTTGTTAGGACAAAGGAGTCCTTAGGAGTTCCTTATCCATTCATCCTGTTATAAAGGAAGAAGAGGATCTTGGACACCAAAAGGAATGTTTAGTTTTTTCCAACTTCCCTTGAAGTGTAATTCATTTCAAAGTGGATATATCAAGTACCTTCTATATACAAGGTACAGGTGCTGGACATACAAAGATGAAAAATAACACATTCCCTGATATTAAAGAATTTATAATTTAATATGTACACAAACAAGTGGGATACTAGGTGAATACATGAAGGACAGATGGAGAGAGCAAGACAACTGCCATAAGAAAATAAGAGGACAGAAAAATCCTTTCAACTGTGTTGGACCAGGCTCTGAGGAAGAAGTAGCACCTGAACTGGGCCGTGGAATGATCTTTGTCAGTGCTTACAATTCCATCTGCCACTTTTTCATGAAAACATTCCACTTATATCACAACATGAGTATCTCTGAGTTTTAAAGATAAGACCAATGCCAGAGGTGGATGGGTGGATAATAATGACTGACAGACAAGATGAACCTACTCATTTCTTAATTTTCTCATTTTCTCTGCCAAAGAGGAATGATCTTTGGACTGACAAAAAAAAAAGAGTAATGAGGGATTGATACTCAAGATAAGCAGAAAATTAGTAAGAGAGCTTTTGAAGTCACTAGGTTTAGATGAACTAAATCTCAGGATACTGAAAGAATGATCTATTAACCATGCTGTCTCCCACCTCTGCGTCTTTACAACCCGTCCCTCATTATTGAAATATACTCCTTATCTATTTTAGAACTCCTCTTTCTAAGTTTAGTTTAGATATTACTTCTTTTGTAAAGCCTTCCTTGATTTTTCCAATTATTAGTGTACTCTCCTTCCTCAATTTTCCTTGTGCTACTTTTATTTGTGTATGTGTTTTAATTCTAGTAAAATGTAAGTTACTTGAGGGCAGAAACTATTGGGGATTTTTTCTTTTTACCCTTGTATCCTCAGTTCCTCCTGTAGTGCCTTGCACATAGTAAGTGTTTAACAAATGTTGTATCAGATTTGTTGAGACAGAGCTTGATTATGTATTTCGTAAATTTGCCAATTGTTTGACTGAACATATAATTTCTATAGAGAATCACGTGAAAGCCTGTCTATTCCATTCTCAAAAATTTCATCAGTACAGGTCGTTCTCAAAGATTTTATGAAGATAAAAATATTAGCATAAACGTCAGTGATGTTAACTTCTTAGTTGCCTGTTTTTAGCAATACTGTCCTTCATCTTTTATATTCTTCAATATCCCTTCTCTGAGAGATCTTGAAAATGGGTTCTCGAGTATCTTCAAAATTGTCAAAAAATCTCAGTTAGAAGGAATCTCAGAGCTGTCCAGTACAACCCTTATCTGATCAGATGTCTGCTTTCTAACATTTTCAACAAGTAGCCATCTACCCTTTACTTGAAGACCTCTGTTGTGCCTTCTAGCATGGATTTCTACATGTTTATTTGGCTGGGTCCAGCTACTCATTCCAACTTCACTTTCTTGAGTGCTATTGCCTTTTACCTACACATCAGGGCCTGAGATGTTTTAGAGGACAGATGTGATTCTACACACCACCAAGATGAAATTCACTTGTTTTGACACACTGACAGAGTTCTTTTGTTTCACATCTCTTTGTTGCCTTCCTAGTTTAATTTGCAAAAGCTTTCAGGATGATCTGGCTTAGGTCTCACTCAGTTTTTAGAAGACTCATTTTTACATGCTATTTTTTGCTGTTTTGTTAGTCAATGCTGCTCATAATATTCCATCTTCTTTTTGGTAGATACATATATATGCATATATTTCCAGATTCCTTACAATTTTTAAAAAGAAATGTATTAGTACATTTTGATACAATACATATTCTCAATCATACACCAGAACAAACCTTTTTATAAACTAGATTCCCAGAGAAAACAGTTTGAGTGTTTGTTATTAATAGATAGAAGGGACATGTCCTTTAATTTTGAGAGTGCCTACTAACATTGCCTCTGTATTTTAATACAATTTTGTTGCCTCTTAGTTTTGACTTAGTGTTGAAAAAGAAAATGGCCTGGTCATGAAGATAAATTGAAGGATAACTAGGAAACAATTCACATGCTCCATAGGTATCCTTATAATCACAGAAAAATGTGAGGATTATCCCAGTTAAACGAATGGACTTCCTTTAGCTAATTTTTTGGAAGATGTAGACAAAAGTGCCATGGAATGGCTGGATTACAATCCGTGTCATTATAAGAAATACCTACATTGAAATTCCTTACATTGGAGTATTAGAATAATGTTGCTTTTATTTACATTGTTGCACCCATTTTGTATGTTCTTTTGACTCTGCATTTCTCATTCTCTATAATTTCATATGTCTCCTCGTATTTCTTTGAATTCTTCCTATTTCACGTTCCTTATGATACAATAATGTAGCATTACATTCATAACTATAATTTTTTCAACAATTTCTCAATAATTTCGTTTCCAACCTTTGGTTGCAACAAATAATACAGCTAGTGAAATTTCTATCCTTGTGGGACTTTTCTTATTGAATTACCTATTAGGGATATTCTCTGATGTCAGGACCAAGGTACCTCCCTCCTTGCAACAAGGGCTAGGCGAGATTTTCCCTAAAAGGTAGTGAAGTTATTACTTGATTGGCCAGGGAAGGAAGGGGAAGGTTCAAACTATACTTCTTTTAACACAGTTTCCAGGAGCTCTGCCTGTGTTGACATGCCTCCCTGGTCACCTAGGAATGTAAAAGGTCCTTGCCCCATGGGGTCAGTGCCCTTTAGACTTGATGGATATTGGAATATCATGAGAGTCACCACATCCTGCCCTTCTAACAAAACACATTTAAGTGCTACTGTATCCTTGCTATGCCAGGGCTAGTAAACCTTTTCTTAATTCTCCAGTGATTTGTGAGTGCCTCATTTCATCCCAGCATTGAACCTGAACTAACAGAGTGCCAGTGTCATAATGAATTCTAGCAATTCCTGGCAGTGGCATTTCTAGATCAAGCGTATGAGCAGTTTAGTACCTTTTGTGCCATAACTCCAAATTCTTTTTGAGAATGGTTGAACCAAGTCATGGTTCTACCAGGAACCACTGCAACAATGAGTTTCCCCATTTTTAGCAGTTTTGCTAGCTTGTTGGGTATAAAGTATCTTAGAGTTATTTTAATTTACTTTTTTCTTTTGCTTTACTATTTTATTTTTTTTTCATTTTAAGTTCAACAAATAAAATGAGCATATGACATAATATATAACATAATAAAACAAAAAATCATTGTACATGAAACTGAAGTTCTCTGTTATATATAGCTTACTTTTCAAAATAAACTCAACATGTATCTTTCAAAGCTATCTTGCTCTTTTTTCACTTTTACAATTACAGTTTTATTGGTGTCTTGTTTTTATATTACATTTACAGATTACTCCTTGATGAGAAGTGTCTTACAACAAAATAAAACTAATAATACACTGACATCATATGAAAGTTTACATAACATTTCACATCTATAACACTGCTGTATTTTAAAGAAATTAACAGAAATCTATTTTTTCACCCCACTGGTTAAAAAAAAATACAAGCAAATTTTTAGTGACATACATATGATCAAGCAAAACAAATTCTCTCAATGATGCCCTCCCATCTTATTCTGCACCTTAAATCCATCACATCTATGTAATTGATAGAGTATTTCATCATTAGTCTTCTGCAATCATGAATAGTTGGTATATTGATTACAATTCCTATAGTCTTTGTGTTTGTTTGGTTTTATGGTGGTATCATACAAATATTCTCCTATTTCTGCTCATTTCGTTCTTTGTTAGTTTATAAAAGTACTCAAAATTTTTCATTTTTATAATATTGATATTATAGTATAAATTGTTCAGTTTTTCTTCACTTCATTCTAGATCAGTTCATATAAGTTTTTCTGTGTATTTCCTCATTTCTTAAAGCAGAGTAGTATTCTATCACAATTATATAACACAACTTATTCAGCCATTCTTTAGCTGTTGGATATCCTCTTAGTTTCTGGGTTGCTGTATTTTTATTGGTACCACAAAAAGAGTTGATATAAATATTTTTGTAAAAAATTTTTGTACATAAATTTTCCTCTTTCTTTGATTTTTTTTTGGGGGGGGGGAGTGGAGAGGAGGAGAATAGGTCTAGTGGTGGTGTAGGTGGGTTAAAGTAACTTTTCGTATATAATTGCAGGTTGCTTTCCAGAATGATTATACCACTGACAGGTCCACCAACAGTGCATCAATGTGCCCATTTTCCCACATTGATTGATACCCTGTAACAATTGTAATTTTCCTTCTTTCGCAATCTTTGCCACTCTGGGAGTCACATTATGCATCTTTTTGCTCTTTTAATCTTTGAAGTATATGCCTAGTAGTGGTATTACTGGGTCAAAGAATATGACAATATAGTGACATATTTCAAAATTACTTTCGAGAATGACTAGTCTAAATCGTAGCTCCTCTAATAGTATATTAGTGTGCTTTTTTCCCTTGCAGTTCTTCCAACAGTTGTCATTTTTCTTTTTTAAGATCTTCAATAATCAGATGGATGTGAAGCAGAACCCCAGAGTAGCGTCAGTTTGTATTCCTTGAATTTTTAGTGATGTAGAGCATTTTTTTATATTGCTGATGGCTTACATGTATTCCTTTGAAAATTACCTGTGTGTATCCTTTGACCATTTATCAGTTGAAAAATGACTCTCTTTTTTAAAAAATTATTTTGTTAAATATTTCTCAGTTATATGTAAAAAAAATTTAACAGTCATTTTTTAAATTTTCGGTTCCAAACTCTCTCTCTCTCTCCCTCCTCTCTCCCCTCTCCTTGGGAAGGCAAGCATTTCGATTTTGAATATACATGTGAGGTCATGCCAAACATTTCCATATTAGCCATGTTCCATGCAAAAGAAAACACAAACAAAATAAAAATAGAGAAAGTAAAAAAAAAACTGTTTCAATTTGCATTCCCATTTCATCAGTTCTCTCTCCGGAGGTGGGTAGCATTTTTCATCATGTGTTCTTTGGAATTGTCTTGGATCATTATCTTAATCAGAGTAGCTAAGGCTTTCACAGTTGATCATTCTTACAATATTGCTATTACTGTGTATAATGTTCTCCTGATTTTGCTCACTACAGTTTACATGAGTTTATATAAATCTTCTCAGGGTTTTCTGAAACCATTCCACTTGTCATTTTTTATAGCAAGCACAATAGTATTCCATCACAGTCATATACCACAATTTGTTCAGCCATTCCCCAATTGATGGACATCCCCTCACTTTCCAATTCTTTGCACCACAAAAAGAATTACTATCAATATTTTTGTATAAATAGGACTTTTTCCTTTTTCTTTGCTCTCGTTGGGATACTGACCCAGTAGTGGTATTGCAAAGGGTATGCACAGCCCCTTTGGCATAGTTCCAGATTATTCTTCAGAAACTCTAACAGTGCATTAGTGTCCCAATTTTTTCACATCCCCTCCAGCATTTGTCTTTTTCCTTTTCTTAGCCAATCTGATAGGTTTGGGGTAGTATCTCAGAATTGTTTTAATTTGCATTTCTCTAATCAGTAGTGATTTGGAGGATCTTTTCATGTAACTATTGATAGCTTTGATTTCTTCTTCTGAAAACTGCCTGCTGATATCCTTTCACCATTTATCAACTGGGGAATGGCTCTTATTTTTATAAATTTGGCTTGGTTCTCTACATATTTGAGCCTTTATCAGAGAAACTTGTCACAGCTTCCCCTCCCCCTCCCCAGTTTCCTGTTTTCCTTCAATTTAGTTTACATAAATTTTGTTTATGCAAAAACTTTTTAATTTCATGTAATCAAAATTATCTTTTTTACTTCCTGTAATCTCCTCCATCTCTTGTTTGGTCATAAACTCTTCCCTTATCTATAGATCTGACAGATACATTTTCCCATGCTCCCCTAATTTACTTATGATAACAACCTTTATATCTAAATTACTTCTCCATTTTTACCTTATCTTGGTGTATAATGTGAACTGTTGGTCTATGCTTAGTTTCTTCCAATTATTTTCCAGTTTGTCCCAAAAGCTTGACTCCTTGGATTTATCAAACACTAGATTACTAGATTACTATGACTATATACTACTGTGTTTTGTGTACCTAATCTGTTCCACTGATCCACCATTCTATTTCTTAGACATACCTGATTATTTTGATGATTACTGCCTTATGATATAGTTTGAAATCTAGAACTGCTGGGCTGCCCTCCTTCATATTTTTTGTCATTGATTCCCTTGATATTTTTGACCTTTTGTTCTTCCAGATAACTTGTTACTATTTTTTGTCTAGCTATATAAAATAATTCTGTGGTAATTTGATTGGTATGGCATTGAATAAACATTAATTTAGGAAGAATTGTCATTTTTATTATATTGGCTCAGCCTACCTATGAGCAATTAATATTTTACCATTTGTTTGGATCTGTCTATTTGTGTGAAAAGTGTTTCATCACTGTGCTCATATAATCCCTGGGTTTGTCTTGGCAGTTAGACTCCTAAATATTTTATATTGTCTGTAGTTATTTTAAATGGGATTTCTCTTTTTATCTCTTCCTGCTAGGTTTTGTTGGTAGTATAGGGAGTGGTTTTTAAATTTTAAATCTGTTCTATATATATCTTGCATATGAGACTTTAGAAAATTTGCTACAGAGATTTCTCCCATTTCTCCCCAAATCTCCTCCCCCCATTACCTGTTTCTTTTCCAATTTTAACTGCATTGGGTTTTGTTTTGTTTTTCAAAAACTTTAAAATTTTGTATAATCAAAATTGTCTGTTTTCCATGAGCTTTTCTATCCTTGTCTGTTCATGATCTCTTCCCTATCCATCGATCAGAAAGATAATTTCTTCTTTGCTCTTCTGACTTGTTTATGATACCTCTTGTTATGTATCCATGTATTTACATGGAGCTTATCTTTGTAGATGTTGTGGGATGTTGGTCTATACCTAATCTCTACCAGACTTTCTAACAAAAAACTTTCCAGTTTTTCCCAGCAGTTTTTGTCATATAGCAAGTCCTTATCCCAATAACTAAGGTTTGGGGTTTCATCAAACACTGTATCATTTGCTTCTGTGTGTTGTGTATGTAATCTGTTCTATTGATCTATTTTTTTAATTACTGCCAAATGTTTTTAATTGTAAAACTGGCAATACTAGGCTCTCGTGGCTTCTGTTTTCATTATTTCCCTTGATATTCTTGACCTTTTGTTCATTGTATTCCCAGTTTGATTTATCTTTCCTCTTAAGTTTTAATATGACATCTCATCACTGTCATTTTAAGGAAATTTCTGTCATTTCCTTGATTCATTCTTTAACTTACATATTCTTCAGGATTATGTTATTTAAACTCAAGTTAAGATTTTGTGTCTTGAATGTCATTTTTATTGCATCATGTTCAATAAAGGATATACTTAGTATTTCTGTTTTTCTGCATTTGTGAGGTTGCTCTGTCCCAATATGTGGTCAGATTTTGTAAAGGTGCTATGAATTTCTGAGAAATATGTAAAGTCCTGTTACCATTCAGTAATCATCAGGGATCTGTCTTTCATTTTTCTAATATTTCATTCAGATATTTGCCTTTTTCTTGTTTATCTTTTTTTTCTCAGATTCATTTAGGTCTGAAAGAGGCATATCAAGGACCCCACCATTAAAGTTTTACCATATATTTTCCCATATATTACTTTTTATTCAGTATTTAGATACTAGATTGTTCAGTTCATATTTTTTAAGTGTTGATAGTAATTCATTATCTATGGTGCCTTTAAGCACAATATGTTTTCCGTTTTATCTTTTTTTATTTTATTTTTACTGTAGCTTTGTTCGAAATCATGATTGCTATGCCTTTTTTTTATTCATATGAATGATAATAGATTGTTCTCCAAACCGTCATTTTAACTCTGCTTGAATATGTTTCAAGTATGTTTTGTAATTAACATTATTGGATTCTGCTTTCTAATCCCTTTTGCTGCTATCTTTCCACTTATGGATAAATTCCTCACACTCACATTCCATATTATCCTTAAATACTTTTTCTTCTCAAAGAAGTAATCCATTAAAGAGGCATTTGCTTAACACTTGAGATTTATCACTTTGATGTTTCTACTCAGTTGCCTTTCTTCACTTTTCCTTCTTTCTTTCTTTCTTTTCTTCCAATCTCCCTTTCACTTTCTCTCCCACACCCTTGATATTGGAGGGTTTTTGTTGTTTCCTTTTGGGTACTCTTGTATATACCCTGCCTTCCTCATACTGCCCTCCCCTTTCCCTGACTCCACCTATTTCTCTGTTGAGTTTAATGTATTTTTATGTCACTTTATGTGTGTGTGTGTGTGTGTGTGTGTAGGGGGGGTGTTTAACCTTCTTTTGTTGAGTTTAGATGAAAGCATGGTGCATGGGATTCTCTATGCTCCATCCCTTTTTCTTTATTTGTATACTGTTCATCTCAAGCCTCTGTTACGTGCGATAAAGTTCCCTCCCCCTACTTTTCTTTTCCCTCTCATTTTCTTCTCCTAAGACCATCAAAACAGGACAAAACCACCCCCAGGCCCTCTGCCTCTCCCAACTAATTCTCTATGGCCTTTGTCTAATCTAAAAAATGACAGAATGATATTTGTTTTAATCCAAGGCAAATCATTCCACATCACAGTACTACAAGTATATGCTCCAACTATTGATGCCAAAGAGGCTCGAGTTGATCAGTTCTATGAAGGCCTATAGCACCTTATAGAAATAACACCAAAAAAAGATAATACATTAATCATAGGGGATTGGAATCCTAAAGTGAGAAATCAAGTGATAATTGCAATAATAAGCAAGTTTGGCCTTGGAGAAAGTGGGGCAGATGCTAGTGGAGTTTTGTCAACATAACTTGCTGATTATAGCAAAACACCCTTTTTCAACAACCCAGAACACAGCACGTGGACATCACAAGATGTTCGATATTGGAATATACTTTGCAGCCAAAGATTGAGAGGCTCTATGTAGTCAGTTAAAGCAAGACCTGGAACTGACTGTTACTCGGATCATGAGCTTCTTATTTGAATTGAATAATTCAAATTGAAGAAAGTAGAGAAAACCATCAGACTGTGTAGGTGTGACCTAAATAACCTTACAAATATGAAGCAGAAGTGATGAATACATTTAAAGGATTAAATCCGGTGGATAAAGTACCTAAAGAATGATAGGCAGTTTCTCAGTATTGTGCAGGAGACAATAACAAAAACATCCAAATGGAAAAGAAGAGCAAGAAAGAAAAATGGCTGTCTGATGAGGCTTTACAAATAACTGAGAAGAAAAGCAAAAAGGAAAGGACAAAAGGAAAGAGATACCCAACTGAATGCAGAATTCCAGAGAATTGCAAGGAGAGATAAAAAGATTTGCTTAAATGAGCAATGTGAAGAAATAGCAGAAGACAATAGAATGGGAAAAATGAGAGATCTCATTAAGAAAGTTAGAGATATCGAGGGACTGTTCCGTGCAAAAGTGAGTATGATTAAAAAAAAACCAGAAAAATGGTAGGGACTTAACAAAGGTGGCAAGAATATATAGAAGAACTATGTGAGAAAGATTTCAGATCACTGATAACCACAGTGGTGTGATTACCATTCTCAAGCTAGACATCCTGGAGAATTAAGTCAAGTGGGCCTTAGCAAGTATTGTTAACTCTAAGGCCAATGGAAGTGATAGAATTCCATCTGAGCTGTTTAAATCCTAAAAGATGATACTATTAAAATACTGCACTCAATATGCCAGCAGATTTGGAAAATTCAACAGCGGCCACTGGATTGGAAAAGATCAGTTTACATCTCAATCCTAAAGAACAATGCCAAGGAATGTTCAAATTGCCAAACAATTGTGCTCATTTCACGCTCCCAACAAGGTCGTGCTTAAGATTCTGCAAGCTAGGCTTCAGCTATATGCAACCTCAGAACTGCCAGAAGTACAGGTTGTTTTTTAAAGAGGCAGAGAAATTAGAGACCACATTGCCAACATTCACTGGATTATGGAGAAAGCAAGAGAGTTCCAGAAAAACATCTGCTTATCCTTCATTAACTACACCAAAGCCTTTGACTGTGTGGTTCACAACAAAATGTGGCAAGTCCTCCAAGAGGTGAGACTACCAGTTTATCTTGTCTCCTGAGTAACTTGTATGCAGGTCAAGAAGCAAAAGTTAGAACTGAACATGGAACAACTGATTGGTTTAAGATTGGAAAAAGAGTACAGCGGGGGCGGAGCCAAGATGGCGGCTGAGAAGCAGTGACTGGCGTGAGCTCCCCACCAAGTCCCTCCAAAAACCTATAAAAAAATGGCTCTGAACCAATTCTAGAGCTGCAGAACCCACAAAGTGGCAGAGGGAAGCAGGGCTCCAGCCCAGGACAGCCTGGATGGTCTCTGGGTAAGGTCTGTCCCACAGGGAGATCCCAGCCCCCAGCTGAGGGGAGCAGAGCTGAGCCAAGCAGAGCCCAGCGGGCGCGGCGCGAACAGACCAGCCGCGGACCTACCAGACCAGGAGAGGAGCGGAGAGTGCCCTGGCATCCTGAATTACTGAGCTGTGGCATCCACCAGACCTCTCAACCCACAAAGAGCAAAAACATCAGAGAAGGTTAGTGGGAAAAGCTGCGGGACTGAGTTTGCGGTTCAGCCACTGCCCCTGGGGCAGCAGAGGTGGGGCAGCTTTAGAACTAGGGCTGCAGTTGCTTCTGGCCCCAGGCCCACCTGGTGGGAGGAATTAAGTGGCTGATCAGAGCAGGAGTGAAGAGCCTGCTGAAGATTTAAGCCCAGTCCAGGTAGGGG
>CM053622.1:125740556-125761247 GCA_028646595.1 Phalanger gymnotis | reverse complement strand
GAGGGGAGGGCAGACTGGGGAACAGGGCAACCAGATTGTACGCCATCTTGGAGTGGGGGGGGAGGAAATGGGGAGAAAATTTGTAATTCAAACACCTGTGAAAATCAATGCTGGAAACCAAACATGTCAAAAATAAATTAAAAGAAAAAAACACTAAAAAAAAAAGAGTACATCAAGGCTGTATGTTGTCACTTTACTTATTTAACTTATATGCAGAGTTTATGATATGAAATTCCAGGCTGGATGAATCAAAAACTAAAATTAAATTTTCCAGAAGTATCAACAATCTCAGATATGCAGATGATACCATTCTGATGGCAAAAAATGAAGTATTAAGAAGTTTCTTGATGAGGGCAAAAGAGGAGAATGTAAAAGCTAGCTTGAAACCTAACATTAAAAAATAAGTAAGGTCATAGCAATAGGTCCCATTGTTTCCTAGCAACTAGAGGGAGAAGAAATGGAAGCAGAGTTAGATTTTTTTTCTTGTGCTTAAGAAAATCACTGCAGATGGCAACTGCAGCCATGAAATTAAAAGATGCTTGCTATCTGGAAGGAAAGCTATGGCAAATCTTGACAGCATGCTAAAAAAAAAAACCCAAAAAACAGAAACATCACCTTGCTGACAAAGGGTCCAATATAGTCAAAGCTGTGGTTTTTCCAGTAGTAATGTATAGCTGAGGAAGGAAAGCTGAGTGCTCAGAATTGATGCTTTCAAATTGTGGCGCTGGAGAAGACTTTTGAGAATTCCTTGGACCTCAAGGAGATCAAATCAGTCAATATTTAAAGAAATCAATTCAGACTATTCATTAGAAGCTCAAATGCTGAAGTTGAAATACTCTGGCCACATAGTGAGAAGACAGGACTCATTGGAAAAGACCCTGATGTTGGGAAAGATTGAAAGCAAATGGAGAAGGGGGTGGCAGAGGATGAGATGGGTAAATAGTTGCATAAGAAACCAGAAAACTGAGCTTAAACAGACTTTGGGAGATAATGCAGGACAAAAGTGCCTAGTGTGCTTTGGTCCACGAGGTCAAGAAGAGTCAGACGTGACTGAATGACTGAAAAACAACAATAACCTTTGTAAGGTTCTGAGAGGATAACTGTTTCTTCTCCACCTATTAACAGGTAAACATTCCTCCTTATTTAGATCCATCCAATTGATCAAAAATGTGTGCTTTTCTTTCTTTATCTTACCCCCTGTATTTCCATTTCAAAGTAGTCTTTTCATCAGGAATATCTAGAAATATAATTTAACTAAAGGTCCATTTTTTCCTATATGGGTGTGCTCAGTTTTGCTACATAGATTATTCTTGTCTATAAGCCTTTATCTTATCAAGGTAGGACTTCTTGTTTTCCTCACTTTTATATAATTGCAGTTGCTACTATAAAGTTTTGTGTCAGCCAGATTGTGGTTCCTTGATACTTGGACTCTTTCTTTCTAGCTGCTTACAATTTTTTTTCCTTTGCCTTGGAAGCTCTGGATTTTAGGTATGACTTTGCTGGGGGTTTTCTTTTAGGAGGTGACCACTGGATTCTTTCCATTTTCACTTTATACTCTGCTTCTATGAGATTTGGGCAATTGTTTCTTTTTTCACTTAATCATTTCTTGAAATATTGCATCCAGGATTTGTTTTCAGTTATGATTTTCAGGTAATTTAATCCTTTGATTCTTAGATTATCTTCTTTTAAATTACTTTCTAGGTCAGTTATTTTTATAATATATGCCTTCATTTTTTCTTCAATATTTTGATTTCGTTTTAATGTTTCTTGCTTCATAGAGCTTTTTTCTATTTAGACCATTCTAATTTTCAGAGCGTTTGGCTCTTGAGTAAGGTATTAATACTCTGCAATTCTTCCCTTCCTAGTCATTCCACTTTTTATCTCTTGTTTAATTTCTTCCAGGTATTTTTGTAATCCTTGTGGTTTGGAGATTCTTTGCTCTGAGGTTCTACTTGGACTTGTGGAGTTATTTTCTTCTGGGTTTCCCCTTAAGCTTCTCTCAGTCCACTATATTTCTTCATTGTATTAGGTATTTTTTTCCATTTGTTCTTCTCTCCAACCTCAGTTTTTAGATTGTTGGGTTGTGCCTGTTCCTACACTGGATGACGGGGTAGGCCTTGCTTGATCCTGAGTTCACCAGCTAAGAAGACTAGGTTCTGCTTTATGTAGGAATTTTTTCACCTTGCCTTTTGCTAGAGTTCAGGCCTAGGCTGTCTAGTTGGTAGATTTGGCAAGGACTTCTAAGAATCTGAATGGGGTAGAAGCTGCCTGGACACTAAGGCTTTGTCTTCTGCCCTGGCTATGGATCCTGAGTTACCATGTACTGGCTACTACTCTGGCCCCACCTCCTGCTGTGGCTAGGATCACTGGGAACTTCTCTGTGGTGGGACCATTCTACTTCAAACTGCCTTCCACCTATCCTAGCTTATTGTCTTTGCTCAGAGCTTCCCAAGGATTCTTGTAGTCTTTGTGTGTTGTCCTGGATAGGAAAGAGGAATTTATAGATGATTCTCCTAAGTTTTTTTTTCATTCTTCCCTTATTAGTAATTTTGAAAAAAAAGCTTTGGATGATTGATCATTTGTATTTATTTTTTTTTAAAGTGGTTGTGTCCTTTTGACCACTTGTCTTTTGGGAAATGCTTTTAATTTTATATATCTGTCAGTTCTCTGTTTGGATATCATACTCTTATTAGAGATAATTAATATCAAAACAGTTTTACTAATGTATAGTTTTATTTTTGATTCTAAATATATTAGTTTTGTTTGTGCAGAAACTTAAAAATTTTTATTATAAAACTTATCTATTTTGTCTTTTTTTATTCTTTTATTATAGATTTCTCCATTCATAATTTTGAAATATACAGCTTTTGATTGTATTTTGTCCCTATTGAATTGTGGTATATAGATTATGGGAATGACATAAATTTCTTTCTTTTTTTTTTTACCAGACAGCCTTTCAGTTTTCCCAAGAGCTTTGTTGAGTAAGGCATCCCTTTCCTGGTAATTTGTGATCTTGGGCTTGTTGAACAATGGACATGCCCTGTGCATTCATTTCTAGGTACTGTTTGTCCTGTTTCATTGATTGATTTTCTACTTTTTTATTTTTAAATTCAGTATTAAATAGATTTGAAAATGATTGCTTTGGGAGAAGAGCCCTTAGTATATCAAGTTATGTCACTAAGCTGGACTGATGAAGCTTGGGAAAAAAGTCTCCCTGTACTTGGTCTAGAAATTGAGCATGTTGCTCTAGCAGTGAGAGAAGAACATCTACAAGCACTTTTCATATTATACGGTGATGAAGTCAGAAGTATCCTAATATGACAGTATGTACATACATAGTCTGCAGCATAATGCCAGCTTTGTGCAAGAGCTTTGATATTCCTGAGTTTCTGAAGAAGCCTGATGGCACTCCAGTTCCCTGGTTACCTGGTGATTGTGGCACAAACAAGTGCTACATCAGAGCTCTTCCTCATGATGCATCCCACCACCTTGGACCAGGTGTGAAGAACCTATGGCCTCAAAGCCACATATGGCCCTCCAGGTCCTCAACTTTGGCACTTTGACTGAATCCAGACTTCATAGAACAAATCCTCTTAATAAAAGGATTTGTTCTGTAAAAGTTGGACTAAGTCAAAAGGCTGCACCCAAGGACCTAGAAGGCCATGTGTGGCCTCAAGGCAGCAGGTTCCCCACCCCTGGATTATACCATGCAGCAATGCACATTTTGATAGCATTATTTTGAGATTCTCAGGATAATTCTTCTGTATTAGCAGCAGATAAGATATAGTGCATTTAAGGCAGCAGCAGGACTAAATGTCATGCATTCAAATTACATGCAGCTTGACATCTCCATCTTTGTTGCTACTATGTCAACCTATAGCTGGTGTCATGATGCACTTATCTCCATTCTTTCAACCAAAGTCACAGGACCAGCTGGTCCATTGAAGGTTCAGGTTCATATGGTGGCAAGAGAAGTGCAAATGAGAACTCTAGTTGCCATAAACATATTCCTTAAAGAGGTTGACTCAGCATTAATTCTGATTTCTGGTGTGATAGATGAGATCACCAAGTTGAGAGATGCATGGGCCCATCTAGAGCTGTGTGTTGGGCCCCAGTGGTTTCCGCACACAAAAGTAACATGTCGCTCTGACTCTGCTCAAGTACGTCCCTCTGCATTTACCAAGTTATCAGCAGCAGCACTGTACCATGCCATTGAGACCAGCTCTACTCCGAAGAATGACTGGCAGGGGTGCCCAATACCTGGAAGCACACCTGAGACTTAGCTCCATGATGCATTTAAACAGAAACTGTATAAGAAGGGAAGTCATCATTCATCGACGAGCAGTGAAATATGCTACCATCCTGTAGAGTTATGCCTGAGATCATCAGTGCCACCATGGACACCAAGAAACAATGTCGTGATGAGTTATCTGAATCCACTTCTGACATAAGCGACTAAAAAACTGAACTAGGTGAGTCACATCAAAATGTCTGGCAAGTAGTCACCTATACCTCATAGCCCTCTGTCAGACATGGTACCCAATTCCATATCTCACCAATTTGCATCCCAAGACACTTCTTAACCTCGAAATCCTTGATATAGCACTCTTCCAGGTTTCCCTGAGGGAATTCCAGGTCTCAGAGTGCCAGGACCTATTGTTCTGATTGGAACCAAGGAGGAGCAAACTCCAGAAGAATTGGCAATAGATGACAAACTCCAGCAAAAGAAGGCTAGAACCAAAAGAAAGAGACAAGAAAGATGACCTTTCAGGTAGCAGCATCTCATATGATTTTAAAGATCTTTGGAACTAATCAATGGACAAACTTGACAATATAGAAACATCATTGAACAGCTTGTCTGGATTTCTAGACATAAAGTTGAAGAGTCTTGACATAAAGGTCGAGAAGATTCAGACCAATATCTCCTTCATGTCCTCAAGATCAGTGCAGGGGACTCTTCTGCTTGGGTGAATTCATCCTTTACCACATCAAAATATCCTGCACCAAGTGCATTGAGCTCAACACACTCTTCATCAATGTATGTTCAAGAATCTCCAAGCGAATGATGCAGCAGATGGTGATATACAATGATCACAGAGTAGATGGTGATACACAGTGATCACTAGTTCAGCCAAAACAGGCAAGCAGATCAATCAGTCAGGTCCACAAATTAAGCAGTATGGAATTGGGTGTGGTAATGCCATGATGATCTTTTTGAAAAATTATTGCTTTGTAGTATAGATTTGGTAGCCCTATTCTTGCTACCCTCTTAACCTATTAAAATTATTATTGTCCTTTCAAATTCTTTAAGTTTTTATTCCTTGAAATGTACTTAGCTCTTATTTTGTCTCTTTTTATAAAAAATCTCTTTGATAATTTCATTGGGATAGCACAAAGTCTACAGAGTGATTTGGGTAATATAGCAGTATTTTGAAATGACCAATAAGCATCTAGTATCTCTCTGTTTAGAATTGTACTTATATAAAAATTGCTTTGTAGTTAAATTTATGTAAGTCCTATGTATACCTTGGTAGGTCAAATCTCATAATATTATATATTTTGTTGTTATCTTAAAGGGAACTTATTTTCCAGTCTTTTTCTCAAGGTTTATTTTTAGCAATATACAGGAAAGTTGGTGGCTTTGTAATTTTTTTTTTGTTATCCTGCCACTTTGCTGGATATTAATTATCTCAGTTCCCTTGTTTCTCTGGTCATATAAGGATATATCCAGTTGAGTAGCTAGAATTGGATATGGACCTGTGCTGTTTAACCTTTATATCAATGACTTGGGTAAAGGTATAGACAGCATGCTTATTAAATTTTCAGATAATACAAAGTTGGGAAGGATTGATAAGGTACTAGATGACAGAGTTAGAATTCCAAAATGTCCTTGACCACGTCTAGAACATTGGACCAAATCAAGATGAAATTTAATAGGATTAGATGTAGTCTTTCTCTTGGATTCAGAAAATCTGCAAGTATGTTTGGAGAGACTCAGCAGTTTATCTGAAAAAGATTGGATATTTTGATGGACTAAAAGCTTCACAAGAGTCAACAGTGTGATATATGGCAGCCAAAAAATGCCCTGATTCAACCACATTTACAGTATGGTATTCAAGTCTGGTGCCACATTTTAAGGACATCGATCAAGAAGAGTTTATCCAGAGAAGTACAATCAATGTTGAAAGACCTATAAAGATTGGATGAAGTAACTAGAGATTTTTAGCTTGAAGAACAGAAGACTCCCTAAAAGGAAGAATCAGGAAGAAATGGTGGATAGAACTTGAAGAGAATTTAGGCTTCACGTAAAGAAAAATGTCATTATAATTAGAGCTATCCCAAAATGTAATTGATTGTCTAGGAAGTAGTATGTTCCTGTTCCTTGGGAGTCTTCAAATAAAAACTGTACAAATTGGACCAAATGACCACTGAGGTCCGGTTTTGAAATGCTGTAATTCTTTGCTTCTAGGTTCTTAGGTCATTTTCAGAGGTCATTTTCATGTCATTCTTCTTGCTGATGTTTTTTGTCTCACGTTTTTAAACTTCTCTGATAGCTATAGCTAGCGTTGTCTCTCACATTTTCAAACAAAAGTAGAGACAATGAGCATCCTTGCTTTACCTGGGATCTAATTGGGAAAGCTTCTTGTGTTTCTCTGACAAATAATTACTGCTTTTGTTTTAGATAATTTTAATCATAATAAAGAAAGATCTTTTTATTCCTATTTTTAAAATGTTTTTAATGTAAATGAATACAGCATTTTATCTATGGCTTTTTCTGTAACCGTTGATATAATAATTTTTATCTTTGTTATTGTGAATTATTTTTAATATATTGTCTTAGTATCTTTATTAACTTTTGGTCTATATATAACTTTCTTTGTTTTGGCTCTTCCTGGTTTAGGTATCAGCATCATATTTCTATCATAAACAGATTTTTGTAGTACTCTTTCTTCCCTTGTTTTTCCAAATAGTTTATATAGTATTAGAATTAATTGTCCTTTAAATGTTTGGTAGAATTCACTTGCAAATCCATCTGGCCCTGGTGATTTTTTTCTTAGGTAGTTCATTGATGGCATGTTCCATTTCTTTTTCTGAAGTGGGGTTAAGAATTTTATTTCATTTTCTGTTAATCTGAGCAGTTTACAATTCTATAAATATTAATCCATTTCACTTAGATTGCCAGATTTATTGGCATACAGTTGGGCAAAATACCTCCTAATTATTATTTTAATTTACTCTTCATTGGTTGTGAATTCATCCTTTTCATTTTTGATACTGGTAATTTGATTTTCTTTCTTTTTTTAAAAAAAAATCAGATTAACCAAAGCTTTGTCTATTTTGTTATTGTTTTCATAATACCAGCTCTTAGTTTTATTTTTTAGTTCAATTGTTTTCTCAATTCCAATTTTATTCATCTCTTTTTGATTTTCATAATTTCTAATTTTGTATTTAATTGAGGATTTTAAATTTGTTCTTTTACTATCTTTTTTAGTTGCATGCCCAATTCATTGATCTTCTCTTTCTCTATTTTATTCATGTAAGCATTTAGAGATAGAAAATTTTCCCTAAGAACTGCTTTGGCTGCATCCCATAAGTTTTGGTATGTTGTCTCATTATTGTCATTCTTTTTGATAAAGTTATTGTTTCTATGATTGATGATTGTTGTTTTACCAGTCATTCTTTAGGCTTAGATTATTTAGTTTCCAATTATTTTTTAGTCTGTCTTTTCATGGCCCTTTATTAGATGTAATTTTTATGGCATCATGATCTATAAAGGATGCATTTAATATTTCTGCTTTTCTTTATTGGATTGTGAGGTTTTTATGCCCTAGTACATGGTCAGTTTTGTGTGTCATGTGTCACCGAGCAAAAGTTACATTCCTTTCTGTCCTCATTGAGTTTTCTCCAGAGGTCTAACTTTTAAAAACTTCTGTTCACCTCCTTAACCTCTTTCTTGTTTATTTTCTGGTTAGATTTATCTAGTTTCAAAAGGGGTGGTCGAGGTCTCCCACTAGTATAGTTTTGCTGTCTGTTTTTTCTCCTCTAAGAATTTGGATGCTATATCACTTAATACATATATGTTTAGTAGTGATATGACTTCATTGTCTCTAGTACCTTTTACCAAGATGTAGTTTCCTTCCTTATCTCTTTTAATTAGATCCGTTTTTGCTTTTGCTTTGTCTGAGATCAGGATTGCTCCCGTGTTTTTTGCTGTTGTTTTTTTTTTGTTTGTTTTAGCTGAAGCATAATGTATTCAGCCTTTTACCTTTACTCTGTATGTATCTCCCTGCTTCAGGTGGTGTTTCTTGTAAATGATAAATTGTAGGATTCTGGTTTTTAATCTACTCCACTATCTACTTCCATTTTATGGAAGAGTTCATGAGATTCACATTCACAGTTATGATTATTTAACTGTGTCTTTCTCTCCATCCTATTTCTCTCATTTATACTTTTAGCTTTCATCCTTTCCCTCCTCACCAGTGTTTTGTTTCTGACAATCGCCTCCCTCAATCTGCCCTCCCTTCTATCCATTCACCCTCTTTTTCTTTCCCCTTTCTCCTCCTACTTCCCTATAGGGTAAGATATATTTCTATAACTGAATATGTATGTTATTCCCTCCTTGAGCCAAATCCTGTGAGATTAAGGTTTAAACAATACTTGCCTCCTCCTTTCTTTCTACTGCGATAGGTTTTTGTACCTCTTCATGTAATATTATTTACCCCATTCTGCCTCTCCCTTTCCTCTTCTCCCAAACAATCCTCTTCTTTACCCTTTAATTATTGTTTTTATCTTTGCATCAGTCAACTCATACTCTGTGTATACCCCTTCTAAATGCATAATAAAGATACAGTTCTCAAGAGTTACAAGTATCATCTTCCTGTGTAGGGAAATAAACAGTTTAACCTTATTGAATAACATGTTTTTTTTCTTTCCTATTTATACTTTTTTATGTTTCTCTTGAGTCTTTTATTTGAAGATCCAGTTTTCAATTCAGCTCTGTTTTTTTCATCAGGAATGATTGAAAGACCACTACTTCATCCCATTCCATTAACAGTATACCATGAAGTCTTTCTTTACCTCTCATGCAACTGATTTCCTATGTGGCTGAACTTATTTTGGACTTCGTCAGCTTCTCCACCATGGCTCCAACTATATTCCTTTATTAACTTTTAAAAATATTTTTGCATCCATATTCATTAGTGATTTGGGTTATTCTCTTTTATTCTCTGTTTTATCTTTGGATTGGATATAGAGATTATATTTGTCTCACAAAATACTAAGGTGCTCTATTTGTGCAAACACTTTTAAAAATGTGAGTTGTTATTCTTTTAAAATTTGATACAATTCACCTATAAATTCATTTGGACTAGGTACCTTTTTCTCCTATTTCCTATTCATTTACAGCTTGTTCGGTTTCTCTTTTGGGGATTAAGTTGTTTAAATCCTCTGTATTATGCTTACATACATATTTAATATTTTTATAAATATTCATTGATTTCACTTATTTTGGGTTTTTTGACACATAATTAAGTATAATAGTTTCTGAGAGGGAGCTGAGTAAGTCTTTCACATAGCCTTATTTCTATAAAATCCTTTTCTTTCTTGTCCTGACTCACTTTTTATTGTTCAGCCCATTCCCACAGCTACTAGATAGTACTAGGGTTGAACAAATTCAGCAGCTTTATCTGCTGAGGGATAAAGGCTTCAGATTTAGTAGATGCTTAGTAAAGACTAAGAAGCAGCCATGGACACTGGGTCTAGTAAAAGCCCTTAGTAGGGAACTGCTATACCTGACAGTCCCAGCAGCTTTCTGTTTCTGAAATCATTGTAGTTGTCTTCATGTTTGTCCTGAGGCATGGAGCTGAAAAGAAGGTAAACTCAGTGCTGAATGGGGAATTGAGTAGGAAGATGGCAAAAGTATAAACCTTTGCTAGGTTTTCTTTGTAAAACACCTTATAGATATTTCTTTTTTTGTTATTTTTATTATTTTATTTCACACATTTCTTTTTCTTTTAGAAGTAATAAAAGGGAAATAGGCTTAGATGAAATCTCTCATTGCCATCTGACTGAAGTCTTCCAATTTACAATGAACTTTTCATCTAAATCTGTGTTGTCCTTGGCTGGCATTTCTTGACACTTGGCAAGAAGATCAAATATTTGCTAACTGAGGCATTTTCAGTACAGAGTTTTGAAGGAGATGAGGGACATAATTTCATCGGTAAGGAAAAGTATGTTTTACTGGCAATATCTATCCAAGAAATTCTTATATTATTATATTGTATCTTTATAAATGATTTGTGACTCTTGCAATACTTTATTGTGTATATTTTTTCTCTGCTTATTAGAATGTAAACTCCATGAGGGCAGGCACTTTTTCTTTATCTTTTTCTTTGTATCTATAATGCCTAGCACAGTGTCTGCCATATAATTTGCTTGTTAGTTGATAAATCTAAATAGAACCTTTTTTTTGTTTGAGTCCTTAATATTCATCATGATAGCAAATATTTGTTTGGGCCTATGATTATTAACATTAAGTAAGTATAAAGTAGGAAAGCATGCCCATCTGTGTTTGCCATAGTTTTGAAGGAAATTTAATGTCTAGAGTTCACATTATTGGGAACTTCCTATGGATTGTAAGGTTTTCCAGTTGCTCCTGTTTGAGGATCACATAGTAGCAATTTTAGCAAACCCCAGAACATTAGATTTAAAGGAAACCAGGGAAGCCAGGAGGTGGAGATGAGGAGTGAGAGTATTCCAGGCTGGGGGGACAATTGGAGAAAATTCCTATACCATAGAGATAGAATGTCTCGTTTGTGGAACAGCAAGGAAGCCAGTGTCACTAGATCCGAGACTACAAGAGAGTAAAGTATGTAAGAAGACTAGCAAAGTGGAGATGCTAGGTTATGAAGGGCTTTAAACACTAAAGGATTTTGTATTTCATCCTTGAAACAATAGGGAAACATGAGTTTATGGAGTAGGGGTTAATATGGCCAGATCAGGGCTTTAGGAATATCACTTTGGCAGCTATGTGCAAGATGGTTTGGAGTGGGGAGAGACTTGACCCAGAAACAGGCTGTTACTTTAGTCCAAGTGTGGTGTGATGAGGGCCTACATCAGGATAGTGGCAGTATTAGAGGAAAGGAGTCAGATAAGTGGGAGGAGAACAAGGAGATAATGGTATTCAAAAAAAAACTAGAGAGAAGAGAGCTTTAAGGAGAAGAGGCTGATCAACAGTGTCTATCAAAGGCTGCAGAACCGTCAAGAAGAATGAGAAATGAGAAAGTGTGACTTGGCAATTAGGAGATCATTAGTAACTTTGGAGAGAGTAATTTGGGTGGAATGATGAGGTTGGAAGCCAGATTGTAAGGGGTTAAGAAGAGAGTGAGAAGATAAAAAGTGGAGACATTTATTGTTTTTAACTTTCCCAAGTTGACACGAAGGGCCAAAGACAGCACACTCACCTGGTTCTCCTACCTGTGTGACCATTCCTCAGTGTTCTTTCCTGGATCTTCAACCAGATCATGCACCCTAATCATAGGTATCCCGCAGGGCTCTATCCTGGGGCCTCTTTGCTTCTTCCTCTATACTACTTCACTTATACTACTTCACATCAGCTCTCATGTATTTACTTGTCATTTCTATGCTATTATGGGTCCTGAAGAGTCAGACACAACTGAAAAATATAGTGGATAGAGTGCTTGGCCTAGAGTCAGGAAAACTCATCTTCCTGAGTTCAAATCTTGCCTCAGACACTTACTAGCTGTGTGACCCTGGGCAAGTCACTTAACCCTGTCTACTTCAGTTTCCTCATCTGTAAAATGAGCTGGAGAAGGAAATGGTGAACCGTTCTAGTATTTTTGCCAAGAAAATCCCAGATAGAGTCAGAAAGAGCTGGACATGACTGAAACAATTGAACAACAACAACAAAATGCAATTATATTCAAATCTATTTATTTATCCCTTACCTCTCTATTGACTTCTAATCTTGTATTCTCCAGTTGTCTTTTGCATATCTTATGCTGAATGTCCAGTAGACATCTGAAACTTAATGTCCAAAAGAGAATTCATCATCTTTACCCCAAACCCTCTCCCTTTCCTACCTTCCTTATTACTGTAGAAGGCAGTACCATCTTAGTCTCTCAGACTTGCATCTTAGGAATCATCCTTGATAACTCACTGTCTTTCATTCCCATAGCCAATCTGTTGGCAAGGCTTGTTGATTTTACTTTTGTAACGTCTCTCAAATACTCCCACTTCTCTGACGGTGATACAGGCTCTTTTTCCTCATAGCCTGACCTATTGTAATAGCCTGCTGAAGGGTCTGCCTGCTTCAAGTCTCTCCTCATTCCATTCCATCCTCCATTCAGCCTCCCAAGGTGATTTAACTAAAGCACAGATATGATCATGTCACCTAACACCTCATTTCTGTCTTCTGTCTTCCCTGGATTCTTCTGAAATTCCAATTAAAATCCTGTCTTCTACAGGAAGTCTTTCCTATATTAATCGTAGTGCCATTCCTCTTAATTATTTCCCTTTTATCATATATATATATGTATATGTATACATATATATATATAACTTTTTGCATACATATGCATATATATTTTTTTTTCTCCCTCATCAGATTGTGAGCTCCTTGAGGGTAGGGACTATCTTTTGCTTCTTTTTGTAACTTCTGTGCTTAGCATAGTGCCTAGCACATAACAGGTGCTAATAAATGTTTACTGACTGGTTGAGAAGAGGCACAGAATTATCATTAATGGGATATGAAGGACCAAATGAAAAGTTTTTTGAGAGGAAGAAAGATGAGTGCGTTTCTAGGCAATAGGGAAAGAACTAGTAGACAAGGAGAGATTGAAGGTAAGTGAGAGAATCAGGATGAGAGAGAGAGCAGTCTTTTGAAGGACACAGGATGGAATGAAGTTGTTTGTGCAGATAGAGAGGTTTGCTGTGGTTAAAGAGAAAGGCCACCTCTTTGTGGAAAGCAGAGTTGAAGGATGAAAGAGTAGTAGAAGGCAAGCTACCCAAATGATATGACATGAGGAAAATGGAAGAAAAAGCTCATGGCAAATGGCCTCAATTTGGTATATAAAATATGAGGGAACAGCTGTGAGGAGGAAGGGGAATGAAAAGTTTGGAAAAGCCACTGTGGAAAGTAAATGGGAGGTGTAGAAGGATTGCTTAGAAGTAGTGAGGTTATATAATATAAATTTTTAGTGAATCCGATCCAATCAGAATGGTTGCATGATTTTCTCTACCTTTGTTTAACAGCACATGTGTAGAAATGGTGATCCAGACCTGAGTCTTGGCAGGGCACAATTGTCAATATGATAAAGAGCCAAGGACTAAAGAGTGTTTGTAGGGTTGAATTGGTTCACCAAGGGATCAAGATGGGGAAAATATGAGAGAATAGGTAGTATAGTCATAATGGCTTGGGAGTGAACTGAGAGTTAGAGATAATGAAGGTGATGGTATGAACAAAGAGTAGGGCTTGGTAAGAGACAGCAGAGGGGAAAGGTAGAAAGCCAGTAAGTTATGGTCAGATAAGAGGATTGATTTCAGAATTCTTGAGCAAGGAAGGAATGCATTTGTGGATGTGATTGCAAGCTCATAGATATGAGCATCTTTATATGGGAGTTGAAGAGTAGATGGAATAACTGAATGGTTTAGGGCATTTCAGGGAGAGTCGTTATATGTGTTGAAGTTCCCTTAGTATGAAGTCAGGAGTTGGAGAGGACAGAAATATTGTGTACTGTACTGAATTCTGTGAAGAAGGACAGGAAATGACATGGAGATCTGTAGACAACAACTATCAGAATTTTGATTAGATAGCAGATATGAATGGCATGAACCTTGAAGGAGAGGTTACTGAGTGGTGGAGGTAAGGGGAGAACTAGGAAATGGCAGTGGGGAGCAAGGAGTATTCCAACACCACCACCTCAACCTCTGAGCCAAGAGGAATGAGTAAGCTCAGCCGGTACTGGAAAGGTTGACCAGGGAGTCTGTTTTATTAAGAGAAGCCGGGTCTTGGTGGATCTTTATGGAAGAGTAAAAGATCTTGGATGAAAACAAGTTTGTTGCATATGGAATAGGCATTCTAGAGGGCACAAGAAGGAGAAGATAGCATTTGGTTGGAAATCTGGTATGGGAGGGTGGAGGGGAATGGGAATAAGGAATCGAATGGTGGAGAATAGGGTTTGGATGATCAGAATTACTGAGATGTGTAGGGTGTATGTTCATCATTGAGTGGAAGGCACCACTTCTGTGCCCAGAGGAGGCTGGAGATCAGGCAGGAGACAAGCATAGTGGGAAATTGAAAGAAGGCATGTGGTCATCCTGTTTCACTTTTCATCTGCCCTCTCCTGAAGGCTGGAGATTAGGTAGGAAACAATGAAGCAGGAGATGGAGGTCAAACCTTTACAGCAGGGGTTAGAAGTCCCACTACCTACCATCTTTCCTCTTCCTTTAGGGGGACAGGCTCATCAGGAGATGGAAAGCCCAAGATCAGAAGGAAGGTCACTCCCCAAACAGAAACTTGCCATATCACAGAAGGCAGGAGATCAGGCTGATGGGTGCAGCAGGGGATGGAAATTACCTTGTGATAGTGCAGATGGAAGTCTGCTTGGCTCTTCACCACCATCCCTTGGGGAACAGGAGCAGCAGGAGATGAAAGCAAAGCCTGAGGTCACAGATATGGTCAGAGGAAGGTCTTGCTCTTCTTCCCATCTCACCAATCAGAAGACATTGGCTCCAGGAAACAAGAAATATTAGAACTAAATCAAAAATAGGGAAAAGAAAGAAATCTCAAGATCTGGTATCAAAAAATAACCCAGAAAACTGATCACAGAAATAATTTAAGAATCATTTGACTTCCTGAAAAATCATGACTTAAAAAAACTTGGAATTTCAAGAAATCATAAGTGGATTGGTTCTATTCTAAAAGTTTGAAGATGATAAAGAGAAGGCAAGGTAAAAGGAATACTCTAGTGTAGAAAGGAGGAAGAGAGGAGTAGAACTTGCTGTTTCTCAAAATTGGGGTGTACTAGAAGAACATATAAACATAGAGGGATTGGTAGAGGAAGGGACATTAGATGAACCTAATTCTTGCATAAGATGAACAAGGGAACACACACATAGAGAGGTTGGTGTAGAAATAAATCCAACTTAACAAGGAAACATGAGGATAGGGTAGGGGTGAAGTTTAAGAGGGAGGAGAGTACTAGGTAGGGGAGGAATACTCACAGGTGAAACATGCTTCACTAGAGGGGAGACTACAAGGGGAGAGAGAAGGAAAACTGGAATCTAAGAAGTTACTTTAAATTGCCTCTTAGACAGTCGAAGAATGGCTAGGCAAATTGTTATATAAATTTAAGGAAATAATATTGGGCCATAAGAAATGGCAAAAGATGGTGATTTCAGAGAATCCTGGGTAGCATAAACTGACGCATGGTGAGGTGAGCAGAACCAGAAGAACAATTTAGACAAGGATAACAACATTGTGCATAAAAGAGTTTTGAAATAACAAGTCTTATTGAAGCAATAGCTAACCATGTTTCCAGAGGATCTATGATGAGGCATATTACAGCCTTGTCAGAGAGGTCATAGAAACAAAATGCAGTGACATACACTTTTGGACCTGACCACTGTATGGATTCATTTTGTTTGACTATGCTTATTTATTATAAGATCCTCCTCCACTCCCCTTTTTCTCTGTTAACGGAGCTGGGTGACTTCATTTTAGGATCCAGGGAGGGTGAGATACCAAAAAAAAAGAGGGCCATGTATTGGTAAGGCAATATTCATGACCTCAAAGATGACCATGAACATGCATGCATAATTTGGAATCGCAAAGTATAAGAGATTCTCTAGGTAGAAGGCAGGGGAAGTAGATCATTTATTTGGACACCAGAGAATGAAATCCCAAAGCCAATAACGCCAACCCAACATAGTAACAGTTGTTTCCCAAAGCTAGTAAGTTCACCTTAATGTAACAACAAGGAAATTGTAACACAGTATTACAGCAAAGAACCAAGTCATCCTGTAACCTTCCCCCCTGCTGGGGCCTTCCCATAAACACTCATGAATCCCATCTGTCTGCTTTGCCTGTGTTCTTTCCCTCCTCAGTTCCCTGGTCTCCACTCTCCGCTATGCACTCTTTCTGCAGCTCCCTGAGTTCTGTAGCTTGCTAGTCTATAGATTCTCAGCTCTGTCATCTCAGAGTTCTTACTTCTCCTTGGGCTGAATCTGCCCTTAATGGCAACCTTCTGAGTATATACACTCTTCTTAGAGCCTGAGAGCCTCACGCCCAGTCAGCAAAAGGGTGTAGGCCTGAGGCTTAGCACTTAGTAAGTAACAGGTATAGGCCTGCCTCTAATCAAGCTGCCCTTAACTAGCCCTACCTAAGGCCTATTGAATGGGAGTGGGGGTGGGGAGAGATCTTCAATCACTGATTGGCATCACAAGGGTGCAGGCCTGTCTTTAATCAAGCCTCCCTTAATTACTGATTGACATCACAGGCCATTATAACACTCTTTTAAAAAAAAGTTCACCTAAAAAAACTGAAGGAAATTCAGAAGGAACACGGACATGTAGGACAGTATTAGAAACATGAGAAATTTATTATACATGTTTCAAAAAGGCAAGTGTTTTGAAGTATAGTTTCATATAGAATCCTTTTGAAGTTCAGCTGTGTATGGTGATGGTCTTTTTTGATGTTTTAAGTTCAAAATAATCTTTTTTAAGATGGAAACTAAATGTGAAAGGTCATATTTAGAAATTTGAGAAGAATGGAAGTAGGTACGTTTTGTAGCTATATGTAGC
The DNA here is from genome assembly GCA_028646595.1 of Phalanger gymnotis. Lineage (NCBI taxonomy): Eukaryota > Metazoa > Chordata > Mammalia > Diprotodontia > Phalangeridae > Phalanger > Phalanger gymnotis. The sequence continues at coordinate 125,744,426 of CM053622.1, read as the reverse complement.
TAGTGGAAACATTCTTAACAAAACAAGGAATAGAAATGATCATAAAACATAAGTTAGACAATTTCGGTTACATAAAATATAAAGATTTTGAAGCAAAATCAATGCAGATAGGAAAGATTTCGAACAGGAAAATTTTTTTTATTAAATATTGCTGATAATTCTGATACCACGGAGAGAGAATTGGAATATATACATATGTCTAAATATTGTTATAATATACACACATACACATATGTATGTGTACATATGTACATCTATGCATATAAATATCATGTGTATGTGTGTGTACACACATACATACATATATATATGACATTTCCCAATAGGCAAGTAGTTAATTAGTAAGCATTAAGCATCTTCTATGTGCTTAATCCTAGATAGAATAGGGAGCCACTGGAATTTATTGAATAGGGAAGTAACATGGTTAGTCTTACACTTTAGGACAAAGCATTTATTAAGTACCTACTATGTTCCCAGCAGTTTGGTGGGCACTGGAGATATTCATACAAAAGTGAGAAAGCTCTTGACCTGAAGGAGCCTACATTCTGTCCAGAGTAACAACATGTACACATATATGTATAGAAAAAATAAATACAAAGTCATGGGGGGAGAGTCACTAGTAAGTGAGGGAATCAGGAAAGACCTCATCTTATGTAGAAGCTAATATTGGAACTGAGCTTTGAAGGAAACTAGGGAATCAAGAAACAGAGGTGAGGAAGAATGTATTCCAGGGAAGGAGATGGGATGTCTTGTGTGAGGAACAGTTAGATCAATTCGGCTGGACTTTTTGGCAGTGAGAAAGGGAGTTTATAGCCTGGAAAACGAGATTGAAACCAGATTGTGAAGTTCTTTAAATGCTAAACAGAGGAGTTTGTATTTGAACCTACAGGTAACCTGGAACCATTGGAGTTGTTTGACCTGTGCTATATACATATTACTTTTTTGTGGAGGATGGGATTGAGGCTGGGAGTCCAGTTAGGGGTTGGGAATTATTGAGGGGATATTATCTGTATGGAGATAATTGATCATATGTTTAAGTTGATGAGGTTACCAAGAGCCTAAAAGTAGATCCCCAGTATGGGGTAGAACAAAGTACTATGCCACTTCATGAGATTCATCATTACCAGAAATCAGTAGTTTTAATTAGGAAATTTCCTTTCTAGAGATTAGTGAAAGATTATTCATTACTTCAGAACAGATTTAATGTTCTAAACTGTTACTGCTGGAACTCTCCAAGAAGCAAGTGAAAGCATATTTCGTAGGTCTCTTTGAAGATACTCACCTATGTGTCAACCATTCCTGGAGATCCAGTTGAGTTGTAGGATAGAATAAAAAAGAACTTAAGTGAAGACAGCAGTTGGGGCTATTAATTCTTTTTCTGCGTCATAGTAATAGGACGTAGGCTTTTCAGAGAGTGATTTTTACATATTCGTATATCTTGATCACAGTGTAACAGTTTTTCTTTTTCTCACAAGGATACCACTATCCTTCCAATTATCCAGGCGAGCAATCTACGTGTTATCTTCAGTCCCCCAGCTATCTTGCTCTCTATATCAGATCAGTTGCCAATTTCTTCCAATTCTTCATAGCCTCTCTCTTATGTTATTCTGATTATTCTGATACTACCACAACTATAGTGGGAGCGTCATCTCCTCATGCTTTGTACTACCGCAGTAAACTTCCTGTTAGTTTCCCTGTCTCAAGTTTCTCTCCTTTACTCAGCTGTCAGATTTATCTTACTAAAACATAACTCTGACCATTTTACTCTATTCAGCAAACTCCAGTGGTTCCTTATTACCAACATGATCAAGTATAAAATCCTGTTTGGTTTTTAAAGCTTTTCATAACCTTTCCCCATCCTACCCTTCCAGCCTTCTTACATCCTCAACATATTCTTCTACCCAGTGACATTGACCTTGCTATTCCTCTTACATCTCCTGACTCCTGTGCGATTTCACTGGCTGTTCCTCAAGCCTTCAATTTTCTCTTTCCTCATGTCTACCTCCTGGTTTCCCTGGTTTCTTTCAGGTCCCAGCTAATACGTATTATTTATACATAGTTGTTTGCATATTGTCTCTCATGTTAGGCTATGAGCTCCTTAAGAACAGGGACTGTTGTTTTTTGTTTTTATTTTCCCAGTACCTGGCATATATTAGGCCCTTAATGCTTGTTGGCTGACTTGATTTGGAGAGTTGCCATCTCACTGAGGTTAAGTGATTTGTTCAGCTGTGAAGCTAGAATTTCTTTCTTGAGAGCAGCTCATCTCTCTTGATCTGACTTCCCTTTTAACATGTTAGATTTATCTTACCCATCCGTTTCTCTGAACTCCTTTGAAATCTACTCTTCCAAAATCTAGGATATACATCAATCTGTGCTTGACTTTCCTCTCCTTATCTATCAAAAACTCTAAGATGAAATGATCACTTCCTGTAGTTCATATCATTTCTCCTTCAGCAACCCATTCTTCCATATTGGTCAAAATAAGTTCAGATTCCCCTCATCACTTAATTTAGATTTAAGAACTAAAATTCTCATAAAAACAAGTCAGGAGTTCATCAGCTATTATGCTTTAAATAAATACCTCTAACAGATTATCCAAATAATTATAGTCTATTACTACTATATTATACTTCTATGTCAATTTGGTATTGTCTGCTTCCAGAATTAATCAATTTATCCCTTTGTCCTAGGTGATCTACAATATGTTCCCACCCTAATATTGTTTTTCCTTACTTTAGTCCTTGTCTAAATACTTTCATTATGCTTCATGGATATTTTTTAGAGAAGTCTCTCTCTTTGCTCTATGATGTTTCTGTTTTCCTACAGTCATCTGAGTTTGAATCCTGCCTCAAATACTTACTAGCGCTGTTACCCTAGGCAAAGTCACTTTACTAATGTCAGCCTCAGTTTCCTTACCTGTGAAAATGGACATAGTAATAGCTCCTACTTCATAGAGTTGTTATTAGGGTCAAATGAGCTAAGATAATAGTAATAGCTAAGGTTTAGATGGTGCTTACTATGTGCCAAGCACTGTGCTAAGCGCTTTACAATTATTATATCATTTGAGCCTCACAACAACCCTGGGAATTAGGTACTATTATTATCCCCATTTTACAGTTGAGGAAACAGAGGCAATCAGAGGTTAAGCAACTTGTCCAGGGACACACAGCTAGTAAGTATCCGACGCCAAATTTAACTCAGGTCTTCCTGACTCCAGGGCCAGCAGTCTATCCACCAAGTCACCTATCTGTCTTTATGGAATAGGTTTTGCAAATCATAAGGCACTAGGTAGATGCCAGCTGTTATTGTTATTTGCTCCTTGTTTTTATTTTTTCTATAAAGAAATGTTGATGATTTTGAATACTTTGTTCTTTGTTACTTTACTTTTACTTTTAGGTAGCTAGTGATTCAGTAGCACTGGACTTGAAGTCTGGAAGCCTTGAATTCAAATCCTGCCTGAGGAACTTACTAGTTTTCTGATCCCTGGGCAAAGTCATTTTATCAGTGTCACCCTCAATTTCCTTATCTGTAAAAATGAGGATAAAAATATCCCCTACTTCCCAGGATTGTTGTTAGGATCAAATGAGATCAAAGTGCAAATAGCACTTTACTTATCTTTAAAGCACTGTATAAATGCTAGCTAACTATTTATTGATGTTATTAATCTGCTTCTTTTCTGATTTCCTGGGGTTTTTTTTGAGTAGTAAATTTTAATTTATTTTTGACATGTTTGGTTTTCAGCATTGATTTTCACAGGCGTTTGAATTACAAATTTTCTCCCCATTTCCTCCCCACCCCACTCCAAGATGGAGTACACTCTGGTTACCCTGTTCCCCAGTCTGCCCTCCCCTCTGTCCCCCCATTCCCCTC
>CM053622.1:125714823-125734662 GCA_028646595.1 Phalanger gymnotis | reverse complement strand
GGGCGGTGGCTGAACCGCAAACTCAGTCCCGCAGCTTTTCCCACTAACCTTCTCTGTTGTCTTTGCTCTTTGTGGGTTGAGAGGTCTGGTGGATGCCACAGCTCAGTAATTCAGGATGCTAGGGCACTCTCTGCTCGTCTCCTGGTCTGGTAGGTCCGTGTCTGGTCCGCGCTGGGCTCAGCTCCGCTCCCCTCAGCTGGGGGCTGGGAGCTCCCTGGAGAACAGACCTTACCCAGAGACCATCCAGGCTGTCCTGGGCTGGAGCCCTGCTTCCCTCTGCCACTTTGTGGGTTCTGCAGCTCTAGAATTGGTTCAGAGCCATTGTTTTATAGGTTTTTGGAGGGACTTGGTGGGGAGCTCACGCCAGTCACTGCTTCCCAGCCGCCATCTTGGCCCCAAAGCTTTGCTATTACAAAAAGTACTGCTGTAACTATTTTGATATATATTGGAGATTTTCTTCTTGTCAATAACCTCCTTGGGGATTAAACCTACTGGTGATATCTCTTTAAAGTCTCTTTAAATGCTTAAAAAAAACTAATTCAGAAGTGCGCCAATTTTTTCAATACATATTTGCATTGTTTACTCTTAAGCAGCAGCACCTTTGCTATGATAAAATTTTTAATTGATGCAGATTTTTTTCCTGTGATTTAGCTTAGCTCATATAGCAAATTGTGAATTCAGACAAACTTATGTTTTAAGTTTCAAAAGTATTGTATTAAAAGATATAGTCTGTAGAATAATTATAGTTCATTTTAACAAATTATATAATCTGTGCAGATTGCAGTATTGTGATGAGACTGCTCCAATCGCTTCTGATCTTACCACCAAGTTTCATGAACCACCGAAAACGCCAGAACAGGTTCAAAGAGACTATGGATTTTGGTGTCCAAGGCATTTGAAGACATCTGGTGGACAAGGCTACAAATTTCTTGGAGTTGACCAGTGTGCACCTCCATGCCCCAACATGTATTTCAAAAATGATGAATTGGAATTTGCAAAAAGCTTCATTGGAATTGTTTCAATATTTTGCTTGTGTGCAACTTTGTTCACCTTCCTGACTTTTCTAATTGATGTTAAAAGATTCAGGTACCCAGAAAGACCGATCATATATTATTCTGTCTGTTACAGCATTGTATCATTAATGTACTTTATTGGATTTTTGCTAGGCAATAGCACAGCCTGTAACAAGGCAGATGAAAAACTAGAGCTTGGTGAAACAGTTGTTTTGGGTTCCCAAAATAAGGCTTGTACTGTTCTCTTTATGCTTTTGTATTTTTTCACAATGGCAGGCACTGTGTGGTGGGTGATTCTTACTATTACTTGGTTCTTAGCTGCGGGAAGAAAGTGGAGTTGTGAGGCAATTGAACAAAAGGCTGTGTGGTTTCATGCAGTTGCTTGGGGTATGCCTGGTTTCTTGACAGTTATGCTTCTGGCTATGAACAAAGTTGAAGGGGACAATATCAGTGGTGTTTGTTTTGTTGGCCTGTATGACCTTTATGCTTCTCGATACTTTGTTTTGTTGCCTCTGTGCCTTTGTGTGTTTGTTGGATTATCTCTTCTTTTAGCTGGCATTATTTCTTTAAATCATGTACGGCAAGTTATACAGCATGATGGAAGAAACCAAGAAAAACTCAAGAAATTTATGATTAGAATTGGAGTCTTCAGCGGTTTGTACCTTGTTCCATTAGTGACACTTCTTGGATGTTATGTCTATGAGCAGATATACAGGATTATCTGGGAAACAACTTGGGTCTCTGACCATTGCCATCGATACCATATCCCATGCCCCCATCAGGTAAAAACAACCATATGGGTTATTCTGTTAACATAGAAGATTATGTTCACTGAAATATAATTTTGTTTGTTGAGGATATTTAATTATATTTCAGATTTGGAAATTCAGCATTACAAATACCTCTGTATTCATTAAGGCACAATTTCAATTACATAATTTTTAATCTCCCCCTGTTTTTTTCATTCATTGGAGATATAAATTAACACGTTGAAAAGTTCTTAAAAATAGATATTGAGTGTCAAAGGCAAACTGGTTGGTCTGACTAAGGATAAAGAGTCAGAAGCTGAATGCCTGATTGAAAAAGAAGGAAAAGGTGGTGGTGGTTAGGTGTGGTAGGCGAGAGGAAATAGAAAATGGTCTTTGCAGAGAGGTGAGTTAATTTTGAATTTTCATTCAGTAAAAAAGAATCAAGTATTTTTCTTTAAGGTGTGGTCTTAGTGAATTTCATTTAAAATTCCTCATGAAATATTCTTCAGAAACATAATTTTAATAGAAATATGGCTAAATCAGTCTGCTTTTTCCTAACAGGAAACATAGATCATTTGAAATAAAACATGGTTTCAGTTTTTTAAAATTCCATTTATTCAGCAAATGCTGATTAAGCATCCACTGTGTAAAAGCTCTATGTTAGGCATTGGGAGAATACAGAGTTTAAACAAAACATTCTTGTCCTTAGAGTTTATAATCTTTTTTTACGTATACTTTTGGTCAGACTTGCTTATAAAAGTTGTAGATGAGTGTTTTTAATATTTAAGGTTTTAAAATTTCTGAATATAGCATAATTCTGTAAGCGTAGTTGTTCACAATATTTTTCATATAAATTTAGTTCATATGCCAACAGTTCTTATATAGTGTTCCAGAAATCTCAGTGCAGCTTCGAGCGACTAATGTTTAAAATTGCACTGAGACTTTTGGGACACCATGTATATTCCTTTCTCTAGATTAATTATTTATTATTATATCTAGTATTTCAAAACATCCATGATTTCACTAGTATAAGTACTCCTTCCATTAATACAGACCATGAGCCCACCATACCTTACCAGATATTTCCCTGGACAAAAATTCTTTTACTACTTGGTGAAGTCAGATTCTACCTTTCTCAAAACAGCGAGGCTAGACCACAAATGATGGGTACAAAGTTCATCAATTACTTAGCCTGTAGCCAAAACCTTTCCAATTTGTTAGAATTTTCGAGACTTTGTGTTCTACTAGCATAGTCTTCAAAGATCTAGTCATCTAGTGAAGCATCAGTATAGAACTTTAGCAGAGAATTATTTATAGTACATAATATTAATATTCTTCCACTAAAGTCCTATTCTGATACCTTATTATTGTGAGACGTTGCCCTGAATTCTTGAAGACTACAGGCCATGCAACACAAGTTTTGACAAGTCCTACTAAGCTAGGCATTGTAGCATTGTGTATGGGCCCTGTCACCTGAGGATTGTTTTAGCTACATTCTGAGAGTTGGCCTATTGGTATACTAAGCCATCAGAAGATAGGTCTTTTAGCCCTGACAGTTCTTAACACCTACTTAGGTGTAGTAATCTGCGTCAGTGAAAGGAATCTGCATACCAATAAAATCATAGGTCTTAGAAGTATTAAAGTAATAACATTAAACAAACAAAAACGTAGTCTTTTAAATCAAGCAGTCTGTGGGATGAGCTGTGCTAAATAACTTCCTAGAGACAACATCAGATAGAGCACTTAGCCTGGAGTCAGGAAGAACCACGTTCAAATTCAGCCTCAGACACTTATTATAATATGACCCTGGGCAAGTTACTTAACCTCTATCTACCTCAGTTTCCTCAGCTATAAAACTGGAATAATAATAGTACCCACTTCCCCAGGCTGTTGTGAAGACCCAATGAGATTATATTTGTAAATTACTTAACACTGTACCTGATGTGAAGTAGATGCTTAATATATTCTTGTTTCTTTTCTTCCTAAATAGGAATTAATATGTAATAAGTAATTTGCCAACTGATGTGTCATTTTGTCAGTGGATGAACACATTTGAACCCTTTAGGCTTTGGCAGACATAACTAACACCTGCATATAGACAACCCAAATTATGATTGAATTTTACCTTGTGATTTAGCTCTTGGTACCACCAAATCCAGCTACTATAGTAAAGTGGAGTTTTGCTGTATATTCTTCAACCTTGTATGTAAACTGAAGGGAAATACTCATTCTGCTAAAAATTAAACTCTACCTTAGGAGCAAAAATTCAGAGTTCCATTTTGTTTGATTTTTTTCAACTTGTTTTCACTTACTGAGTGTCTATGTTATATTGTGTTAAACAAGGTATAATCCATTGACTAGTCTGGCCAATTATACCTCTTAAGACATAGAAATAAACTACAGGTAGAAAATTTAGAATAGGCATATTGTAATATGGTCTAACCTGTTTACTTCATGATCTTATTTGGTTTTCTAGTAACTAAAAGCTTAAACAGGTCATGATGAAACTTTGAACTTGGAATTATAACAGAAGATTTGCCCATTTTTGTCTCTGATTTTAAAATAAAATCTTAACACATACAAGACAGTGGTATATCTTATTTATTTTGTTCTTCCTCCAAATATTTAGATTATCATTTGCATTAAGTGAATCCAAAACTAGGAATTAACTATAAATAAGCATTAAAAGAGCTAGATATTATGACTACTACAAATTTCCCCTCCAGAAAAAGGGAGGAAAATGGAAATGGAAAATAGATCATGCTATAAAGCTTTTTTTTAATGGATTCCAAACTTTTTCTCTTGAAGCACCATATTCCATGTTATTCTGTTTATAGATTCAATAAAGAATCTTATGTTTAAAATTCTGTTTATCTCTATATAGTTTTTCTTGCCCAATGAATGTAACACTTAGTTTTATATAATGACTAGCATTTAGACCTTTAAGATTTACAAAACTTTTTAAAAGTATTCTTATTTTATTCTTGAAACAACCCTGGGAGCTAAGTACTGTTATTACCCCCACATTATATAGATGATTTAGTTATATAGCTAAATTATATCTAAAGCTTTTATACCCTTTAAAAAGCAGTACTATTAAACTGATTCTATTGCTCTGATTTTCTTCATTAGGCAAAAACATTAGCACGTCCAGAATTGGCATTGTTTATGATAAAGTACCTGATGACACTGATTGTCGGAATCTCTGCAGTCTTTTGGGTAGGAAGCAAAAAGACCTGCACAGAATGGGCCAGTTTCTTCAACAGAAATCGCAAGAGAGAGTAAGAGATATTTTAAAACTATAATTCTTTCTTTTTTTGTGTGTATTTTATAGGTAAACATGAAGTAGTTAATTGTATATTTTAAAATATGCAAACTGGCAGCTAGTCGACATGCATTTATTAAGTATTTACTGTGTGCCCCACACTATGCTAAATATTGAGAATACAAAGAAAGGCAAAAACAGTCCTTAAGGAACTCACATTCTAATGGGGGAGATGCATGAAAAATAACTACATAAATACAAGGTATATACAGAGTAGATGGAAGTTAATCTCAAGAGGGGAAGGCACTGGCTTCTGGTGAGATCAGAAAAAGCTTCCAAAATGGGGTGGCATGCAGCCCGCAGTGTGATTTATGCGGCCTGCCTACAGGCATAGAAATTTACATAAATGCTTTAGTAAAAGGAAGCTGAGCTGCTGCAGAGCTTCACTCAAATGGGAAATCAAAATATATTGCCTATTGTTTCAATAAAAACCTAAGGTTGGACAGCCCTGAATTACAGCGAACATCAAGGTACTGTAAAATATTTTTGTTTTTCTGGAGTTTTTCTATATCAAATATAGTTTGAAATTAATGGGCACTTAACCAAAGAATGGAAATTTATGTCACTTAGAAGTTTTGACTTGGTATTGATTGGTATTTGATTTTGATATTTATTGTAACAGTTGTAACAGACATATTTGTCATAAAACTCAAATGAGGTGTTTATTTTCTTTGTCACTTTAACGGATTCACTGTCTCCATTAGAATTCTGGTTAAATATGTTTTGCCAAGTATCCCTATTCCTTAGGATATCAATAGCACCCTCAGAGTCTTTTTTCCCCTGTCCCCATCAAAACATACTAACTGTGAAATGTCCTCTTAGGTAAGTTCTTTCTTATTACTTTGTTAAGCTTTCTCCTCATTAAATCATGTAGCCCTTTTTTTAAAGACCTGCTGTGTGTATTTTCACAGTGCTTTTTTTTGGTTCATTTTTTTATAGTTTCTATATAAAAAACATTAATTTTATCTACTTATTGGTTAATTGGAATAACCTACTTATTATAGTAATCTAAAAATATGAACTAGCTTTTTTTCTCATGCTTTTATAAAATCAGTCAAGTCCTGGGTTTTTGTGATTCTTCTCATTGAAGAAAATTTTCAAAAAGAAAATATACTTAAAAAATGCTACCAATTTGGAGACTTAAAATTTTGGAGAAAATGGAAAATGTATGCATAACTTATTTTTTCAGTGCTTTTTGCTATCTCCAAGTTATACAATTTAACATAGTGTAATATAGCATAGAGGCTAGAAAAGGGCCAGTGTTGTAATTAGGAAGACCGATCTATATGTGACAAGTCCTTTGCCCTCCCAGTGGCCCACTAAAACAGTAAGTTACAGAGGAGTTGCCTTTGGTGGTCCACATTGGTGAAATGATGGGTCTAGACCCATTGCCACCCCTTAAAAAGAACATTTATTTGGTTTCAACATAAAGCTACCATGTTGGGTATATTAAATTTTATTATTCTTTTTCAAGCAGTAGTTTGACTTAATTGAATGCTTTGATTTTTTTTTGTTACAAGTAGATAAATAAGCTGAAATTTTTTAAAGAATCTAAAATTGCTTTTGCCAGTTTGAAGAGCAGAAAACACTTAAGCAGACTTCATTTTCTATGGTGCCTTTCAGCAAGATAGTTTTCTTCTTTATCTCTTTTAGTTATATTTATTTCTGTTTTTGCTTTGTCTGAGATCATGATTGCTACCCCTGCTTTCTTTGTTTCAACTGAAGCATAAAAGCTTCTGCTCCAGAAGAAAGCAGAAGAAATCATCTGAGTCAGTGATATCCAACTCAAATAGAAATGGATTGCAGATGGCATATTTGACTCAAATAACAACAAATTAACATTATCTAAATTGTATTTTTTGTCAAAAAATTCTCAACTGCATTTTGATCTAGTTCAGATAAGCACTCAGTAGGTTTGCCCACTTGCCACAGTAGACAACTGACCTCTCTAATCTACACTATGGTTAATTGATGGGAGTTATGTTTTTAGAATTTAGTATCCTTCACAGTATCAAACAGGTACAGAATATACAGGGGGAAAATGCCGAATAAGAAAATGATAAGCCATAATTTCTTAATTTCAACTTTTGCCATGTGGAATTTTGTGTGAGCTTTCTCATTTGGGAATGCATAGTTTATTTGACTATATTTTAAGTCATATTTTCTTTTATCAGAATAATTTATAATGTCAAAATGCTGCCATACACTGTCACCATTTTGCTGATGGCGATAATAAAAAGAAAAATATAGTTTGGGGATTAACACACATGTATAATGCTAAGCTAGAGCTTAGTAATCATGTTTTCTGAGCTAAATATAACGTTTACCAGCCGTGTATTTTTCAATTTACTAAGGTTGAGTACGTGATTTTGCAATGAAATGTTATATTAGGAGAAATTTTTGGACCTATGATTTTATCTATGTGACTCACAGTGTGGAAATTCCTTCCACCCAGGTCAACAGTTCATCTGTAACTTAGAGGGGACTGCAATTAAGTGATTTTCTCATGATCATCCTGCTGTATGCCAATAAATTATGAAAATATGTTAATATAGCTAAAATACTATAACAGCATAATAACTTTTATATAATAGGTACTCAAGTATTTGAATTCAGAACGCAATTGGCTTTTATTTCAGTTTTGCAATCTCTTTGATGTGAATAGTCCTGTCATTGGAGGAGGATGTATTCCATCCACACCTCATCCTATATAATTCTTGTCAGCTTTTTTTTTCCTATAAATACTCCACAAAAGCTCTGCCTAACTGACTGGAAGTGTTCTTCTGGTTCTTTTACCATGTTGTGGATACCATTCTCTCGGTTCAGGTTGTCCCATCTATTTTCACTTACTCCTACTACATGACTACTTCTCCTTTTCTAGTCATATATGTATTACGTGATAAGTTTTATGTCACTTCTACATACAAGTTGTCGTTGGTAATATAGCTGGAGCCAACACTTACTGTGCTTTCCATTGCCCTTTGAATCACCTACAATTATGATTCTTCTAAGACTGTAATGTTCCATTTTTTTTTTGCAGCCTTATGTTATCACCAGTAGTAGTATATTGCTGTTAAAAAAAGATGGGTATATGCAGAAGAGAATAACTTGGCTGAAAGCTCTGTACAATATTCCCAATGTGATCTGGCCCTATCTGTAGTATGGTACATTGGAAAAAGTGCTGAACTTGGAGCCAGAGAACGTGGGTTCTAATCTGGATATCCCTCTTGTTACCTCTGTGACCTAAGGCAGCTCTCTAAACCTCACTTTTTTTGTTGTTTAGTCATTTTAGTCACGTCCAACCTTTCATGACCCCATTGGGGTTTTCTTGGCAAAGATACTGGAATGGCTTGAACTTTATCCCTCTATAAAAAGGGGTAGGTTCATAGGAGGTTGGACTAGTTCCATTCTAAATCTGTAATCTTTGTCTATCTGTCTATGTCATCACCTGGGCAACATGTGCATTTTGACTTTCTCTTTTCATTGAAGAGGCCTTGTAGTGTCCCAGGCTTAATAGAATTAGCATAATGGCATCTGCAAGGCTCTCTGCTGGAACAGAGCTTCATAAACTTCTTCCACTCGTGACCCCTTTTTGCATTTTGGCAGATGGCATACACAGTGCAAAGTGCTCATGTTTTGTGTTCAGAATGAAGGCTGCAGTGAAGTTGCGGGATACAGCATAGGCAAGTGCTGCCAGAAACACCTCGGATTCTTTATGTATTTGATTTTTAATTAATTGTTGGTTACTGTGCGTTCAGAAACCTTTTTGTTGCCAAATTTTTCATGACCCCATATGGGATCACAACCCACAGTTTAAGAAGCACTGAGCTAGAGAATCTTACCATTCCTCTTCTAAGGATATCCTTCCTTCATCACACTGATGTGTATACCTTTGGTGATATGTCTCCCTAATTTATGTTTCACTTGATGTTAATATTCAGAATTTTTATAAAGTTATCTCTACAGTTTATATTATCAAATCTTACACGATCTTAATGTATGCTTGGCAAACACCCTGTTTGAAGACAACACTCAAGACTATACTTTGCTCCATTGAATCAAATGCTATTTTTTAAATCAAACACCACAGAAGCTTGTGTTGCCTGTATTTCTCAGTCCTTTGTGTGCCTGTGAAGGTGTAGTAGACTGTTGTAGAAAACCATCTATGAAAGCCTGCCTTTTCTTTTCCTATTTTCATCAGATACCTTTCATATAGGCATATACTGTTCTCATAAAGGTATACAGAGGAGAAATGAAGTATATGGATCAGTAGTTGAGATCTTGTCACATTTTTGGTTTACTACTGTCAGTGTTCTTTGCCATTCTTTTGAAATCTTCCCCTTTTTCTTTAGTGCCTTTTAAAATGTCATTACCAACACAGATGACTTCTCTGTCAGGCCCACCCACTCTTCCAGATTAAATCTTTTTGAGTTACATTTCCACATCCTTACTTGACAATCAAGTGCTGAGGTACTGGTGTGACACTCTGGTGATCTGCTTTGGTTGATGTTAAGGAAATATAGCCTAATCTTAAAGATATTTTTAGATGAGGGAACTAAGGCCCATAGAAGCTATTGAAGGACACACACACAATAATTAGTAGTACCAAATTATTTGTACTATTTTTATATTTCCTACCATTTAGTACATAACTGGAGCCCTGGGGGTGAATATTCTTATTATTTTGTATTTCCTTTGGCACATACAGTTTCTTAAATGTCATATGTTGATATCAGTATGATCTCATAATATGCAGGTCCAGAACTATCCACACCATCTCACCTTCTCTGACTCTTGTCCATATTGTCCCATCGGTTGTGGGGGAAGGGGTCCACTCATCATGTTTGGGGAATTCTTTTAAACTCTTGTCATTGTAGGAATATCAGTGGAGTATATACATGGACCATTGATTAGTTAGTTGTCCTTTGCTCCTATTACATTGCTGCCCCTGCCTCCTGTTCTAGTCGTACATCTTTCTGATATCTTTTATGCTATTTTTTGATAATATATCACCGCATGTTCACGCCCACCATATTTGTCTCCATTGTCCTTTGAGTAACCACAACTTTAATTCTCTGAAAACTGTAATATTGCTTGATTCCCAGGAGAATCTTTGTTTCAGGGAAAAGAAACCATTAAAAGCCTTATACGTCTTCCCAGAAGCAATCCAGCCTGCTGTCCTCTTCCCATTCAATTCTAGGCCAGCTTTTATTCCATTGTGTTTGTGCACATATCCAACTGCACTTTCTCAGTTGCCCATCTCTAGATATTATCTAGCTTGTCAGTGTCCTTCAGTGTCATTCCTAGAACTGACTACAGAGGTGTTAAAGCATGTCGTAAAGCTTTGTTCATAATATTGTTCAGTGATATATTAAACAAATGACCTCTGAGGTCCTTTTCACTCCTGTGATTCTTGGAAATTCCAAGTTAATAGAGTCAAAATTAATGAGATCTTGATTTGTTAGACTTTTTTCCTAACTTTGAAAACAGAGACCACTACTATAGCTCTTTCACTTCCTAATCTTTCTTGACTTTTCTAAATGACCATTGTAAAGATTAGTTGCTGTTGGTTTGCTTATTTGGCTTTTAATAAAAATAAACAGGCTGTGGGGTTTCTTTGGTCAGTTTACAGTTTACCAATCTCATCTTCTTACTGCTTTCACCAGCTTAATTTCCTGGGCTCCCCGAAGTATAGACAAAGGCAACAACTCATACACAATTAGGATTTTGCTTTGCTGATCTTCTTTAATGCACTCACTAAAAATGGTTGGTACCCTAACAAAGGGTACCAACTATATTTGTAATCCTGGATTTTGTGGATTATTTGTACTGTTGCCTGAATATTTTAGGCATCTTGACTTTGAATGCATAGCATTTCCTGATAAAAGATATATGTTGTATTTTATGACCTTTATAGTAGTATTTAATGTTTATTTGCCAAATTAATACTTTTTCTGGGTGTTTTTTTTTCAGTCCCATCAGTGAGAGCAGAAGAGTATTACAGGAATCCTGTGAATTTTTCTTAAAACACAATTCTAAAGTTAAACATAAAAAGAAGCACTACAAATCAAGTTCACACAAACTGAAAGTAATTTCCAAATCCATGGGAACCAGTACAGGAGCTACAGCAAATCATGGAACATCTGCAGTAGCGATTGCTAACCATGATTACTTAGGGCAAGAGACTTTGACGGAAATCAAAACATCCCCAGAAACATCTGTGAGAGAGATGGGAGCAGATGGATCCTCCATTCAGAAAGGAAGAGAAAATAGTGTTGAAGAGCATGCATCTCCTGCAGATTCTAGTTCTAAACAGTCTGTGGAGCAGATAGAAAGAAGAGGCAAGGCAGGAAATTCAAATGACAAGAACAGTATATCTGGAAGTGTGCGGAGCGAAGGAAGGTAAGATTTTCTTTTTTTTAAAGTCACTATCAGGTACCTCAGTAAAATAGGAAAGATTGCTACTACTTTGGTTGACAGAGTAAGGCTTCAGAAAAACAAAATAAAATTAATTAAGCTAGAACGATGGGCCAAATATAATAAGATGAAATTTACTGAGGGTTTACGTTAATAAAGTTCTTCACTTATTCTAAGATACTTCATTCATATCTTTGTTTTTCCATAGATTCTCCATACGGAGTTAACATATGCTGGAGACATTGTCTAGGCCTGCATTTTGGTTTAAAAAAAACTACACAAATACAGGCTGTATGGCTTGGCTGTAGTTCACATGGAAAAGACTGAGAGGTTTTAATGAACTGCGAATTCCAGTACACCAACTGTGGCATAGTAAATTGAGCACTGAATTCAGAGCCAAAAAACCTGATTTCAAATCCTGGCACTGTCCCTTATTACATGTGTGAATTTGGGCCTCAGTTTTCTTATCTACAAAATGAGAAGATTAGACTAGATGATCTTCTATCTCTAAAATACTGTTATGCCATGAATTATGGATGTGGTCACCAAAGAAAGCTAGTTATCTTAGGCTTCAATAATATAGACTTTATAGAGAGAAGAAAGATTCCCTGAAGAAAGGGAAATGGGTGAAAAATCTGGTATATAAAAGTAATAAAATGTTGTTCAGCGTAAGAAACTAGGAATTCGGAGAAACAAGGGAAGACTGGTATGAATTGAGGTAGAATGAAATAAGCAGAATCAGAAGAACAGTATACTTATTAAAATCATAGTTTAAATTAAAGGATCACTAAAAGGAGATTGAACTGAGTATTTGGAAAACCAGTCCGGGAATCCTAGGAAGATGAAATAATGAGAGGTATCCAAGGGACCTCTCTCCCTTCATCATACCAAATAATAAAATCCAATGAAGATGTCTTAACAATAACAGGAAGAGGAAAAGTGAAAGAATCTTTCACAATTCTCATTAAAAAAACATTAAATACTACCTCAGCAGCCTGTTATTCCTGGTGCTCATACTGTGTTTTGGGCCCCTAGATTCTTCCATCTCCTACACACAGACCCTGGATGGCCCTGTTGTCCTTATAACTGCCGTGATTTTAGATGTCAACTTAATGCCTCAGTTTACTCCTGGGAAGAAGGATGATGAGTCCCTAGGTAGAGGTCCTGGCACACTAATTTCTCTTACTCCTGAATTTTCCTCATTTTCTAACAGCTATACCTTGGCCTGGTGTCCCTCATAGCTCTTGCAGTATTTGGTACTAAATTTCAGATTTAAGCTCTTATTCCCAGGGAAGGCTGAAACTCATCAATCAGAGCAGCCCCAACACTCAAAAGGAATAAAAGAATGAGACTGGAGGAGTGTAGAGCCTGAGGAAGAAAATTTTTAAAAAGAGGAAACTACAAATGCTATTTTGGTTGCAGGGATTTAATCTAACACAGGAAGAAGTAGCCAGTAGAAGGAGTAACAGTTAGATAAAAGAGTGAAAATTTTGCTGAGAGAAGAGTTGAACCCAGAAATATGAGATTGCTAAAGGTGGAAAACAAACATAACTACAATGGCCACCAGCATTCTCCCTGCAGTAGTATTTCAACTAGTCATCTTCACCTTCTAAGGGACACAGACTTCCTCTAACCCTAATAGTCCTAGAGAAGAGAGTACGGTCAGCAAAGGCTTTGTCAATCCCAACCTTTGTTATTACTTAATCTCTTAAATAATGTTCAGCCTACAGAATTTTAATGACAGAGATGTTTTTAATAAGGACACTATATAGGAAAATCAGAATGATTAATATAGACAAAAGCTGATTAAGAATGAAAAAAAATACTCGAAAGGAACAATGTGAAAAGTATTTAGCAACATGTGTCAACACAACTCAAAAAACAAAATTCAAATGGTTTCTATGTTATTTAAATGTATATGTGCATACACATTACAGGCAAATAAAAAATTACAGATTCAGAGAATTCACAGAACTCTAACTGAAAGAAATCTTAAGTTTAATTAGTTATGAAACATCATAAAGCTCAAAACTACATTCTCAAGGAACAAATTTTGTAGGCAGCAAGGAAAAAAAACTGTTTAGAGTCCACAAAGAACCAGTCAGAATAGCATAGGATTACTCTGTGGTTATGAGAAAATAAAGGCAAAATTAAAAGATGACATTTTGAAGAGAGAAGAGATCAATTAGCATTCAAAAATATTTTTCCTGCAAAGTTGAACCTAAACATCAAAGAAAAAA
Organism: Phalanger gymnotis; assembly: GCA_028646595.1. NCBI lineage: Eukaryota > Metazoa > Chordata > Mammalia > Diprotodontia > Phalangeridae > Phalanger > Phalanger gymnotis. The sequence goes on along the minus strand of CM053622.1, from coordinate 125,720,918 downwards.
ATTAAAAGTTAAAAAAAGGAAAAAAAAACTTAAATCATTCTTTCAGAATAAAGCAGAACATTCAGTAACCAAAGTGAATGAACAGTGAAAAGTTAAATAATTTCAGCTAATGATGAAAGACTAAGAAATGAACTACTGCTTTTCATGTGGCATGGGCTAGATAAAAATGTGAGCGTTGTGTGGAAATTTATCTTTGTGCATTTTTGTAATCACACGAGAAGGCAAAGAAAGCATTCAACGCACTAATGAATTTAAAGAGTAAATAAAGAATAAAAGGTGTGATATGAAAAATCAAAAGAAAAGTAGGTGGTGGATGTGTATTAATTTTTCAAGATGAAAATAGCCTTTCATTTTGTTGTTTAGTCATTTCAGTTGGTCTGACTCTTTGTGACCCCATTTGGGGTTTTCTTGACAAAGATTCTGGAGTGGTTTGCCATTTTCTTCTCCAGCTTATTTTACAGATGAGAAACTAAGGCAAACAGGGTAAAGTAACTTGCCGAAGTTCGCATAGTCAGTAAGTGTCAGAGGCTAATTTTGAACTCACATGCTCCTGACTCCACGCCCAGCCAGTGCCCTATTCACTGCACAGTAGGCAGTAAGATAGCATAAGAGTACATCTCCCAAATAGGGAGAAAAGAAGGCATTATGGTAACCTAGGTAATGACTGGTGAGGAATCAATAGGAGAAGAGGTTTTCAGTTTCTACTCCTGCCCTTGGGGTTGTGGGAAAATAAGGATAAAAACATTATGGGGCAGATCACAGAGGGGTGAAGAGTGGGAGTTGAGTACAGACAGCCAAAAGGAAATGATATAAGAACTTCATGAAATGACCCCGCAGAGACAGAAAGGAATGAGGTTTTGTATTGAACTCTCTTTGGGGGAGTTGATCAGTTAAGCAGATCTGGTTCTACATGATGGGGGTTGCGTGACTAGGTGCTAGAGGAGCTATTTGGGGCCACTGGAAAGGTGTGACTCAGAAGGAATTGTACAGGGCATAATAGATTCAAAGGGAAGATGAAATGACATTAATGATGGGAAAAAAACCCATAAACTTAACACATTAAATTTACTGTGGATGGATTAAAATCTCCAATAAAAAGGAAAAAAAGTATCAGAAGAGATGAGAAAACAATACATACATATACATACCCTACCCTCCATTTGCTGTATCCAGTAAACACATTGTAAATATGTGTGGAGCAAAATCTGTTAAAGTTAAGACACAGTCCCAAACATATTTGCCTCACTCAAAAAGGTGTTTGCAAAAGTAACAATTGCAGCTTCCAAACCAATATCCATTATTGAGGATTAAAAGATTGAGACTTTCCATAAGGAACTTGATAAGACATTTCAAATTTAAATCAGCATATACTCTGATACTAAATATAAAAATGGGGAAAGATGAGGAGTGTCATTAACATGTGGAGAAGAATGATTTGTGAAAAAGAAATGAGAAAAGTTAAAGAATTAGAGATATATAGAAGCCTTACTCCTTTATATCATGAACAGAATAAAAAAAGAATTTGTAGGTACTGGCCGTGCTAGCATCAAAGAACATCACCAATATACATATACATATGTATATTTTTTAACAAAAAGGAAAAGACCTGATATTAATGGTAGGGGCTTATCCTTGTAGGAGTTTATCCTTGAATTGGCTGTATCTGTAGCATTAAACCACCAGCTTCTCAGGCAAAAGATCAGAGTTAGTGAAAAAGCAAGGACAATACAGTGAGAAAAATATATGGCATATATATGAACTGTAAGAAAGTGATTAGCAATGAAAAATGGGGAGCAAACAGCAGAAATAATGGCACTGATTTTTATAATTTTATAGAATAAATTTAACTGATATAAATCTGTTGTTACAAGACAACCAAAAAAGCCCCGAAAATGCCTGAGTAAATATTTTGCTTAATTTCCAGAATATTGCCAAAGACAGCACTAGTTTAGAATGTAAACTATAAAATGTCCATCTGAACAGATCTGAAAAACTAGACTTGACCAAATTATAGAGATGTCTGAGTAGAAGATATATTAAAGAACGTATTTTAATAATTATCCCTTTTAATAATTGCCCCTTTATAAGAATTGATCATGTGCCAGGTTTAAAAAACAAACAAATATCAAAAGGCAAATAATAGACCATACTGCAATAAAAACAGTAATAAGGAAAATATAAGCAAAAGATACAGACTTAAACAGAGATTTAAGTTATGACAGCATGTATAGAGAATGGATCAAAGAACAAATAATGGAAACAACAAATAATTACGTTGAATATAATGATAACAAATTTTACATGCCAAAACTTAACAGGATACAGTTAAAGTAGGCTTCACTGGAAAATTTCTATTTCTTAAATTTGATAGAATAAATGAACTGAGCATAGAATTTAAAGAGACTAAGAAATGAATAAATTAGCAATTCTAAAGTACAAAAATAGGAATCTTGAAAATGAGAATAGAAAAAGAAAAAATTTAAAATGAAAAGACTATAGAACTGCTAAGCAAAATTAAGAAGTGTTTTTTGAAAAGAGTAACAAAAACACCTCAAGAAAAAGAGAAATCAAGTTGCCATTTTTAAATAGACAAAGTGAATTCACAAAAGTGAGGAACTAAAATAGTTAGAAAGTATTAGGAGATTATATGCCAGCAAAACTGAAAATTCAAAAGAATTTAATGAGTGCAAAATTTAAAATTGCTACATTAACAAAATAGATTTTAACCAAGTCTCAGTAAAATAAATTAAGGAAATAAACTGCTGAGGGAGAAACAAAAGCCCAGGATAGCTGGATTTATAGCTGATTTCTATCAAATGTTTAAAGAGCAATTAATACCTATGCTACAAAAAAATTATCAAAAATAGAGGCAGAAAGCACTTTGCCAGACTTATTTTCTAAGACAGATATGGTCCTGACAGATGTAGCCCCTAGGTGGCGCTGGGAGAGAGCGCTGGGCCTGAAGTCAAAAAGATTTATTTTCCTGGGTTCAAAACTGGCTTCAGATACTTGCTAGCTGTGTGACCCTGAGCAGGTCACTGTTTGCCTCAGTTCCTTGTCTGTCAAATGAGCTGGAGAAGGAAATGACAAACCATTGTCTTTTCCAAGAGAACTCCAAATGAGTTCATGAAGAGTCAGACACAACTGAAATGACTGAACATTATCATTTGTCCTGATAACCAAACTAGGGAAAGAAAGCAGAGAAAGAGAACTATAGACTAATCTTACTAATTAATTTTAATACAAAAGTTTTTAATAAAAAAAACCCACAAGGTGATTATTGCAAGATATCTGGAAAATAATTTGCTATGATCCAACTATTAACCTTTCCAAGTAACTCTTCTTTTTCCGTTGACTGGTTTGATTAGTTTCAGCAACACAAACATCATACTTCCCCCAGGATAAACTCATCATCTGAAATCTCATCATCATGCAGAGTGACTCAGTTTTTGATTCTCAACACTTTAGCACCCTCAGTTACCTGTCCCCTCTGAATGGAGGGCTGGAGGGTATAGCAGTAAAAATCCTTCCTCCCAAAGCCTTCTTTTTGAGGGCTCAGGACTTTCCAGGTTACTCTTCATTTTCCATTAGCTGTTCTACTTGGTTTCAGTTCTACGAACATGGATAAGTGCTTGCCCTCCTCTCCAAAACCTTTTCAGCTATCTTTTGTATATTGTATATTAGATTGTAAGCTTCTTGAGGGCAGGGACTGTCTTTTCTTATTTGTCTCCCCCATTGCTTATTACAGTGCCTGGCACATAGTAGGTGCTTAATAAGCATTTATTGACTTGACCCAGTTAGATTCCTACAAGGGATGTAAGGATGGTTCACTGTTAGGAAAATAATTAGCATAATTGCTCATAAACGAAAAGAAAGCAAAGAACAAATGATTTTTGTCAATAGATGCAGAAAACATTGCATCAAATATTAACTCTAATTCTGACATCCAAAATAGAGAATTGATACAACACCAAGAACCATTCCTCAGAAGGTCAAGGAATGTGAACAAACTTTTCATATAAAATACAGACTGCAAATGACCACATTTAAATGTGCTCCAAACATCAAATGGTAAGACAAATGCAAATTAAAACAACTCAGAGATTTCACATTATACCATGCAAATTGGCAAAGGTGGTAGAAGATGGGAACTGTCATTGTTGGAAGGACTGGAGAAAGACAGGCACACTATTGGTGGAGATTTGAGGCAATCCAGCTGTTCTGGATATCAGTTCGGAATTATGCAAAGGAAATTCAAAAAGAGAAACTCAGCTGTCTATGCCTTGAATGACCAAGGAAGTCATAAATGGGAAAAGAGGTATAATAGTTATCAGAATATTTATAGTGGCATATAACAAAATGGTAACAAAGAACTGGAAACAGTAGATAGCCACCAATTTAAGAATGTCTGAAAAAAACTATTGCATATGAATTTGATGGAATGTTATGTAGCAAGAAAATGAGGAATTCAGAGAAGTGTGTGAAGACTTGTTTGAAGTATGAGTGAAATAATCAAAATCAACCACGTTGACTACAATGTAAATAAGAAAGTGATTTTAAAAAAAAGTCATGTTCTAAGGATTTGAAAATCCAGTTATGGTCCCAGAGGACAGATAATGAAAGGTGCATACCTCTGCCTCTCCACCACTACCTCCAATGCTAAGAGACAGGGCTACTAGAACAGAATATTATATTTATTGTCTAATATGGTCATTCTTTTTACATAATTTTTACATAATTGCTTTTCTTTGTTATAAGGGGTTCAATCAGGCAGAGAGATTTTTAAATGACAATAACACAAAGATTAAAAACTAATAAAGCATATTTAAAAAAATAATTTTGATCCCAGAGAACACATGATGAAGTATCCCTGTTAACGATAAAGAAAAAGAGTCTTATTAAGGAAACATGCTTTGTCAGATATGGCCATTATTCTTGGTGTCTTGAGTTATTTAATTTTTCTTTGTTAAAAAGGAAGAGGTTTTAGTCTAGAAAAGTTGCATAGGCACTTCCAGAAATGACCAACATAAAAAAAAACGCACATAAAGTCTTTGAGGTAACCAAAAGAGAATAATTTTGGTCTTGAGGAATGGAAAAGAATTATCCTAGAGAAGGCAAGGGAAGTTTGATGAAGTGATTTAGTGTTTTGTGAACCAGGTTTTCACAAGTGAAGTTCACTCAAAGAGGAAGAAGTCTCATGAAACACACCCTAATCTGGGCTGGACAAAATAAAATTGTAAAATGAAGTCATAGCAACAAAAATAAAATAAAGTGATATGGGGCTGGACTGAGCCAAAGGAGAGGATATACACATACTTACTGTAGTGTGGACTAAACCCACCCACAAAATGGAAGTGAGCTGCAACATGAATTAGAAAAGAAAAACCAACAATATGTGAGAAAAATACTTAAAGTACTTTAAGGGAGGAGCTGGAGTAAAATTTCCTGTGCTTCCCTGAATGCAAAAATACAGAAGTGGCAATCAGGTTTTCAAATAATCTGATATTACAAATAGATACAATAAAGAGATACAGATAGGGAAACTACATTATGGTTAAAAGTATAATAGATAATGAAATTATTCATAGAAATTTAACAACCACCTACTGTGTGCCAAGCACTATGGAAAGTTATCAGATATTAAAAGACAAAAGTGAAGTCATTCCTCTCCTTTTTATTATGTTGGGGAAAGAAACATATATACTCACAAGTATATGTAAAAAACTAATATCAATATGAATATACATGCAAAAATGCCATAGCATAAGTGCCTAAAGGAAAAGTTCATTATTAGATTATAAAAATACCTAGATTGTAGGTAATTGTAGTTCATGCTAAAGAATACCTTTTTCAGACTTAGACATCTAACAGAGAATAGAACAAGAAAGAAATAGTGGATTTGGGGAGAAATTTTGGAATACTACACTTTTGGCTGTTCTGACTAGGAATTTTTGAGTATACTTTTTTTTTTACTTTTGAACATCTATTTTTTTTAAAACCTTGAGTTCCAAATTCTCTCCCCTCTTCCCTTCCCATCCACCCTCCCTAAGAAGTCAAGCAATTCAACATGGGCCACATGCATATCATTATGTATA
>CM053622.1:125649463-125714323 GCA_028646595.1 Phalanger gymnotis | reverse complement strand
GGGGGGGGTGGAAATGGGGAGAAAATCTGTAATTCAAACGCATGTGAAAATCAATGTTGAAAACTAAACATATTAAAAATAAATTAAAAAAAAAGTTAGGAGGAAGTGAAAGAAACAACTTGCACATGGTAGGCACTTAGAAAAGCTTGTTGAATTAAGAGAGAAAACTGCCTAAAAGACCTTTCAAATCTGGTCTCATAAAGAGTAGCAGGTACAATATAGCAAGAAAAAAAGCATTTCTACTATAGTAAAATGATGAGAGAGAGATAGAGACAGAGAGACAGAGAGGACAAATGTTAACAACCGAGGACAGAGCTTTGAAAAACACAGTTAAGGGTGATATATGGATGAGAACCCAGCAACACTGAATTGGATCAGACAGAAAAGCAGGAGGAGAATGAGGAAAGAGGAGTGTCACTACAAACTGGAGAGGAGAGAATATCCAGAAGAGAAGGTTCTTTCATCTGTCAAATGTGGTAAAATCTGAGCTGTCTTCCATTTAGGGGCAACCTCTTTGTCTTTGGGTTTTGTTTATAGCAAAATATCAAGATATAATTTAATTCCCCCAATAGTGTGTTGACTCATTGGTAATTGGACAAGGATTATACATTTAGAGTATCAACAGCCAAATTATATAGTTTATTGGGTCTAAAAATTTAAGCACCCTCTGCCCTCTTTTCCACCACTCTGCCGCTATCACTGTGGAAGTGGAAGGGGGAGCTACAAAGGCCTGGGAGACACTTTTCTGTCCGATGAGTAGCTATGGAAAAAAAGATTCATCATTAGGTACCTAGGCTACTGGTGAAGAACCTCTCCACATTTAGCTAGGCTAGACCTCAAAAAACAAGCTCGATTTACTGCTGGGACCACACTCAAAGCCTTTCCAGCAGAGTAGATCCAACCATTGTTGACACTCCTTTGGCATTGCCTTTGACAACCCAGGATTACTGCGATGCTATTATGACATTGAAGTAGGATTCTACAGGGGATGTTTAGACATACTCTATTAAAGCTGGAAATATAAAACTCTCATAATAAAAGTTCTTATTGAATATGATCAGTATAGAGAAGCAGGAAAAGATTTACATGAACTGATGCAAAATGAAGCCCCAGTTTCCTCACCTGTAAAATTAGAATAATATTAGCACCTAATTCATAGAATTGTTATGAGAATCAAATAACACCTTAAAGTACAATTAAGTACTAATTCTTTTTTAAGAGAAAAAGAAAAAACCATTTATATTTTGAGGAAAGTGTTTTGTAGTCCTTAAAGTACAATAGGCTCATTGTGTCGATAGTATGAATATCATTATTCCCATTTTATAGATGAAAGAATATAGTTAGGTTCCAAGAGAGATTTAGTGACTTGTCTGTGGTCACACAGATAAGTTAGGAAAGTGAACCAAAGGAAGAGCAAAACGAAATGAATGAAATAGGTTTTTCTAAAATTAGGAGAGAGTAAATAAATGCTTTCAGCGTAGTCAGTCTTGTCAAGCAAAGTAACATTTCTCACTGAAGAAAGCCATCTGGTTTTCAGTTGCTATTCCATCATTTGGTTATTTTCTTTAGTGGAAAAAATACACATTTTATATGTATATATGTGTATGTATATGTGTATATATGCATATATATGTCTGTTTATATGTATATGTGTGTTTATATGTGTATATATCTATATGTGTGTGTATATATGTGTATATATTATACATAAAATACTGTTTTAGTATGGCCAGCAAGCTAAGAATGGTTTTTACATTTTTGAATGCAATAAACTATTTTTAAAATACATATATATATATAAACACACATATGTGGTAGAAAACATATATATTGTATGTATATACATTGTTCATATATACAATATATGTATGTAGAGACAAATTCTAGTCACTTCTTCACTAGAAGAAATTAGAGGGGGAATTAATCAGCTTTAAGTACCTACTACATTCCAGACATTGTGCTAACTGGTTTACAAATAATCTCATTTGATTTACACACAAACCTTGCTAGTAAGTGCTGTTCTCCCCATTTTGCAGTTGAGGGAGGCAGACAGAGATTAAATGACTTATCAAAGGGTTGCATAGCTAGTATTTTGTGTGTCCTAGGCCTGCTCTAGCCACGGGGCTATCCTGCTGCCTAACTCTATGCCTACCTCTAACTCTGCCTAATTAAATGAAGATTTACTTCATTCTCAATGGCCACCCTACTGAGAGAACTCTCTTCAGAGGGTGAAGACAAAATTAATCATTATCAAAAGGTTTTAGTTATTTAAATTTACATTTGTAAATTTCATTTATTGCTAGACTTTTAGCCGTTAGAAATTATCTCAGTGACACAAATATCATGAGCTACATAGAGAAAAAATGCTTTCATATGTTTCTGTTCTGGGCTGTGTGGTCAGACTGTGGATTAGTAAGAATTTTGATTTAAAAAAAAAACCACTAGAACCATATTTCCTGGAATTGTGGTCAGCACTGTCTCTGCAGACTGGTCTCCAGTTCCTGGGCAGTGCCTTCAGTCTCATATAGCTGACGCTGGGGATTTTGAATGTTTTCTTTAAGAAAGAAGCGACCATGAAAGTAGATCAAAGCACACCCTAAAATGAGGAGAATCGGTCTGCTTTGGAGTCTCTGTACAGAGCAGTCAAGCCATGCTCATCCATCCCTTTGTACTGATACTAGTTAGGATGCGTACTACAAGGAGAGAAACAACAACTACAACGCCCAAAAATATGAGTTTTCAACAAAATTGCAAAGAAAACAGAACAATCTCTGCTGGAAAAGGTAAGAACATTTATAAGACATGCAGGCCTAATTATGGCTGAATAGCTTTTCACATGTTTGACTGACCGATTTTCTGGCTGAATTGAACTACAAGCATGGAGCCAGGATGAATGGAGTGACTGCTTGTCAGGACAAGGAGGGACAAGGAGATTCCATGAGATCCACACCACTGAAATGGATGAAAGTCCCATTTCATCTAGTTTATTTTGCCTTGCTAGTTCATCTTTCTGGAATTTCCTCTCCTTTCCGTATAGAGTCCTCATTGCATCATGGCTCACATCTTTAGTCTTGCGAAAAGGGGCGCTTCATCACTTACAAAGAACTTTGCTTCTATGATCCCATTTGTTCCTCCCCAAAACATATGTCATAGCTAGTACTCCATTTCATAAATGAGGGAAATCAAATCAGAACACAAGTCAATTGAGAAGAAAAGGGATGTGAACATTTACATCAGTTGAGTAGAATAAGGATGTTTCACATGCTTACCAGCTGTGTGATCCCTGGAAACCACAACCTGGATCTGTTTCCTTCTTTGTAAAAATGCGTGTAATAACATCTGTAGCACTTACCTTTGTGGGGTTGATGTTACCATTATGTGAAAAGCACTTTGCAAATCTTAAATTGACATATGAAGGCAGTTAATACAATTTGCAGTGTTTTAGAACAGGGGTCAGGGAACTATGACCCAAGCTTGTTTTTAATACAACCAGCAGGCTGAGAATGGTTTTTACATTTTAAATGCAATAAAGCTATTTAAATAGAATTATTAAATTATATGCAATCTAATCTACTTTTTGCATATAGTTGTATATAAAAATTGAATATAATTATATACAATTGTTAAATTCAATAAGACTTTCTTTTAGAAAGTAAAAACTTTTCTTAGCTTGCTGTTTGTAAAGAAATAAGTGGATATGACCTGTAGGTTGAAGATTGATGACCCCTATTCTAGAGGGTACTTACATTAACAGCTATGGAAGTATTAAAGGTCATAAGATCATTCCCAAAGTCACATACCAGACTTAGAATTCAAAGCCAGATATTCTGACTCAAAATCCCGGGGCATTTCCTTTATGTCATGTAATGTTTTTACTGGATTGATGGATAGATGAATGGGTGGATAAATGAATGAATATATGCTCTTTCCATTAATTAGATGCTGTCACTGCTATGCCATTATTATACTGCTATGCCATTATTATATAAGAAAGGTAATTATTATTTTTCTAAACTTATAACCTAATTTGATATGTCATATGAATAAATGAGATTAATCTTTTTAAACTTTCATTTTTCAAACATTAATATCTTCACTTTTATATCACCTCCATTTCCCAATGTATCCTTCCCTTCTTCCCAACTGAGAGATAAACCTTATAAAAACCTTTAAACAAAAACTACTTTTAAAAAAATGGGAAGAGGGAAGCAGCTTAGCAAAACTAGGCAATCATCAACCAAGTCCAGGTCTAACATTATATGCAATGTGCTACCCTCATGGTCCCCCGCCTCTGCAAAGATAGGAGGGAGGTACATTCTCATGTCTCTTTGGGGGGGGGCGGTGTAAAGTGTAGTTAAATATATACACATAAAATACTATTCAAACCTTAAAGTGCTCTATAAAAGTTATTACTACTATTATTTCATAGCATTCAGTTTTGATTTTCTGTGTATGTCATTTCCATTGCTATGGTCATATTGAATATTTTTCTGGTTCTGCCTACTTCACTCTATATCTTATGAGTCTTCCAGTGCTTCTGTGTATTTTTTCCTAGTCATTTCTTACAGCACAGTTAAAGTCTATTGTATTCATATATCACAATTTGTCCCCAATTGAGGCACTTATAATTTGTTTCCAGTTCTTTGCTACTACAAAAAGTGCTATAAAGGTTCTATGAAGCACTATGTGAGTCTATCCGGGGACTTTCTATCTTTGACTTTCTTGGTGTTTATAGTTGCTTGCAGGAGAATCTTTCAGTTAAAGAATATGGATGTTTTACTTATCTTCACAGGATAATTTCAAGTCACTTTTCGGAATTGTTGTACTAATTCACAGTTGTTGATCTTCGGTTTTCCAAGAGGACCAGGGACATCACAGGGCGACGTCTTGACTTGTATGTGAATTGTATTTGAGTGAGGTAGAGTCGCACAAAGTCATCAGCCTCACTCTCTCTTCCAGAGTCATCTAAGCCCAGTGGCAAGACAGAAGTCAGGATGATTGGCCATGGCCCAGGATGCAGTGGAAGGCCTTGGCATCTTAGATGTCTGACCGGGCTCTAAACTCTCCACATCCCCTGCTTTGGCCACTCAGTCTGCTGGGGGAAGTCTTCATATGCTTAGTGTAGACATCCCCCTGATTCACTGAAGGCTTTGAGGCCTGTTGGTAACTCTCAATCTGGTTTAACCTGACTGCTGAGATGATTTTACAGGAGTGTGGCCACTGTGCATACAGCTTCTTGGAGTCACAGGTAATATCTGGGTTACCTGTTGGACACCAAAGGTAGATGAGCAGCCCTTTCAGGGCTCAGCAGGCCTCACACCAGAAGTTCTAGTTCTCCTTGAACACCCCAAACACCCCAATTCAAAATTACATCAACAGTATATTAGTATGTGTATTTTTCTACAGCTTCCCCAAGAACTGCTAAAAAAAACCTTAAAAGCAGTTTGGCAAAATATAGGTTTTGAATAATATCTTACATTATGAACCACAACAAAATCAAAATGGATACTTTACCTGAATATTAAAGGTTACACTATTTAAAAAAATTAGAAGTGCCAGATTTGGTATCTTTCATAACTATGCCTAGAGGAAAAATTTTTAACCAAATAAGGGATAGAGGCAATAACAATATATAAAATATATGTAACAGAAATCTGAGAACTAAGTAATATTCTGTGATCTGTAGTTCAGAAATATGAGCTTTCCCCTTTCATCCCTGAAAGCAATTTTGGATTATCTCATATTTGGAGCCAGAAAGTGGACTTAAATCATTCCCAGGAATTCTTAACAGGACTCACACTATGAGAGATGTAGACTGAAAAGAAAAGTTGGAGAATTGGAGAGCTCTCAGACATGTCTCAAATCTACTGTCCAGCTCAAAAATCTCAAGAGTCCCAAATCAGGGGCAGTTAGATGGCGCAGTGGATAGAGTAATAGGAGGACCTTAGTTAAAATCCGGCACTTGACACTTAACTAGCTTTGTGACCCTGGACAAGTCATTTAACCCCGATTGCCTCTCAAAAAAAAAGAATCCTAAATCGCTTTCATAGCTGAGAGCAGAGTGCTTATGCCTCTGAACTACAAATCCAAGGATGCCCATAAGTTATCAAGCCACTACTGCATAGATAATTTGGATTACATGAAATTGAAGATCTTTTACATAAATGAAATCAACACAATTGTGATAATTACAGGATCAAAGATTTAGAAGAGTAAGACACCTCATAGATCATCAAAAACAACCCCCTCATTTTACAGGGGAGGAAAGTGAGATGTAGACAAGGTAAATGCCTTGCTCAGGGAAGTGTCCAAGACAGGTTAGGAGTTCAGGTTTTCCTGATTCCCTCTCCAGTGCTTTTCCCACACTACATGGCCTTTCAGTAGCAAGAAAGATTAGTAGTCGATTGGATGTAAAAAAATCTTTGCATCAAATATCACTGATAAAGGTCTGGAGTCCAAAATATATGGGTAACTAAGGCAGATATATAAGACCAAGAGTCATTTCCAAATGGATAAGTGTTTGAAGGAGATGTCCAAGCAGTTGTCAAAAGAAGAATTATAACCATCAACACACATGTTAAGGATTGCTCCAAATCACTAAGAATAAAGGAAATGTACTTTACAACCACTCTGAGGTTTTCCCTCACATCCAGCAACTTGGCAAACAAAATATGGAATTATCAGTGTTGGAGAGGTTGTGGAAAGAAACCATTAAATTATAATGGCTAGTATAAAAATAATTCAGAAAACTGAAACCCCAAAGTGAAAGGATAGTGAGAGACTGCCTAGCTATCTGATCTTTGTGACTTCAAGTTTAATTCAACTCATCGATGGTTTATTAAGGTGCTAGGCCAGTTACTAGGGCTATAAAGGCAGAAATGAAAACTGACTCTCCTATAAGACAGCTTGGTGAGTGGATGCAGTGCCACCAGCCCTCACTCCCCCAAGTATTCCAGCAAAACAGAGCACCATACCAAATCCTGATCAAGAAATCCAGAACTGCAGTAAGAAATTTCATCTAGTTCATGTCTGAACAGAAAGATAGCCAGGGGCTTGCATGTAGTTTCCTAGAAGAAGAACCAGGGTGAGCATAGTGCTAGAAAGCCTGCCAGCATGGATCAAAAAGTAAGAGCCAGCATTTATAGAAGACTTTGAGATTTACAGAGTACTTTACCTTGTTATTTCACTTTTATCCCCACAGCAACCCAGGGAGGTAGTTCATTTTACAATCGAAGAAACTGAGGCCTATTCAGGTCTTCCCAACTCAAGGTTAAACCCAACCCCATCTGTTATATTATATTATCTAGCTGCCTTGCTATAATTACAACAAATCTTGCCGATGAGGAACTTGTATTCTATTGGGGAGAAGCTATGTGTACAGAGATAAGTAAATATAAATCCAAGAACATGGAGGAAGGGAAGAGAAGTGCTATAATTGGAGGGTCAGGAAAGACTTAATGAAGGAGGTATCTCCTGAGATGAGTCTTCAAAGATATGGGATTCCCAAGAGGAAGAGGAGAGGAGGGAGAATATTCCAGGAATGAGGGACAGCTTATGCAAAGACGTGGAGAGAGCTGATGGAATGTTGTCTGTGGGGAACAGTGAGTAGGCCCATTTGGCCAAAATTAGAGTGCTAGACAAAGGAGTGGGAAACAAGTATGGAAAGATAGGTCAGAAACTGTATCAACTCAAGTTTATTATTTCCTATATAATCCTCCTTTTTGTTCTTTGTATATTAGAATGTCCCTGTTGACGATTGTTATGTCCATAATAATAAAAAAAGAACTTTAAAAAAATGGATTGAAATCAAATGGTGAAGGGATTTAAATGCCAGAGAGGATTGTGTTTTATTCTATGGGCAAGAGGCAGTAGACGATGACAGGATTAGGCTAGTGATCTAGAAATATTGATTTAGTAGTTGTGTGGAAGATGAATCGGAGAGGGGAGAGACTTGAGACAGGAAAACCAATTGTAATAGGCCATTCAAAAGGTAAAGATGGCCTGAACTATGGCGATATGGCAACTTACCAGATAGAAGAGGAAAGTGAAACGGAAGAGTTGAGAATCACTTCAAGGATGCAAACTTGGAAAACTGGGAAGATGAGGGAGGGCGGTTTATATACCTACCTACATACATACATACATACATACATACACACATACATACAGTATGTGTATGTATATTCTATACTCTATATATTCTATAATATGTATATATTCTATAGAAATAGTGACATTAGAACTAGGTGCAAGGGTGAGCACCTTCAGCCTCGAGGCCACACATGGACCCCTAGGTCCTCAAGGTCCTGATTCTGTCAAAGGGCCACACCTGAGGACCTAAGGGGCCAAATATGGCCCTGAGGCTGCAGGTTCCCCACCTCTGGACTAGGGTAAGCTTGAGGAGAAAGATGATGAATTCCGTCAGATATGTTGGACGTGTTAGATTTGACATCCAGGCGATGTCCAGTGATGATTGGACTAGAGACTAGAGCTCAGGAGAGACATGAAAGTTGGTTATGTAGATTTATGAGTCATCTACATGGAGATGATTACTGAAGCCCACATCAAATCTCTGGACCCATAGGATTAAATGATAAGGTACAGAGAGAACTTCACTGTGTGACTGCTAAACTGCTTCAGGCGACTTTTAAGGAATAGTGAGAGATGCAGCAATAGCATAATAGAGTAGATAGAGTGCTGAGCTGGGAGCCAGAAAGTCCTGCATTGAATCCTACCTAGAACCATTTCTCATGCTATACCACAAAGCAGTAATCATCAAAACAATTTGGTACTGGTTAAGAAATAGAGACGTTGATCAGTGGGACAAATTACTCTGCAGCTTCTAGTCTTGGGAAATTGCCTAGGCTGGGGTGGGGAATCTGCAGCCTTCAGGCCACATGTGGCCTTCTAGGTCCTTAAGTATGGATTTGTTCTGTAAAATTTGGATTCCATCAAAAGGCTGCACTTAAGGACCTAGAAGGCCACGTGTGGCCTGAAGGCTGCAGATTCCCCACCCCTGGCCTAGGAGCACTGAGAGGTTGGGATGATATAGGCTCACAAAGCTGGAAGAGACCTCAGAGGTCACCTAGTATTTTAACAGATGAGAAAACTAAGGCCCACGAAAGGGAAATGACTTGTCCATGGTCACACAGCTAATAGTAGTTGAACCTAGATCTCCCTGACTCCAAGATCAGCCTCCTATCCACTGCACCAAATAACTTAAACATCCAATCAGCATTTTATTTATCTTATCCTTGTTCCCAGTGTTCCATTTAAAACTAATATTGGGTGAATGATTGATGTCTCTGAAGGGAGTTTCTTGGAATTACTCTAAGTGGTTTAGTCCTCTACCGTCTAGTAAGTTAAATATTTCAAGATGGCTTGAGCCAGCCAAGCTTGACTGCTGGTATGCACACTTGCACGAATCTCTTTAAAAAATAATAATTAAAGCTGTTACTTTGGATGTGCAGCTTGGAAACCAGGGTATCTGTTAAACACATTACTATGAGTCATAACCACGAGTTAAATACACTAAAGAATTAAAGGTTTAGCTCCTAGTACTTACAGGGTCTACCCTGGACCAGGGTCAGTATACATTCATCAGGAAAATTCTAGTTTAATTAGTCATATTGGAATTGATTTGACTTTAAGCCACAAATTTTTGTTAACATGAATAACACTTTCCAGTGCGCAGGGAGGAAAGGAGTCTCCCTGACTTCATTCTCTTAGGGTTTCTGATAGCAAGAAATAAATGTCAACAGATGCTGGTATAACTTGGGACTCTCAAAAAGTAATAGGATCATAAGGTTTTCAAACTGGAAGGGACCATCTGTATTGGTAATTAAGGATGGCTTTTAGCACTTATTCAATCAAGTGCCCTTGAAGAGTTTGGCCTTTGTTTCCTTGATTAAATTAGGAGTCCTTGATGACCTCCTTGCCTCAAGGGAAAGCCTAGTTTACATGGGTTTGAGTGACATGTTGTGACATCAGAGGCTTTTAGACCATGTGGGTTTGTCGCATTTTTGTGATGCTTTTAGGTCATGTGAGTGAGTCGCATGTATGACTCACCTTTGACCCTGAATAAGACATATAAACCCAGAGGTTGGTGTTCTCGCTGGAGGCTCTCACTCCTGGGGGAGTGTTGGCTTGGGACTCTAGGCAGCCACTCTAAGAGCCTCCCAGCTCACCCAGATGTTGATGGTGTCTTGGTAACTATGAATTTTATTTGGTAATGTATGTTTGTAATTTGTTTGTGTTTGCTCTGAAGTTTAGGGTGGAGGCTTTTTCGCCTGAACTAAGTGAGTTTATATGTATATATTGGATTAAAGTAGGATTGTTAACCCTTTAACGTTACTTTCCTTAGTAAAGCAGATCAAAAGAACCTGTGCTGGCAGCGTTCTTGCTGTTGGGCTTGTGTTGGTCTTTCACCCCTACAGCAGCTGCTAGCCAAATTGTTGCAACACCATCGAGGTCATCTAGTGCATCACCTTCATTTATAGATGGGAAACCCCAGTGTTAAGTGACTCGCCTGGATCATACAGAGGAGGCAGGATTCAAGCCCAGCTCTTCCCAAAAGATCAGAGAAGCAGCAGGAGTGGTGGTGGTAATGGTGGTAGTGCTGGCAATGAATGGCTCTGGTGGAGGCTAGAAAGAATCCAAGGAGTTTCCCTTCCATTGTCACCAGTGACCCTACCTCCTTCCCTGGCCAGGCACTGGAGATGAGTTTTGAAGGAACACAAGGAGCTAAGTAGGGAGTATTTTCCAAGCATGGGAAACAACCCAAGCAAAGATATGGAAACAGGAGAGGGAAATGTCATGTACGAACAATAGGAAGTAAGCCAGTTTCTTGGAATTGTAGAGTTCTTGAAGTAAAGTATTTGTACTAAGACTAGAAAGGTAGGCTGGAGCCAGATTTGGAGGCTTTAGAAGACAGAGGATTTTCTGTTTCATCCTAGAGACAAGAGGGAGCCACAGTACATTCTTGAGGAGAAGAGCAACATCAGACCTGCACTTTGGGAACACCACTTTGGCAGTCATGTGGAGGATTAGAGAAGGAAGAGGTTGGGCATAAGCAGGCAACTGCCACCTAATCCAAGTAATCCAAGACATAATAAGGACCCAAACTAGAATGGTGGCCATGAAGACGGAGGCTTAGAGAAGTTGTGAAGGCAGAAATGATGACATTTGGCGATGGGCTGGGTATGTGAGGTGAGAGAAAAAAGAGATGGGTTGAAGAAATGTGGAAACAGAATGAATAAAATTTAGCAACTGATTATTGTTTGTTGTTTGTCCTTCATTCTCAAAGAGCACCATGACATCAAGAAGGTGATGCCACGACATGCAAGTGACTTAGATTTAAGTGAGGGATGGCTGTGCAAAGTCACCAGCCTCACTTTCTCCTCCAGAGCAATCTGGATCCAGTGGCAAGATATAGATAAGGAAGACTGGAGATGGCCCTGGATGCAGTGGAAGACCTTGGCCTTTTTTAAGCTAAGGTCTTTAACAGGTCTCAATTTGACTGAGGGAATGCCCATTTAGTGATTAGGCTAGATACGAAATGGGGCAAAGAATGGCCTCTTTTACTTAGTAAAAAAAAAAATCAGCCTGGGAGGGGAAGACTCTTAGGGTATCTGGCTAAAACAGAAACAATCACTATTACATGCAGTCTAAGCCAATCAAGGCCCAAACCATAATGACCAGGTTGGGCTTGCCCTGGGACCTATTGTTGGTAACTGATTACATATAAAGGTGAAGGAGAGAGAAGAATCAAGTCTAACTCAGATTTTACAAGCCCGAGTAAACTAGAACGAGTAAACTAGGGAATGTTGAGGAGTAGATTTGGGGAAAGAATAATGAGCTCTATTTTGGACAAATTTGAGATGCCTATAGTTTGAAGTGTGATGCAGGCTTCTAATTTAGGAGGGAGATAAGGTCTGGATCCAGGAGTCATCTACATAAAGATGAAAATTAAATCTGTGAGTGCTTATGAACTCATTGAGAGAAAAGATGCCTAGAGAGAGAATAGAAGGGAGCCAAGAATAGAGACTTGAGGGAACATAGCTAGAAAAAGAGACTAAGAAGAGCAGTCGGACACATGGGAAAACCAAGAGAGAACAGGGTCACAAAAACCTGTAGACCATAGATTTGAGAGGATCCAGAGAAAGGGTGATCAACAGCGTTAAATGCTGCAGAGAGGCCAAAAAGGACGGAGACTGAGAAAATACTCTCATATCTGTCAATCATGATCCTGGGTAACTCTGGGGAGAGAAGTTTCAGAAGAATGATGAGGTCAGAAGCCAGATTTCCAGGGACTGAATATGGTGAGAGGTGAGTTAGTGAAGGCAGTAAATATAAGATGGCCCTTTCTAAAAGTCTAGCTGTGAAAGGAAGGAGAAATATAAGACAATTTCCCTATGGAATAGGTTTTCAAAGAAATGAAGGAGTACTGCGTATTGTCGTAGAGGTATCAGAAAAGAAGTGAATAGATATGGAGAGATTGAAAGTTTGGAGACAGGGAGTGGAAATGATAGTGGGGGGCAAGCTGCCAGGGAAGATGGAAGGGGATGAGATTAAGAGTCAACCAGCTCTTGCGTGTGGCTCTAAGAAGCTGTAGCATGCACAGTGGTCACACTTCTGTAAAATCATCTTGGCAGAGAGGCTAAACCAGGTTGAGGGAAACCAACAGGTTTCAAACCCTTCAGTGGGTTAGGGAGATGTCTACCCCAAGCCTATGAAGACTTCCCCCAGAAGAATGGATGGATGGGAACAATTTGTTTCAATGACCATGAAGGTGGCTGAAGTAGGCACTGTGGAGGGCTTAAGCTTGGGCAGACATCTAAGATGCCAAGGTCATCCATTACTTCTTGGGCCACTGACAATCATTCTGACTTTTAGGATGTCCTGCCACTAGACTTAGATGACTCTGGAAGAGAGAGTGAGGTTGACAACTTTGTGCAATTCTGCCTCACTTAAATCCAATTCATGCAGAAGCCAAGACATCACCCTATGATGTCATCAGTCTTCTTTGAAAACAAAGGACAAACAACAACATTGTCCTAAAAGTCTAGATTGTCTTCAGAAGATAAATGAACTTGAGGTTGCTGGATTGGCAACCCCCTGACTTTCTGGTGAGTTCTACCATTATTCCCCCAACCGCCAGGAATCTTTAAAAGTCTCTATACCCATGGAACTACCCTCAGGGCTTAGATTTCTTCTGGAAAGGTAAAGAAAAACATTGTTTCTAGAGAGGCAACCCCCTTTCCCATTGGACTTGTACCATCTGAATAGCTCATAACTTGCAGAAAGGTAAGTCCAAGATTTTGCTCTTCTGTGTCCTGGCTCAATTCCTTACTGTTTCTCCAGCTCTGGGAACACATGCTTGACCCTCAGGCCAAAAACTCTGATCTGTATATTCTTCCAGAAAGCTAGGGATCAGGAACTCCCAGAACTTGGGCACAAGATTCCCCTTTCCACTGCTTTCATCACTCAAGTGGAAAAGATACACCACCACATTTCCAAGGCTGAATCCAAGAACTTGGGATCCCACAACTTCCCTGGGACCTGCCATTGCCTCTCATTGCTATCTCTCAGGTGCATTAATGAAATTTGCACAACTTCAGTGTGCCTCAGCCCTAAGGCTGCCAGTAACAGGGAAGCTAGAAGGATGCACAGGCTTTCCCCCAGCCTACCCTGGGACCACATCTGAAGTCTTTCTCTCTCTCTCTCTCTCTCTCTCTCTCTCTCTCTCTCTCTCTCTCTCTCTCTCTCTCTCCTCTCTCTCTCTCTCTTTCTTTCTTTCTCTCTCTCACTCTTCTTCAAGTGTAGACCATACAAGATAGGCCCTCAGGCCCCTTTCAAATCTGAGATTTTGTGATTCTGGATAGGCCTGTATGGGTCACAATTTCTAACATTGTAGGCTATGGCCACAATGATGAGATCACAAATCCTTTGAAGGGAAGGAGTGTATAATTTCTTCCCTCTTCTTTTTTCTATGTTTGACAGCTATAGTTCTCTCATCTCTTCTTTGTATGATATGACTTCCGAAACCTGAATCATCCTCATCATCTCTTCCCTCCCTCTTGAATGTCCATCTGTGCTGGAACCGTCTGGCCTTAAAATGTGGTGCTCAGAAATGAACATAATATTCCCAAAGTGGTCTGACTAGCAATGCAATCCCATGTGACTGTTTTTTCCTGTCATCTGGACTTTGTATTTATATCAATCCAGCTAGAGGTTTCCTTAGCTTTTTTAGCAAAGACATCATACCAATGATTCACATTCAGCTTATGGTCAAATAAAATCCCCAAATACTTTTCAAATGATCTGCTACCCAAGCCATTTCTCTAAATATCCTTTCCTCCATGGACAATCGATTTTTTGAACCTCCACAGAGGCCTTTTTTACCTTTTCCCTGCTAAATTTCATTCTGGTTGCTATCTGCCAACATGATGTTCATGAAACTTAAGTCCATAATCAGTTGTATTTGTTCTTCTCTTTCCTCACCCCATCCCTTCATGTCATCAGCAGGTTTGATAATTGGGTCTCCTATCCAGGGCTTCTTAAACTTCTTCCACTCATAACCCCTCCAGCACTTCTTAAACTGTGGGTCATGACCACATATGGGCTAATCAGAGTAGTTAAGGAGTTCAGGAACATGGGAACTAATAGTCCAAGCTAGGAGGAAAAGGAAACTTGGCTGATCTGAAGAAAACTCCCTGCCCTCTGGGGAAGGAGGTATTGGGTTCTAATTAATTTAACTGACATTTTAATCCTAAAGATTATAACACCAGCCATTCATAGATATCTTTTAAGCTCTAACACTGATTGAGCCAGTATAGATAATTCAACAACTTTTTCCCTGACTGAAAGATCCAGCTACTTCTTTGTGTCTAAGAGCTAGGTGCCCTTGTTTTCCCTTTCCTTCTCCTATCTAGTATCATCTCCCTCTCTGCTAAGATCTCTACCCAAAGGTGTTCAGCAGCAGTGGAGAGTAGCCAAGATGCTAGTCAATTTTAATACTTGCTAACAGTTTTGGTGTGATGAGGGTGTCTTTGTAACACCTGGAGATTTTCATTATCCACATTTTTCCTTTCTTCCCCAACAATGAGCTGGTTTTTATATCAATAAAGTTCTTACATAAGCAATAGCAGAACAAAGAGGAACATGAAACAATAGTACAGTTGCTTCTTGGTGAGTGAAGACACGGGGAGGAGGGAAACTGAATGCATGTCATAAACCTAAATATATCAAGATGCAATTCCAAAAAAAGGCTACTTACTTTGGCTTTTTCTTATCACAAAACAGGTTGTTCTTTGTGCCTTGAAAGAGACACACAGGCTGCAATGAACCATCTGAACTGGCCCACAATCTCTTCCATCTTGACCATTTTCAAACACAAATCTCTGTAGTTCACGATTTTCTGAGGAATGTCCTTACAATGGAGAGTCTGTTCAGAGCATACCGATTTAAGAAGCTCTTCCCACAGGGCATGGGCAAGGTATGTGGGGGAGGATTATGTGACTTCATGTAATTTAATAAAAAGGAAAAAAATCAGCAGGAAATGAAAGACTACCCACAGTGAAAGCACATAGAATGTTATGATTTGAAATAAAGGGGCTTTAAATACTCTAGGGCCATCAAAAAAGCCAGTGGTTACCCTCAAGTCTTCCACAGAATGAGAACTCCCAGGTATCCAAATATTCAAAACTTGAGAAGGAGGCTTGAAAGGTTCACACATAAAGATGTTTGGCAAATACCTTTCTTGGACTAGTCTTTCACCAATGAATTTCACCAAAACATGTCTATGTTTTTCTGTTAATAAAAATAATAGTTAGCATTTATTTTGTGCTTTAAGGTTTGCAAAGTATTTACATATATATTAGCTCATCTGATCAAAATTTGTTCTGCAAAATGACTTAGAAGGCAACATTTCCAGCAGGCCTGGTCTGTAGAAGCCCTTACATAATTAAACTCTACCAGGAGTGGGTGGATGAGCCCAGTACCAACCAGACAGGGGTATGCTGAACTGGCTTGTATAGGCTCCTGAGCCTATTGTTAAATTTTCAGTGTCAGCATTTACAGCTAGGAAATAGGCAAACACTACAAAGGAGGGCTTGGTTTATTCTTTTGTTGATTATCTACACTTAAGAAAGTGAGAGAGAAAACTTTAATAATTTATATTAAACTTCTGCCTGTGTAGGTACTTTTTTCCTTGACAGCTGATACTTAAACATTTGCCAGCCAGCTTCTGCACTACAGAAGAAGCAGGTGGGTGGTGCAGGAGTCTGGAAAACTCAAGTTCAAATCCAGCCTTAGATGCTTCCTAGCTGTGTGACCTTGGTGTTTTAACTTGTGTTAGCCTCAGTTAACAGTAAAATGGGAATAATAATAATAGTGCCTACCTCTTAGGGCTGTTGTGAAGATTAAGTGAGATAATACTTGTAATGCATTTAGGACAAGCCTATCCCACAGTAGGCATTATATAAATTAGCTATATTATGATAAAACATGTGCAGCTTGCAACACAGGGGTGGGGTGGGTGGGAAACCAAATTAAAATGTCATTAGGAAATATTCAACAAAATAAATAAAAATACAATAGAACACAGATAATGTTGATATGTGGTTTTCTCAGTCAACATGGGCCCCTAGGGATCCTTATGTACAGTTTAATGGCCCCCATCTGGATTTGAGTTTGACACCACTGGTCTAGAATTTCGGGTCATTCACTGCCTGAGTGTTTGGGAACCTGGCATGAACCATCATTTTTGGATTCTTAAGCTTCTCAAGCTAACAGGGTCAGCAAATAATTAGGTATGGTGGGGGAAGGGGGAGAGGGGAAGTGGTTTAAAACTGAATTTTGTTAGGTGGAGTCAAGAGAAAAGAATGCAAGTACAGGTTCAGCCACATACAGTGGTGATACAAGGCTGACTGCTGGAGGGTAATTGCGCCACCTACTGAGCCCCTGTCCTCCTATGGTATTCGTCTTCCTCTTTAGGAAAAGCAAACAATGTATTTGTTTTTACTGAGTTGCAAGCGCTGTTAGGTGCTGAAAAGAGATGTAAAGTTCAAAAGCCCACACAGGGCTTACATTCAAGTATGGCCCAAACCCACCCAAACAGATAGCTATGATATACAAAGCGTGTGGTGAGTGTATTTGCTATGTGGCATCCAGAAGGGAAAATCATTATTGGTGGGGAGAGATTAGGGAGGGCTTTAAGTGATAAATAGGATTTCAACTGTCATAGAGGTAGGAGGAAAGGCATTCTGAGCATAGATAAAAGGGAGGAAATGCAGAGAGGCAGGACAAGTCAAGCAGTCCCGTTGGGCAATTTCTTTTACCTGTGTTATGAGTGTAATTGGTCATTGTGAATATGCTCCAGCCTATTTGCACCCACTGTATGTTTCTCTGTGGCCCTTTAGTCCTTCATACATAGAATACTCTTCATCTCCATCTCTTCCAATCTTCCTCAGCTTCTTTCAAATCCCATTTACAATCCTACCTTCCACAGGAAGCCTTTCCTAGTCCCTCTTAATTCTAGAATCTTCCTTCTGTTGGTTATTTCCTACTATTTCCATGCCCTATGAGCAAAGCAAAATTGAAACAGCTCAAAGGAAATGTAGGATGTGCAAGTTTGGAGTATCTACCCCAAACGTTCACGCGGCCTATTTGTGCCCAGTGATAGAGCATTCTGAGCTCGTATTGGCCTGATCAGCCACAGTTGGACACATTGCATCTTGACTGAAACACAGTGATGTCATTTTGGTCCTCTTTGAGAACAAAGGACAACGACCAATCCTACTTATCCTGTATCTAGTTTGTAGATAGTTGTTTGCATGTTGTCTTCCCCATTAGAAGACTGTGAGCTCCTTGAAGGTAGAGACTGTCTTTTGCCTTTCTTTGTATCCCCTGTACTTAGAACAGCGCCTAGTACAAAGTAATCTAATGGAGACTTACAGTCAAAACACATCACTGGCAGAATTTTCTGGATCAGACTTATGATTTCCTTGGTACAGGAACTCCCAGTGAGATAACTCCCTCTAGCAATGCAGATCAGCAATTGATTTGTATCTAACATTCTTAGAGAATTGCCCTGGGGACCTTGAGAAGTTAAGCGATGTGGTATGAGTCTCATAGCTAGTATGGATGAAAGTCTGGACTTGAACTCAGGTCTTCCTGACTTCGAGGCCTACTTTCTACAATTCTCATTGATTTTTGCCCCTAGAACATACTGATATTGAAAGATGAATTTTTGTCTCACAAAAAGACTTTTAAAAAGAAAATTAAGATGAATTTTGTTTAAGCATGGATCGAACTTGATGGTCTCTGAAGCCCTTTCTAACAGAGACTCATTGGAACCTGGAATTCCTGGTAGGGAGTACTATAAGAAAAATCTAGAAAGTTGGCATGGTACCAGATGGTAGAGGACTATGAAAACCAAGCTTGAGGACTGTGGGAACAACATAATGTTCAGTTGTAGTCTTGTCAGCTATCTCAATTTTCCTATTGGAAGAAGACAAGTGGAAAAGAGAGTAGAGTAACCCAGATTGCCATTAATTATACTCTGTTAGTTCACATATATTCATTTGACTGTCTAGGAAAAACATCATGAGCTTTAGCATCTTTGCCTGAGCAACATGGATAACAAGATATTATACGGCAAGAAAGAGGGTGAATGGCAGATAAGGTGAGCAACAGCACATCTCCTTTCAGAACGCAAGGCTCTGCACCTGTGCCTTCAGCCTGGGGAGGAGTTAGACCATGTTCTAAACCCAAGGAATCGCCAAAGCTTCTTCTCACACTATGTGATAATCCATGGCCCTTGAATCAAAGATTTCAAGCTGTGAGGGACCACTAAGGCCTTCTAGTCTAACTGCGCTCATTTTAAAAAGAAAGAAACTGAAGCCCAGAGAAGGGGAAATAACTCACCTAAGCTCATAGGATCATAGATTCAGAGGTGGAAGGGGTCTTTGAGGCCCTTTAGTCTAACTGCCTCACTTTGTAGATTAGGAAACTGAAGCCCAGGGAGGTTAAGTGATTTCTTTAAGGTCATGCAGGTAGTAAGTGGGAGAGCCATAATGTAAACCCAGGTACCTGATTCCAAATCCAGCACATTTTCCACTGCACCAGAGTGCCTTACCAGTCAAGTAGTTGGTAACACATGTTCTTTTGTAGATTTTTGGCAACTGGTTTAGAAAAAAAATTTAAACTTTCCCCACTGTTGACCATATGGGCTAATGTAAATATTTCTTCCATGAACACTTTCTGCCAAGGTGCTTCAGACCTCTTCTCTCATCTACAATGAACCCTATTGAATCAGCCATATTTACATAGGACACTAATTGCATTAGTGAGCTACAGAACACACTTAAAAGTGCACCTGTGGCGACTGTTTGTTGGCTTCTCTTCCCTCCCTCCCTGACCCAGTCAAACAATGTCATCTTTTTTTTTTTGCCTTTTATTTTGTTTTGTTTTTATAAGATTTTTTTCATGCCTTTGCCTTTTACATTACAGTCACTCTGGAACTGCCCTTCCTTCATTCCCCTCTAAATAAAACTTTCCTTTAAAACAAAATAATTCAAGAAGAGCAAGACCCCCCCAAGACAGTGAATGAATACTGAATCCGATAATATATACAACATTGCACTCTAGGATTCCCCTATTCCAGATGAGAATAGAGAGAATATCACTTACTGATGGCATATTTTTTTTTAAATCAGAACATTCATAATAGGCCAGGATGTATCATTTTGTTTTATAGGGCAATTAGAGTAATGGGAATAACTTACAGACCATAGATTCAGAGCTGGGAGGACTTGTCCAAGGTAATCTAGGAGGTATGTATGATGTTTCTATAGTAGCAATGTTGTCCTTATGTGCAGTCATATCTAACTCTTCATGACCCCATTCAGAGTTTTCTTGGCAAAGATACTGAAGTGGTTTGCTTCCCCAGCTCACTTTATAGGTGAGGAAATGGAGGCAATTAGGGTTAAGTGACTTGCCCAGACTCACACAGCTAATAATTATCTGAGGCCAGATTTGAACTCAGGGAACTCAGTCTTCCTTATTCCAGGCCCAGTGCTCCATCCACTGAGATACCTAGCTACTTCTATAGTAGCAGTGCCAGGATTCAAATCCAAGTCTCATACACCAAATCCAGTGTTTCATTGTCACTACTGTTTTTCTTCCTAAAATTCTTCTTTGCCAATCCACTATTTAAAAACATCACTATTTTCCAAAGGTGTACAGGATAAATTTCAATTCATTAGCCTGGAATTCAAGGTTCCTGCACAATTTGGTTGGGCCATACTGATTGTGCAAATGTAGCACAGACAGAGGAGGATGGCCAGAAAGGTGATGGCACTGATCTACAAAGGTGTGTTAAAGAGATGAAAGTTGTTTAACTTGAAGAAAGAGAAGTCAGGGAGAGGCAATACCAGATACCAGTCTTGAAGTATTTTGAGGAATAGTTATATAGAAGGGAAATTAGGCTTGTTCTATGAATCCAAGGGATAGAACAAAAAGAAAAGCTAGAAGCTGTAGGAGACATATTATTCTTCAATGCAGAAACAAACTTCCTAACATTTAGAGTCATCTCAAAGTGCTACCTCAGGAGATAGTGAGTTCCCCATCTAGATTACCAGAGTTCTTCAAGTTAGAACTCATGGATGTAGAGTTGGAAGGGGCCTCAAAGCTCCCTGAATGCAATCTTGTATAGCAAGAATTTGGCTAGCAGCTGCTGTGGGGTTTAAGACCCAACAAGACCAGCAACAAGAGCTACCAGCACAGGTCCTTTTGATCTGCTTTACTACGAAAAGTAACGTTAAGGGGTTAACAATCTTACTTTAATCACACATATAAATATAATTCACTTAGTTCAGGAGGAAAAGTCAGCAAACTGAACTTCAGAGAAAATGCAAACAAATTACAAACAGAGACAATATAAACAGACCAAATCACAATTCATAGTTACCAGGAAAGCATCAACATCTGGGTTCATGAGCTGGGAGGTTCTTAAAGCGGCTGCCCAGAGTCTCCACATCAACACTCCTCCAGCAGTGAGAGAACCAGACAAAATGCTAACCTTTGAGTTTTTATATCCTGTTCAGGGCCCTGAGGGCTCAGAGCCTACTTAGCAAAAAGATGTGGGGCCTGGGGCTTTACACTTAGCAAAAGGGTGTGTGCCTGGAGCTTTGCACCTAGTAAGACTCAATCAAAGACAATTAATTTAGTATTCTAAAACATTAAAAAAGTCCCACCTTAATTACCAATACACCTCATTATATAGATGAAGAAATGAGATCCCAGTGACTTACCCAAAGTCACATAGAACTCAGTTCATCTGACACCAAAACCAACACTTTCCACTATACTTCTTTAAGTAGAGGCTGGATGCTGCAGCTGTTATAGAGGAGATGCTTGCTTAGGAATAGACTGAACTAAATGGCTTCAGAGATTCCTTCCAATAATGAGATGATCTGATTTTGTGGTTCGGTCTTTGCTGTTGACTTTTCTCCTTCACAGGTTCCCAACGTGGGTGATACCACCCCCTGGGGGGCACTGGGAGGATGGGGGGGGGCAGTAGTAGCCTTGGGTGCAATTGAGGGGCATTGAATAAAAATAAAGGGGTGGTTAAAACATAAGGAAAAAAGAGAAGATAAGAAAATTTTGAAAAATGGTTGGTACATGTTTCATCTGTTGTATAACAGAATTAAAGTTGTAGTGATTACATTATTTTCCAAATAAACACACAAAATGCAACTTATAACAGATCAGTGGTCAAGTCCTCTAACAGGTCTTAACAAGCAAGCATTGGAAGGTGAGTGTGTCACATGTTGTCAGAAGTCCAGATGCATTGGCAGGAATATGTGCATGGAATGACTTGTTTACAATATGATACTGTATATGATACATGACACAAATTGCATCATCAAAATTTCAATGCAAGAAAAACCCCACAAGTTTACAATAACTTATTCAATTTAAGATGCATCATTTAAAAAATTATATATTTTTTGGAAATAATGCACATTTGTTAAAAAAAAAAGAGCCATTAAAGGGTTAAAGAAAATACATTTCTTGGAGGACAGTGAGTAATTTTTTTTTTAAATGGGGCAGTTGGCCAAATAAGTTTGGGAACTTCTGCTCTAATGCAACCAAACTGGTCTACTGACTGTCAGATAAAAATCCTAGACTAGAAGACCAGCCAAGATGGTGGAATGGCAAGAAGCAATACAATCAAGTTCTCCTCCACAACTATACCACAAAGATCTAGAAAATATATCTGATTGAATCCTGACTGGGAAATCCAAGAAAAAATCAAGAGTCATTTTTCCAGTCCAGATCAGAACAGGGAAAGAGAGATTTTATTTTGAAAATAACATGAAATGTAATTCCACTCCCAAAGTCCATTGATATAGGACTCTCTTCTTATTGATGCAGATTTATTTCCTGAACCAGTGTCAAGGGAAAGGTGGAGTTGGCAAAAGTGGGAGAGAGGAGACCTCTTCAGTTCTTATCAAGTGTTCTTTGAGTTAGTTTCAAGTCACTTTGGGCATTTTTGGCTACTAACTTCAAGAAAGAAGATGGAGGACAAGGCTAACCCCACTTCATGTGTTGAAGGAAAAAGATCTGGGAAAGACAGGAGAGGAGCTGTCAGTCTCCAGCATGTCCCTATCCCCAGTTTGCTACATTAGACACTTTGGGGAATTTTCTCTTGGATGAGATCTGTGACTCTCTCTCTATACCCATATTACACACTGAATACATTTGTGGGAAGGCATCCTGTAGCTCACATTTAGGGAGAACCTAGACAGGAGCCATAACTAAGCTCTGTTTTATATTTGCCTTCAGTTTTACTCAGGGAGGTGGGCAGAATCAGCTTTGGAGGTGAAGTCCCAGGATCAAACACAATTCCCACGAACCCAGAGTCAAGGATGGAGGTTTGAGGGGAGGTATCTTGAACAAGGTAACAAAAGCAATTTGAAAATCTTACAAGTGATATTAAAAATGCTGGAATAGTCCACTGCTGCCTTCTACTTGACAGCAGAGAAAGCACGAAAGAGGTCAAGGAAGGTACATCAGCTTAGAAGAGTCAGCTAGAAACAACAGGCCCCCTACTTTCTTGTGCACATCTCAAGTGATAAAACATAAGGAGGAAAATATTCTGGCTGGTTGGATGGCATCTAAAAAGTTTGAGAGACATAATTTCTGGGTAATTTAATCATGTTATTAATAATGCCAGCACATTTATTAATAAAAGGATGGTAATTTAGCTGTCTCTCTTTTAGACCAAAGACAAATATGGTGGTGGGCTCATGGTTTATATATCCTATGGAAGAGGAGTGTTCCTGAGGGTGGCAGTCAACTCTGATTAGTTAGTAGTTAATGAGAGGTGGACTTTACAAAGAGAAGTGAACTCACTCCAATGAGGGGCTGAGAGTGACATCACATCACACTTGGCCAGAGAGACTATCCCTATACCCAGACTGCCACTAGCCTTGGGCAATCTAGACAAAGAATCTATATTCCCCACCTAAGCCTGATCTAGTTGGGTAGAGTAACAATATGAGGAGAATATTAATTCTATCTCCCACCAGCCCTGTCCTTGAGAGATTAGGGAAGGAAAAAGAACAGGGAAAACAGCTGGAGTCTCTCCAATTTTAGAATAACTGGCTATTAATATGAGAGAGAAATAATAATTTGTTTCAGTTATCTAATCTAATGACAGGGAGGCTGCTTCTTCCAAGGCAGAGTAGGACTGAGCACCAGAACCTTAATCTATTCAGCATTAGGATTCATATGTTTCTGGCGATTGGAATGAATATTATTCTGAGTTAGACACCTGAGCAGGAAGTGAAGTTCTATAAGGCTCAAGCTGCCTAGTGAGCTGCAGGGCTCAAGGGGATTTGAGTAACCCCCATTTGAAACTAATCTCACTCTCCCAATACTATAAAATGAAAACAAAACTTCCACTCATTTAGAAGTACATAACTTGCATACTTTGAGCAATCTTTGATTTCACTGGTGAGAGTA
Organism: Phalanger gymnotis; assembly: GCA_028646595.1. Classification (NCBI taxonomy): domain Eukaryota; kingdom Metazoa; phylum Chordata; class Mammalia; order Diprotodontia; family Phalangeridae; genus Phalanger; species Phalanger gymnotis. Next base: position 125,690,290 of record CM053622.1, on the reverse strand, counting down.
TTACCCTCTGCTGATAAAGATAGAATCTTGAATACTTTCTTATCTTCTACAATCTCATCCATACTTTGAAGTTCTCAATCAAGTTCCTGCAAACAGCTTGAAAGATTTCCTGTAGTTCTTTTTGTATCTCCAGGACAATAACATATTGTCCTACTGTATCCTACTGTAGCTGTCAATCTTTGGAGCCAGAAGGGATTTTTTCTAGTCTAACCCTTTCATTGTATAGACAAGCGAACTGAAGCACAGATATACCAAGTGATTTGCTCAAGGACCTAGAGGTAATAAGTGGCAGAACGGTGTTCAGCCCTTCATATTCTTACTCCAAACCCAGTGTTCTTCCTAACCATTATACCATAGGGCAACGAATCTAACCCCCACATTTTACAGGTGGTATTTGGGTTTTGCAATGTGTCTAAAAGTCAAATAAAGTCAAGTCAAGCCCAATTCACAAATACTTACTTAGTTCTTACAGTATGCAGAACACTATGGTTTTGCTAGGGAGAGATTCAAAGAAGTGTGGCATAGTCCTTGCCCTCAAGAAGCTTGCAATCTAGTTGAAGAGAGAAGGAATTAATACATGGAACATTAAGGAAACAATGTGAGCGGTAAGACAAAAAATGTCATGGGATAGTGCCAACTTAATTATCAAATGGGATAATAAGATTTAGAGCTGTAAGGGATCTTAGATATAAGGTGAAAGGATCATAAATTACAGTTAGATTTATAAGGTCATCAACTTGAAGGGCTTCAGAAATTATATAATCCAACCCTCTCATTTTACTGATGAGAAAAACTGAGATGCAGAGATATTAAGTGATTTGCTCAAGTTAGCACAGGGAAAGTTAAAATTCGAACCCAAGCCTTCTGATTCCAAATCCAGAGCACTTTACATGGTACCATGACTTCATCTGTTGCCTTTCATTCTCCCCATGTAGACAGTTTGCTTTTCTAGTCATACGTGTCGAGTGCCTTTCACTCTATTTTTTGCACATATATTCTAGGATAATAAGTTAGCCTTCACATAGTACTTTAAGGTTGCAAAGTGTTTCACAAATATTAGCTCATTTGATCCTTACAACAACCCTAGGAGGTAAGAGCTATTATCTCAATTTCACTGATAAGGAAGCTGAGACAGATCGTGGTTAAATGACTTAAGTAGTCAGTCTATAAGGCCAAATTTGAATTCAGGTCTTCTGGATTCCAAGTCTAGTACTCTATCTGCTGCACCACATAGCTGCCACACTATATTGCTGCAGAAGGGGTTTCTAGTAGAAACAGTCTAAGAAGCTGTGAGATGATTCCTTAAGGTTCATTCTTCCCAGTGCTGGTGTTCAATAATTTTGGAAAAAGTCAGCTCAAATTCAAGAACTGGGTCTAGAAGCAGCTGACATTACTGCTTTCCTTAGTGGAGAGGGAGACAAATGAGTAACTCAGTTCAGATTGAGAGGGTATGAATAATAATAACAAGCATTCATGTAGCACTTTAGAGCTTACAAAGCACTTTGAAAATACTTTTTCATTTCATCTTCACAAGAACCCCAGGAGGTAGGTGATATCGCTATCCCAATTTTACAGATGAGGCAACTGAGACTGAGAGCAGTTCATTGATTTGCCCAGGGTCACACAGCTAATCTAGCACTTTATCCACTGCTTGCATAGCCCCATACCAGTTTCGCATCATCATCATCATCATTAGAATTTATATAGTGCTTCGAGATCTGCGAAATGCTTTACATAAATTATCTTATTTGAACTCTCACTGTACCTTTAATTCAGATTCTCTTTCTGGCTCCTAAGTTGTGGCTCTGAAGAAAATTGCCCACCTCATCTCTCTCTCTCTCTCTGTCTGTCTCTCTCTCTGTCTGTCTGTCTCTCTCTCTCTCTCTCTCTCTCTCTCTCTCTCTCTCTCTCTCTCTCTCTCTTCCTCCTCTTCCCTCCCTTCCCCACCTCCCCTTCCCCCCCATAGAGATCCCGGAGGCAGAGTGGGAGATCTAATAGGTAGTCCGTTACAATATTATCTACATCTGTAGCTATTCCCCACCTCTTAAGCTACTTTCCTGAGGATGTCATCTGCGCCAACTTTTTCTTCCGCAGTTCCAATCCCTTTTACCAGCCTCTGGTGCCTAACTTTGCTGAGGTAGCGCGGAAAGAGCGCTGGATTTGAAGCCAAAAAACTTGAGTTTAAATCTGCTACTTAATACACGTGTACGTTTCGGCTAGTTATTTAACTTCCCGAGGCCTCAACGCCTTCTGTGTAAAATGAGAGTGAGAATGTATGCTCGAAGACTGATCTCCAGCTCCCCGCCCTTCTCGCCCCTTCACTGTGTCCGACCCTCTCTATAAGTTTCACCTACTCCCTCTACAATCTTCTCTTGCCCTCCCCTCTTCCCCAGAGGGTCTGTCTGCTTTCTGGCAGCAGGAAGGGGCTCCCGGACCTGGGCCAAAGGGGCGGAGTCCCCAGCAGTCTCGGCCCGCCCCGAAGCCAGGCTCTGGGGGCCAGGGGGGAGGGGGGGGCGGGGGGCAGCGGGCTCCCAGCCTCTCACAGGATGGAAATTCCTGGTGTCAGTAGGGAGGGCGCGCGTGTGAAAGGCGCATTGATGCAGCCGGAGGCAGCAGTGGCTGCAGGGAGCGCCGGGGCCAGACACTGACCAATTCAGCCGCCTCCCACCCCCTCCTCCTAGCGCGCCAGAGCTTAGCCGAGCCTTTCAGCCGCTCACTCGGCTTGACCATGCGCTCCTCCGACCCGGCTGCTGCCTCCGCTTCTGCCCGGGTGCACCTCTGCCTCCTGCATCTCCTGCTGCTGCTGCTGTGGCCTGCGCCTTTGGGCGCCATGGAGAACCCCAAAGGAAAGCAGAAATCGCAGCTCCGTCCCAGGGAGGTTGTGGACCTGGTGAGCCCGTCTCGTCCCGTCCCGTCCCGTTCACCCCGTCCTGTCCCATCCCGTCCCGTCCAGTCTAGCCCCATCCCGTCCCGTGGGAGGGCTGCGGTCTCAGGGAGTTGGGGAGTAGAGGGTAGTTGGAACTGCAGGAGGCTAGGGAATAGATGGAGGTGATGGAAACTGGCCCCAGCTGCGTGGGGCAGATGGGGTGGTTTTGGCAAAGCTGGAGAGGGAGTTCGGGCTGCCGAGGCTGGAGAGATGATCAAAAGCTACAGATGGTACTGTTGGGTGTGTCTGTCTGCCCCCTGCCTCATCTATGTACGTGTCTGCTTGCCTGCTTGCCCATCTTTGTGAGTGTCTGCCTGCCTAGTCTGCTTGGTTGGGGGTGGGGGGCGAGGGCGGGGAAGGGTCGTCTAATGTCTGTCTACGTGGAAGGAAGGACGTGCTATGGGGCTTGGGATTCTGGAGAGGGAAATTAACTTGAAGAGGGGAAATCTTGTAGCAGTGATATCATTGCCATAGTGAAGAGGGAGGAACTCCGCATAAGGCACTTTGGCTAACCACGCAGGTTAGCACCTTTGCAATTTTTAGTCTTACAGGGATCAAGAAACTAGGCTTAGTTCCACTCCTGGACGATACAGTAGTGTAGAACTTTGGTGGCGCTCCCTATGGGTTATTCCTGAAATATCTAGAAGCTTCGTTAGTTACTGGAAGAGACCTTTATAAAGAGGATTTGGAGTCCGAGGAATTGTGTTCAAATCCCAGCTCTGCCCCTTAGTAACCTGTGCACTTCTGAACAAGTCTCTTAAAGCTGGGCCTCCGTTCCCTCATTGTAAAATGAAACGACTAGACTAGGTAATCTCTAAGGATATACATCCTTAGGAGCACATGAAATTAGCCATCAAGGGATCCTCTGATCTTGGTGGTCAGGAAAAAGTTGTGTGGTGAGGCAGTTTTCCTCTCTCTGCCCCTGGTTGCCGTCAGAATCATGTTTACTTCCAGAAGGAAAGTGGCTTAAGAAAGCAGGTTTTTTTTTCCCTGCACTCTTGAAGAACTCCTTTCAAGTGGAGTTATTTCTTGAAATTACTTTGGCTTTGTTGTGTTCTTATCTGTGTATCCAGTTGTATTCTCACCAAGGAGGATGTAAACTCCTTGAAGGCAGAGATAGTGTCCTTTCTCATCTTTGTAACGCCAGTGACCAGCACAGTTATCCCCCTTAACCATTCCCCCCCACTCCCATCTAGTAAACAAAAAGGGTTAGGAACTTCAGGCAGTAGCACTAATGCGGCTGGAAAGGTTACATATTTAACTAGCTGTTATTCAAATCAGAGAAAAATTTTCCTGCTCATATTTAAAAACCTGATTTCTCCCTCCTCCCTTACGTTGAACTCTTCCTGACCATTGCTGTGGTCACCAAAAAGAAGCAAATTGAAGTTCCTGCTCCCCACGGTAGACGACCCATGGGGACTCTTCTCTCCTAGTCTTCAAATTACAAAGGAAGTTAGACAACATGGGTTTTGTAGATTGTTATTCTTTTGTACTGGCAGAGAGGTTCATTCAGCCAAACAAGGACACAGTTGCATGGTCCAGTTCTTAGTTAAGGGACTAGGGCAAATCAAGGATTGCAGTGCAAGGATGTCTCTGTGCCCTTCCCATTCTCTATCCCCTCGGACTTCCAAGCCTTTCTTATCCCCATCTAAAGCCTGCTTCCTACATTGATGAAAGAACAGATCCGAGGAAAAAAAAGGAAAGGCCAGGCCAAAAAAAAAATATATCACAGAAAAAATGAAGCAGAGCCCGTGCTCCGGAAATCTTACTAACCCACAAAAAGCTTTGAGCACGGCAAAGACTCATCAGGAGGTTGATCATTGGTGGGGGGAAAGGAGGTGAAGGAGGGAGTGATGAATTTTTTGGAAGTAGCAACTCAACAAGACCACCTGTCCCAGTGAATGGGGTTGTTGTCCTTGTGGGTAGAGGGAGGGCCCACACCATGGAAATCACAAAACCTGCAAGTATTGAAGACACAATGGACATTTCCAATGATGAATAGATTTGTTTATTAATAAATAATTACTGTATAGCAAGAGATAGTGGAAATAGTACTGGATTTGGAGTCAGGAAGATCTGAGTTCAAATCCTGCCCCAGGCACTACCTGTTTGCCCCTAGGCATGTCGCTTCACCTCTCTTGGCCTCAGTTTACCAATCTGTAAAGTGGGGACAATAATAATAGTACCTACTTCACAACTAGGTTGTGCAGTGGATAGAGTACCAGGCCTGTGGTCAGGAAGACCTGAGGTCAAATACAGCCTCAGACACTTACTAGCTGTGTGACCCTGGGCAAATCACTTAACCATTTGCTCATCTATATTGCTCATCATTTAACTCAGTTTCCTCATCTGTAAAGTGAGCTGGAGGAAGAAAGGGCAAGCCGCTGCAGTGTCTTTGCCAATGTAACTCCAAATGGGGTCATGAAGAGTTGAACATGACTGAAACAACTAAACAACAACTTCACAGAGTTGTGAGAGTCAAATAAGATGACATATGTAAAAAGTTCTAAAGAGCTATATAAATGGCAACTATTATTATTCTGCCTACAAACTGTGTGAGATTAGGCAAGTCGCTTAAACTCTGTAAGCCTTTGTTTCCTCATCTGTAAGATGGGTGAGAATAATAACATTTACTTCACAAAGGTGTTGAGAGGATACAAGGTACTATACATAAAAGCATTTTGCAAGTCTTAAAGCACTGTATAAATAGCATATGTAAGCATATATGTTATCATATTTAAATATGTGTGTGTGTGTGTATACTATGTGCAGCATGCTCTTATGGATTAAGAGCTGGCTTTGAAGCCAGAAAGAGCTCTGTTTCTAACACAAACTGTGTGACGCTGAGTAAGTCATTTAAACTCTCAATTCTTTGAACCAAACCAGATGTCAAGCTCAAATAGAAAGAGGAGCCACTTATCCTTATTTGAGGATTCCTGGAGCCACATATTGACTCAGAAAACCACAAAATAACATTATCTATGTTGTGTTGTATTTTTGTTTATTTTGTTAAATGTTTCCCAGTGATAGTTTAATCTGGTTCAGGCTGCACTTGGGAATGTTGTAAGCCGCTTGGGTGTTTGAAATCTCTGATTCTATAAAACTATAAATGGCAGAAAAGATGCCCACTTTCATTATTATAGAGAGTATGTTCACTCCAAACCAATGAAATCACAGGTCCAGTCCCTATCCATAAATTTCACAATATTCCAACTGTCAACTCTAGAAGTCTACTAATTTGTCTGGTGTTTGCATGTCATTTACATGCTATAGATTTAAAATCTCTTTCCTTCTTTGTTGCTTTTCCTTTCAAGCAGATGTGATGGGCAGTGCCAAGTAGTGGAATGAATGTTTTGACTTTGAATTAAGAGAGACTTAGGTTCAAATTCTACCTTTGATTATTGGCTGTGTGTGGTCATGGCAAATCACTTAAAGTCCAGGAGCTCGGCTACTTTGTCTCTGATGTGTGGATCATCATCCTTATAATACTTTCTTCATAGGACTGTGAAGAGGCTCAAATGAGATGTCTGATGGGGGGTACATTGTAAGATATTAAGCTTTATATAAATGCCAGCTATTATTATTGAAGCCTTTGGCATTCACTTTTCCCCCCAGCATGGATATGGGTTGGACTAGATATCCCCTGAAGTTCCTTCTAATTTTAACATTTGGGTATTCTTTAAACCCTCTCCTATGCATGGTCCTTTTGTTGTAGTCACACAGGTTGGATCCCTTCAGCTTAGAAAAGCTATTCTAGACACTCCAGCATGCATTCTCTTCTTTAAAAAGAAAACAAACATGCCCATCAATTGGGGAATGGCTGAATAAGTTGTGGTATATGAATGTAATGGAATACTATTGTGCTATAAGAAATGGGGAAGATATGGACTTCATAATAACCTAGAAAGACCTACATGATATAATGCTGAGTGAGAAGAGCAGAACCAGGAGAACATTTTACACAACCACAGATATATGGATTCTATGATGGCTAACTTTGATAGACTTGGCTCTCCTAAGTAATACAAGGCTCAAAGACGACTCCAAAGGACTCATGATGGAAAAAGCTAGCTACATCCAGACAAAGAACTGTGGAGTCTGAATGCAGCCTGAGGCAACCTATTTGCTCTCCTTTTTTCTCTTCTTTTTTGGTTTTGTTTCTTCTCTCTCATGATTCATTCCATTGGTCATAATTCTTCTTTACAACTTGACTATTGTGTAAATAAGTTTAATGTAAAGGTTTATATAGAATCTATATCAGACTACATGCCGTCTTGGGGGGAAAGGGGGAGGGAGGGAAGGGAAGAAAATTTGAAACTCAAGAACGTCTAGAACTGAGTGTTGTAAACTAAAAATAAAAAATCTAATTTAAAAAAATAAAAAGAAAACAAACAAAAATTAAATTAAATTTAGTTCAATTAATAAACAGTTATTTTCTTTCCCTCCTATATCCCCTGTCACTGAAGCAAAAAAAAAGAAATATTGAATCCTTGTAAGAAATATGCATAGTCAAGGAAATCAAATTCCTGATTGGCTATGCCCAATAATGTATGCCTTATTCGATCTTGAATCCATCACCTCTCTGTGAAGTAGCAAATAAAATGCTTCATCCTCAATCCTCTGGAATCATCGTTGGTAATTGTCTTGATAAGAGTTCTGAAGTCTTTCAAAGTTGTTTTTCTTTATAATGTCGAATTCAAGATGGAAGAAAGAATGAAAAAAGCTAATGAAGTTTTGACCAAGTAAGGTATCAGTGGAGTACCCCTTAAAGTAAAAAAAAAATGCTGATGATGAGAAGGCCCAGAGGGCAAGGCAAAAGTTGATGTCTACAACTGCTGGTATGACCATGGGACCAGTTGATCCAGCAATAATTAATATCTCACCCACTATCCCAAATGAAATTAAATACTTGCTAAAGGTCAAAAGACTTAAAAGCACAGTGTATGTAGCAAATATGAATTATAAAATTGGCATGGATAAATTGAAGGAAGTGTTCTGTATGACTGACATATTTAGAGTAGACATTTTTGAAGATTAAAATGGGCAAAGTCATGGAATCAACACTGTTACTTTTGAACAGCTAATTGAAATTTAATATGCAATGATCAATTTCTGTTTTATAGAGCAGCACATGTGAAAATGGTTGAGAGGTCTTTGCCAAAAGTGGACTTTTTGTTATGGAATACCTGTAGTAACTCTTTCATAGAACTGGTAGCATTGGCATGGGACTAGAATCAGAAGAAATTCCCATTGATTCGAATCATCTAAAAAAGACATAAGAATGTCAAAATATAACCTGTAGGAATGGAAATGGAAGGCATGGAATTTGAAATAGACACTTTGAAATAGACACCCTTTAATTGTATTGGCATGGAAAGCATGGGTCAGTTTAGATCTGGCATAAACATGGACCAAATGAGTAAGATGGATTGTGGAATGACTGGAGGATTTGACAGAAACTTTGCTTGAAATGAGATTGGAATGGCTCACAATTTTTGAGAAACTCTTCTGAGGGGAATGGGTGGTAGCAATGGCCATGACCAATCAAATGGATGAGCCCTGAAACTGATTACATAAATGGTGCTAGGATGAAAAGAATGGATTCTGGCCTAGGCCATGGAATAGACATAAAAGGATCTAATATGAAGACAATGGGCCTTGTTGTGAATTGAATGGTTTCCACTCTAGAAGGAATGGGATCAGAAATAGAGCAAAAAAGATCCTCTTGAAATTGGCTACATAACCACAAACATTGAGAGAATGGGTAAACTTTAAGATAGGCATAAGGGTAGAGGAAATGGGGGTTGTCATGGATTTTGGTATTAAGAAAATGGCTATTCCTGTAAGTTGGATTGATTCAACTGTAGATTGAATGGAGTCAACTGTGGATCATGTGGATATGAGTATGAATTGTTTATTACCTACCAGCATGGAAGCTGGTATAGCCTACATGGTCCAAGTTATGGATTAAAGGTCTACTTGTTTGGGCCCTGTGAGTATCAATAATATGGATTGCATGGGATTGGACCATATAAGGGCCAATAACATGGAGAGAATTAAACTCTTAATGGGTCCAGATCTAGGCTCAGGAGTCTGGCATATGAGATATAGCTTTGACAGAGCTATAGAAGTGGATTGAGAAAACTTTGAAGACAGTTTCACAGGGTATTTTGGAGATGCTAATGGCCATAGGCTTATGATTATTCAAAATGTCTGCCAGATATTTATAAGAAACCGATTTTTTGACTTCTCGTGGCAAATGCCCCTCCCCAAACCAAATTCATTTGATATTGCCATAGATTTTATGCAATCATCAAGTTGGAGAATTGGTAGGCCCAAAGGGCTATGGTGTGGTTAAGTGTGAGTCATGAGGGGTGTCAAAGAAAGCCTAGTAGAGGTTGAATAGGATAAAGATTAGAGATAGAGAGATTGATAAAAATGCTTAAGGAGCTGCCCTTTTTAAACATCAGTTCCAGACTTCCAAATTTGTATTTTTTTCTTTGTTAGCCTTACTAATTCGTTTTCTGGATATATAAGGATGTTTCATTTGCTTTCTGTAGGAGGGTGATTTCAATTACTTTTTAAATGCCTGGGACTCCATCTGATTGTTTTCTTTGAGGATAAGATATGCACAATTGTTTTTATAGTTGTGGTATCTTGTTGATATTACTACTTTGGTAATAAACAAATGCTAAAAGCCTCTTAAAATGGAAAAAAAAAATAAGAAAAGCTCTTCTGCATCTGAGATCAGTTGCAGTCCAGGAAATAGGATTTTCTTTAACTGAATCTACCCTTTAAAATTCCTTGTATATTACCTTTCGAAATGTTCTTTCATGCTTTCAGCAAGGTCTGCCCCCTGGTGGTGTCTTTGTTTTGGAATTCGGAGAAAAGGACTAACCTCGCTCCATGTAGAAAATATAGAAGATAGCCAATGTTGGAATGGGTAGCATTGGCCTGGATGGAGCTGAAGGTAGATGACTAGCAGAGAGTGAGCTGAATTAGGTCACTTGAGGACAGAAGTTTTTACTTGATTCCACAGGGACATTAAGAGACTTTGAGTAAGGAATGTGGTATGGTCACGTGGCATTTCTGTTGGATTTTTTATTTTTAGGGGTCAGTGATCAGGAGCGGATTTAGAGGAAGTGAGGCTCAGCTGAGAAGCTTTGTAAGAGGAAATTATTCCTAATTCTTGCAGGGAGAGTCTAGGTGGAAATAAAAAGAATGGGATTATAATACAACGACCACTAGACAACACAGTGGAGAGAGCACTGGGCCTGAAGTGAGGAAGTCAAGAGTCAGGAAGGCCTTAGTTCAATCCTGACCTAAGACATTTACTAGCTGTGTGACCTTGGGTAAGTCACTTAACCCTATTCGCCTCAGTTACCTTATCTGTAAAATGAGCTGGAGAAGGAAATGGTAAACCACTCTAGTATCTTTGCAAAGAAAACCTCAAAAATGGGTCCTGAAGAGTCGGGCACAATTGAAATGACTAAACACACAATGTTTCAGAAATGCTAATTTTAAAGGGACAATGGTTGGAGGTAAAATGCTCGAGGAGGCAGATCACATGTAGAAAAAGCAAAATCTGACTGTTCAGAACTCTAACTGGAAAGCCTTATCATCAGTCAGTCAATAAAGATTTATTAAATACCTACAATGTGCCGGGCACAGTGCTAAGTACTGGGGTACAAAAAACGGCAAAAGATCATGTTTGCTGTCAAGGAGGGGGGAAAATGGCAAGTAGCTATGTCCAAAAAATTAGCTACAAAAGAAAACAAATGGGATAGAAAGGATACATAATCATATGTCTTTATATAAATACATGCATATATAGCTATAAATGATAACAAACAGAATGTACAGAGTATTTATTTATATTATATATAGCTATGAAGCTTAACAAAAAAAAAGTTTAAAATTGTAGATAATCAATAGAGGAAAGACACTAGAATTAAGAAGGTTTGGAAAAGGATTCCTGTAGAAGATGGGATTTTAGCTGACACTTGAAGGTGGCCAGATAATCCAGGGAGCTGAGATGAAGGGGAAAAATATTCCATGCGTGAGTGACAGTCAGTGAAAATACCCAAAGTTTGGAGATGAAGTGTCTTATGCAAGAAATAGCAAGGAAGCTAGTGTCACTGGATTACATATTATATGGGAGAAGAGGGGAGCAAGGCACAAGAAGACCGGAAAGGTTAGGGAAAACATCAGAGGATTTTATATTTGATCCTAGAGGTGATAGAGAACCAGTGGGATTCAATGAATAGGGGGGTGACATTGGTCAGACCTGTGCTTTAGAAAGACCGCTTTGATAGCTGAGTGGAGGGTAGACTGGAGTAAAGAGAGACTTGTGGCAAGCAGACCAACCAGCAAGCTATTGAAACAGTCCAGGTAAGAATTCCTGCATCAGAGTGGTGGCAATATCAGAGGAGAGAAGGGAACACATACTACAAGAGATGTTTGAAAGGTAAAATTGACAAGCTCTGGCAACAGATTGTATATAAGTCATAAGAGAAAGTGAAGACTTGAGGATGACATCTAAGTTGTAAGTCTGAGTGACTGGGAAGATGGTGGTCCCATCACACAAGTTTGGAGAGAAAGATAAAGAGCTCAATTTTAAACATGGTGCATTTAAGATGTCTGTGAGTCATCCAGTTTGAAACATCCAAAAAAGAGTTGGAGATTTGAGATCGAAGGTCAGTAGAAAAAATAGGGCTGGATAAATACATTTGAGAATCGTCAGCATAGAGGTGATAATTGAATCCAGGAGAGCTGGTGAGATCACCAAGTGAAACAGTATAGAGAGAGAACAGAAGAAGGCCCAAGACAGAGGCCTGGAGGACATCTATGGTTAGAAGGCATGACCTCAATAAAGAACCAGCAAAGAATATTGAGGAGTGAGCAGAAAGATAGGAGAACCAGGAGAGAATGGTGTCTCAGAAATCTAGAGAGAAGAGAATATCAAGGAGAAGAGGGTGATTGGCAGTGTCAAGGCCAGAGACAGGTCAAGAAGAGTGAGGGTTGAGAAGGGATCATTAGATTAGGCAATTAAGAGATGATTGGTAACTTTGGAGAGAGTAGTTTTGTTTGAATGATGAAGTCAGAAAACAGCCAAACTGTAGAGAGTTCAGAAAAGGGTGAGAAGAAAGGAAGTGATGGCATCATTATAGATGACCTTTTCAAGGAGTTTAGCCATAATAGGGAACAAGGGTATAAGATGACAGCTAGTGGGAATAGATGAATCAAAAAGTTTTTTGGAGATGGCAGAGATATGGATATATTCGTAGGCAATAGAGAAGTATTTGGTAGATGGGGAGAGACTGAAGATAAGTGAGAAACTGAGAGAAGGGACAATCTGCTGGAGAAGAAGGGACAGAATGGGATCATTTGTACTTGTAGAGGAGTTTGCTTTGGCAAAGAGAAGAGTCACATCTTCATGTGAGATAAGATAAGGGAGGAAAAGTAGAAGAAGGCAACTGTATGATGTGAGATGGGAGGAAGACAGAAGAGGAAGCTGTTGTTGGATGACCTCAGTTTTTTTCTGTAAAATATGAGATAAGGTTCTTGGCTGTGAGAGGGGGAGCTTCTCTTGGTTTTAGGAGGGATAAAAAGGGTTTGGAAGAACTGCTATGGTGAGTGGGATAATGAGTTGATTAGGGAGATTTAAAAGGATTGCCTTTCATCAGTGAGAACCCAGTTGAGGTTCTGTAACATGAATTTTTAGTGGACTCAGAAAGCATGGTTTCATAATTTTCTCCAGCTTTGTTTAGCAGCACATGTCTAGGAGCAAAAGTGACTAACAATGGGAATGATCCAAGGCTGAGGCTTGGTAGATGAGAAGGAAAGTGTAGGTAGTGCTGGCATGGTGGCCTGGGAAATAACTAACAGATTGAGAGATTGGAAGACATAGTGTGGATGAAGAATAGGGCTTGGTATTACAAAGGAGAGGTAAGCTTCAGTGATAATAATAATACAAAAGAAAATACCAAAATAAGCCATAATGGTTTCTCTACCTCTGCCCCATTTGAACAGCAAACCCAATAGTTTATATATTTTCCAGTGAATATAAATAATATTTTTAGAATAAGAATTAAATTCAAATAGAACTCAGTCTTTTAAAATACTTTGCCAGTAGCTAAATTTTTAGCCAGGTCTTCAAAACACCTTTTAATGTACTGATTCACTTTCACACTTCTTGGACAATAGATAAGAATGCATCTATCTATCTATCTATCTATCTATCTATCTATCTATCTATCTATCTATCTATCTGTCTATCTATGTCTGTCTATCTATCTGTCTATCTATCATCTATCTTTCTGTCTAATCTGTCTTTTTTTGAGAAAATAGTGATGTCCCAAATCATGAGGAAATTCAGTTCTAGAGGAAGAAGGTTCTTTCATTGTCAGTGAAGCACATTGGAAAGATAAACAGTAAGCTTACTGGCAAATTCCCCATGTATAATGATCCTGCCTCACCCATCATCATTTCTGGCCCCAGTGATTTGACTAAATCTTGTTCCTAAATACTGAGAATTGAAGCAGATCCAATCTAATAAAAAATCATTAAGCAACTATTATTTACAGGGTTCATTGATAAATGCTTGGGATACAGACAAAATTAAAAAAACAGTCCCTGGCTTCGACAGGCTTACATTCTACTGCCAGGGTATCAAACCATTTACATGCGTAAGCATATCATGAGTTTATTTGAAAGAGCAGAAGGGGAGGGAGAACATTCTGACTCATAAGTTGATTCTTAGTGGAAGTCTAGGATTCTGTGAAGTAGAAATGAGGAAGGAGTGAATTCTTGGCCCAGGAGACAGTCTGGCAAAGGCAAGGGGGTGAAAGATAAGATTCCAAGTCCAAGGGATAACCAGTAAGTTAGTTAGACTGCAATATAAACTACACAAAAAGAGTATTGTGAACAGATCTTGGAAGACATGCAGCAGCAATATCATGAAAGGCTTTAAATGCCAAGCTGAGAAGGTTGCATGTTATCTTAGAGCCAGTAGGGAGCCACGGAAGTTTCTTTAGCAGAAGAGTAATATGACCAAACTCATGCCTTAGGAAGCTTATTTTGGCTGCCACGTGGAAGATTGGAGAGAGGAAAGATTGGAAACTGGCAGTCTGTAATGGCAACCATGCTGGCATGCCCAGGATGGCTGCTAGTATAGATTCTTTTATCTGCTTTACTAAGAAAGACAGATGTTTCTGGGGTCAACAATCTTCTTTAAGTAAACAGAAAAGATACAAAGAAGAGAAATAAAGACCAACAGACAGAGCTCTACTTCCTGAATCAAAGCTTTGCATCCAGAGAGCCTTTACCTCTTAGGAGTAAGGGAGCTCTGAACATACAGTTACTCAGAATCTTGACCAGGGAATCACAAGATCCTTCTTGTAAGTCAGCCCTCAAAGCAAAAGCTCATCTCTCAGTTAATAGGCTCAAAACTATAACCTTCCTGACTCAGTGCCTAATTAGAAATTAACAAAAAGTGTGTAAGCCTTCCCACAAGCAAGCAAGCTTGCCTTAATGGGCTCCACATGAGGCCAATTGATGGGCAGGGAAGATCTTATTCCCCACTGACCTCACACAGTCTAATTGAGAGGTTGTCATGCTAGTGACAGGGAGGAGGTGGCAGTAATGAGAGGAGTAGAATGGGTAATCTTTTGGAGGCAGAATTAGTGGGACTTGGGGTCTAATTGGATCTATGGGATGAGGGAGAGAGAAATCAAGGATTTTAGATGTTACAAGCCTAGGGGACTGAAAGGCTGGCAGTAGTTTTTAGGGTTCATCATAACATATAAGGAAATGTGTATTTCCTCTTTGATCATAGGGGTGTACAGTGATCTAAAATGGTAGTACCAAATTCTTCACTGTAATATATAAAATTATGCTTTTAAAATGGTGATCTAAATTATGGTTGGCCAACATAAAGTAAATACTACTTTTGTTAAAATCATGCATCATATTATTCTTAGAAAATTTTGTCAGTGTTTTCTTATGTAGAGTCATATGGACAAAAGTGTCATTTAAAAGATTCTCAAGTGCTATTTTCCTGATCAGGCTATATCTTTGCATTATAATTAAACTATGTTGTGATGGTTTTCCCTCTTTTCTCTTTCTCGCTCACTAGTATAATGGAATGTGCATACAAGGGCCTGCTGGGGTACCTGGTAGAGATGGAAATCCTGGAGCCAATGGCATCCCGGGTACTCCTGGAATCCCAGGTCGCGATGGATTCAAAGGTGAAAAGGGCGAATGTCTGAGAGAAACCTTTGAAGAGACCTGGTCACCCAACTATAAACAGTGTTCATGGAGTGCACTTAACTATGGGATAGATCTTGGGAAAATCGCAGTAAGTAAATTCAGAATTTTTCTAAGTTGATATATCAAGATTGCAGGGTTTGAGTGTTAAATTTCTAGTTAGATTTCCTACATCTGGCCCAAAGTCACCTCAAGACTTATAATTCAAGAGCAGACACCCTGAAGACTTCAATCAAAGTTAAAACAAACTGAGCTCCAGTTTCCAAGTATAAAAAATAGGTCATCATTCAGAGCCAATTTCATGAAAGAAGCCATCAGAATGATACATCACCCTGCTGTTTTACCTAGTGTCTAAAAATGACTCTAAAAATGTTTAGGTAAAAAGTAATAAAAGTGAATGTAGAAGTTTCATTAAGTCAGGAACTCCTAAGGGTATGTGTGGAGGGTAATTCTTCAGATGTACCAGTGGGCTTGGATTGTCATAAAAGCTTGGCCAAATTTTAAGGAAGGCAAGAGTAACTGTGAACTATTCATATCATCAATGTTGCTTTATCATATTTCTATTTGGAATAACAACCTGTTGGACAATGCATTTTGATCAAAGATCCAGTCAAACTAAGTGGTTAAATCTGCTTCAGGAATAGGCTATGTGAGTGTGAGGATAGAACAGTGCCAAAGCACTATGTGGAATTTAACACTTTTAGGCCTACAAGTCTATAGTACAATGTTGATTGATACTTCTTAGGAACAAACAAATTTTCTCTCTCTCTCTCTCTCTCTCTCTCTCTCTCTCTCTCTCTCTCTCTCTCTCTCCCCCTCTCTTTCTCTCTCCCCCCCCACGTCCCCACCCCCTGCCTCTCTCCCATCCCCCCCCCAATTTAATTAAGAGTAAGTTTCTGATTAGGAATACATGGGTATCGGCTCTGATATGAATCCAACCCCTGGCAGAATTTTGTTACCAGAGAACTGGGAGAAACCTTTGTATGGGTTCTGAATTCATATAATTCAGCTCCATATCTTTGCACTGTGAGGAATCTAGATAAGATAATATAGATAAGAAATATAGAAAATCTTAAGGCAGGATCAATTAGGTAGTCACCTTATATATGAGCAAAAGTTTAACATGACTCTTGTAGTTTTAGCAACTGAGCGATTTATATTGGCATCCAATTTCCAGAAAAGTGTCTATTTAAATAAATGCCCATATATTTAAATATTCAACACTAATGAATGGGTTGATAATTTGCAGCCTATCCAAAGGTGCTGGGTTTCTTTCAATTTAATTTACATTTATTTATAGTAGTTATTATGTACGGTGATCTATGTTAAGTTCTAAGGATACAAAGATGCAGAACTTTTCCTCAAAAAATTTAAAATCTAATCAAGGAATGGAGTCAGGAAGAACTGAAACATGTACACAAATAACTATGATTCAAATTAGAATATGTTTTTGTGCATAGGAAAGCTCAGATGGGACATCAGAGACTCAAGATGGGAAGGGTCCTTTCTAGCTCAAAAGATCAAGGAAGGCTTCATGGAAGAAGTGACATTTAATTTGTACCTTGAAAGGGAAGGCTTCAACATGATATGATGCTGAGTGAGAGGAGCAGAACCAGGAGAACATTGTACACAACCACAGACATATTGATTTTGCGATGACTAACTTTGATAGATTTGGCTCTTCTCAGCAATACAAGGTTCAAAGATAGCCCCAAAGGTCTAATGATGGAAAGAGCTATCTACATGCAGATAAAGAACTATGGAGTCTGAATGCAGATTGAAGAAAACTATCTGCTCTCTCTTTTTTGTATCTTTTTTTTTTTGGTTTTGTTTCTTCTTTCTCTCGACTCACTCCATTGATTATGGTTCTTTATGATTTGACTATTATGTAAACATGTTTAAAGCGAAGGTATATGTAGAACATATGTCGGATTCCATGCCGTCTTGGGGGGAGGGGGGTGAGGAGGGAGGGGAAGAAAATTTGGAAGGCAAGAACATGTGGAACTGAGTGTTATAAACTAAAAATTAAAAAATTAAATATTTTAAAAAAAGAAAGAGTAGGATTCAATAGGTGGAGATGGAGGAAGGTCCTCACTTTGAGTGGGGAAGGTCCTGTATAAGTAAGTAGAAATGGGAGAATGTAAGACAAGATGAGGGAGAAGTGAGGAGTACAGTCTGGCTAGAGTGAAATGAAAAGATATTCGCTAAAACAATGCTAGAGATGTGAGTTATAGCAAGATTGTTTAGAGCCTGAATGCCCTAAAGAATTTGCATTTTCTTGCATTGGCAATAGGAAGTCACTGAAAGTTTTTCAGCAGGGAAGTGACCTGATCAGACATGAACATTAGGAAGATTTCTTTGGCACCTCTGTCAAGGATGGATTAGAGCGGAGAGAGAGGCATGAAGCAGGGAAGACAGAAAGTTCAAATAATAGCCTAAGTGAGAGATGGTCTGAGCCTAAATGAAGATGGTTTCAGTGGCAGCAGAAAGGAAAAGAGGGATATGATACACGCATTGAATAAAATACAGATCTTGGCAACTGATTGGATATGGAGGATGAAGGAAAGGGAAGAGTCGAGTATGATGAGTCTTTAGTCAGGCAAAGGGGCAGGTTTGGAGGAGAGATGTTGATCTGTTTTGGATTTGTTAAACTTGAAATATCCACAGAACACAGAGGGACCCAGCAGGCAGTTAGAAATATGAGACTGGACTCCTAGGAGATAAAGAAGCTAAAGAATGGATATAGGAATATTGGATAGAGGTGACCATTTGAAGCTAATGTGGATGAGATTGCCAAGGAATAGAATAGGGAGTTAGAAGAGGTCTTAGGACAGAGTCTTGGGGATGTCCACTCTTAGGGGTTGGAAACAAGAAGAAAAACTGAAGAATTACCAAGGCAAGTGGTCAGAAAGGTTTGAAAGAAAACCAAGAAAACAGTGTCACAGAAACCAAGGGAGGACAGAGATTCAGGAAAGAATGGTGGTGGTGACTGACAGTGTCAAATAGAGATCAAAGGATGAGGACTGAGAAAGAGACCTTTGGACCGTTTAATAATAGCTAACATTTATATAGCACTTACTAGGTGCCAGGCACTGTGCTAAACACTTTACAATTATTGCCTTGTTTTGATCCTTACAACAGCCCTGGGAGGAAGGAATTATTATTATCCCCATTTTACAGATTAGGAAACTGAGGCAGACAGCGATTAAGTAACTTGCTCAGGGTCATACAGCTGGATGTCTGAGGCTGGATCTGAACTCAGGTCTTTCTGACTCCAAGTCCAACAATCTATCCACTATGCCACTTAGTTGCCCTTAAAACCATTGCGTTAGCTTTTTAGTATTAATTATTTGGAGAATATTTTTCTTTGCAATAGTTTCAGTGGTTAATATCCTTTTGAACCTATGTGAATACAAGTTAATAGGACCATATTATTCTCATAAAAGACAGATTTTGGCAAAATTCAAATTTTAATTATATAAATTAAATAGCCGTTAATTTTAAAGGATGAAAAAATGGGCCAAGGGAGAGAGCAAAATTAAAAGACAACCTTTTAATGATGTCATTAAAATGAAGATTGAATAATGCAGTCAGTCCAGTGTTAGAAGAGATGCATAGCCTATAGAGTCTCCGATCATAGTCAATGCATGAGATTGCTTTATAATGGAAACACCAACCAACTTTTTCTATTAACAATGTGTATTTTCTTCCCTAAGTGTTTCATTGTACTATATATAATGTTTTACCGTTGATGAACCTCTTTATTTTGCAACTTTGTTACTACTTTGATACTGAAAATGTGCTTTTATTTATTCCCTGTTTGTGGAAGTAATATGAGTAGGATTTAAGGATAATGTCTCTTCCATTTTTAGTGTTCGCAACAGCGCTGGTCAGTATCTAAGTAGTTTCATGGAATGTTTCATGTGTTCTAGTGCTTTGACAGATTTTGAGAGGACAAAAAAATGGGTCTTAATGTTCAGATTTGTAGACAATAAGCAACAGGATTGTTTTCTTTTTAAAAATGCAATAATCTTCCTTCCAATATTGTCACAGTGACTGAGACCAAAAATGTGAATGGACTAAAAAAATATCATCTTTTAATATGTCTGATTTTTTTTCCAGTTCGGTGATGAGGAGAAAACATCAATAGAGAGATTTAAATAAAATACAATATTTATTTTGTATACAAAAAGACACACAAACATACACATAGGTTGAATAGAGTGGAGCTAAGAGCTACCCTTACTTTACCTTAAGAGGCAATATACCAAGGGAAAGGACGTTGACATTGGAGTCAGAGTATCTCGGCTCAAAACCTGGATTTGCTGTGTATCTGTATAGATCTGTCTATTGCTCTCTCTCTATTATATTATAATTAATAATATAATAGTATTATATATTATAGTCTGATAGATCTCTCTCTCTATATATATATCTATAAAAACACATACCTGTATATGATATAGATACACTCATGTATACATACTGGTATTGTGTGTGCAGACCCATGGTATATGCATGTGTATGTATGTATATACACATATGTGTATGTGTACATCTATATCTATCTATATATGTATATTGATACATGTGGCAAAATGTGGACTCATTTTCCTAATCTTTAAAATGCACTTACAACACTTAAAAAGTGTTGGACTAAATAACCTCTAAAGTCTTTTCTAGTTCTAGATCTGTGATCCTATAACTAACCAGCCTTTTCTCTTATTCATAATAAAGTTAAGGTGACAAATATGTATTGGCTTAGCTCCATCCAAATGCTAATAGCTCAGTTGTTTTGTCCCATTGATGCCGAACGCTTGAACAATTAGAGCATGACTGAGATTTACTTTCCTATCATACACTGTCCCTCTTAAAGGGACACAAATCTATAAGTTGGCTAGTTATACTTTTAAAATATGGGCTGGGGAGTTGAACACAATTCACATTTTGAAAGCACATTTATATTCTGGAGGAAATAGAATGGAAAATGTGGTCCCCACTCCATGTCTGTGTTTTCACATTAGGAATGCACATTCACAAAGATGCGCTCCAACAGTGCTCTCAGGGTACTTTTTAGTGGATCCCTTCGACTGAAATGCAAAAGCGCCTGCTGTCAGCGGTGGTATTTTACATTCAATGGGGCTGAATGCTCAGGACCACTTCCCATCGAGGCAATAATTTATTTGGATCAAGGAAGCCCAGAAATGAATTCAACTATTAACATTCATCGAACTTCTTCAGGTATGAGAACTATGACATATGTGAGAGAATGTCCTGTGAGACCTTGCTTGGGTTGTTTTGTTCTGTGGGTGTGGATGATTAACAAACCACTTTTAAAATTTTGCTCTCGCATTAGATGAATAGATTGCTATAATCTGTTATAGTAAAAGCCTTCCTTGTTGAAATTTACAAACTCATTTCAACTTACTGAGCATCTTTTTGTGTCTAGTATGTGCAAGGCACTCTTCTAAGAGCTGGGGGCAACAAAGATGGAAAAATAGCCCCTGCCCTCAAGGGGCTGACATTTGACTTACGTGTACCTAGCATGTAGTAAGTGCTTAATAAATACTTATGTGACTGTTGCTGATTGAGATTTTAACCTAACATAAATGATCATTTTTAGCATTCTGCAAGATACTATACAGTTAGAGTTGGTCAGTGGATTACCAGGGGCCATAATTACACAGTAATAAGAGCCTGATTGTCTTTTTCTGCTCTTGGAAGGGGAGAAGCAGTCTAGCCAGCATGAAGGGAAAACCCTCACAATCGATACTATTCCTGGTTTCCTCTTGAATCAAGTTCAGAATTACATCTAGTTTGAAGGGAATTATGATTTCCTTAGAGCAGAGACTTTTTATCACCTTTTTTGGCTTTCTGTGCTTGAAAGCAATATAGGAAATTGATGTAGGGTTGCTGTGGATGTGACATGTTTATGACCGAAAGATTCACAAGTTCAGAATACCTACTTCCTTGTTTTCCAAGATCTTTTCTAACTTGAAACCCAAGCTCCTATGCTCCTTTGATCGAATGAGTTAATGCACAGAAAGCTCTTGGTAAACCTGAAACCTGAGGTTAGATGTTATTATTGGTGTTTACGATTGTAGTGTATGTATATTAGATGGCATGACTTCTCCATTATGTTTTTATGTACAAGTTGTTTGGAGTAAATAGTCAAAAAGGTACAGTTTAAAGTTTTACATCTGACTTCTGCTTTGGACCTTAGATCTAAAAGAGACAAATTCTAAAAGCCTTAAGAAAAATCTAAATAACAAATGTAACAAAGCAACTTAAAAAACCCCAATTTTTTTGTTCAGTATGTGAATTTTGATATATGTGGTGAGTGTTGTGCCTTTTTAAAGTGAAAGGGGGCTGTGTAGTATATATAAAAATTAATATATCCCCAGAGACAGCCTCCTCTTGTGGGTGCTCAAAAGCCCTAATCAGTAGCAGCAGTACCACTACAGAGTGGGTAGAGTTATAAGGAGCACTTCAAAAGGACCAAGTTTTCATCACTATGAGTACTCCCACCTGTAATTCAGTTTATACCCTTTCCCCATATCGGGAGAGAGATTGCACCCCTTCCCCATTTCTACGAGATTCTATGGCCAACCCTTTGTCGTGAGCTACCCTGAATGTAACTAGACTGGTCCTTCACTACAATAAACCCTCCCAGAGTTTGTGCTCTATTGGCTTGCCTTCAAGAACCCAAGGTCAACTTCAGGTCACAATGAGGCATTGCAGTAGGACTTTGGTGGAAGTGTAAGTGCTGTGTAGGCTACAATCCTCTGCCAACTAGTTGTATGACCTTATACAAATTGTTTAACTGCTCAAGATCTCTTTCTTCCCTGGAAAACAAAGAGATTGGATTAAATTATATCTAAGGTCTCTTCTAGGATTAACATTCTATTATCCTGTGACAGAGTATTATAATGACGCAACAAGGTGCCATGGTGTCAAGAAGACTTGAGTTTGAATTCTGCCTTAGACACTTACTAGCTGTGTGATGCTGGACAAGTCACTCAACCTCTCAGCCTCAGTTTCCATATCTGTTAAGTGGGAATAAGAGCTCCTACTTCACAGGGTTTTTTTTGGAGGGAGGAAGGCAGGGCAATTGAGGTTGAATGACTTGCCCAAGGTCACACAGCTAGTAAGTGTGTCAAGTGTCTGAGGCTGGATTTGAACTCAGGTCCTCCTGACTCCAGTGCTGGTGCTCTACTCACTGTGCTACCTAGCTGCCCCCCTTTCACAGAGTTTTTGTAAGGATCAAATGAGATAATAGCTGTGAAGGGCTTTACAAATTTTCTATAAGTGTTAGCTATTATTAGTACATAGTGAGTCAAATGACATTTCAAGTTCATATATCTGAAATTTAGGCCTGGAATGCTTGCTATTATCAGTAGTGATATTGAAGCTTCTGGACTAATTTCCAGATGATTTAAAGACAGTAGAGAAATTTGAATATTCTTGGATCCTCCAATTAGAGATGCAGGTCTTTTCAGGGTAGCCCTGGTATCATGTTGAGAATCTTGAACTGGACCCAGTTGGATGGGTAATGCCCATTGATCTAGTTCATTAGTTTATATATCTGGGACTGATGCCGCAGATGGTCAGTGAGCTGCATCCAGAATCACATAGGAGGAGAAGATCAGACTGAATCACATTTGGGAAATTGTGTTATGTTTCACTATGTTGCAAAAGTCCATCCTTTCAATAGCAATGTTCTCATAGGACCACAGATTTAGAGTTAGAAGTGATCTTAAAAGCCATCCTGAGAGATTAAATATCCCCCAAATCACACAGTTAGTAAGTGCCAAATCTGAGATTCAAACCCAAGTACTCTGATTCCAAACCAAGAAGCCTTTCCATTGCACCTTACCTTGGAATGCCACAATATCAAGAAAATTACAAGTGAAGGTCATCCAAAGATATATAGTGGATATAACCTGGTTGGATTGCCAACAATGACCAGTACCCAAGAAATAGCATTAAAATGCCCTTGCACCTTAAGGATGGTGCACCATCATCAGAAAGGGTGGTGGGTCATGTCCTGAGAAAAAGAGATAACAGATGGACAGCCTGAGTGCTGTACTCCTATTCATGGAAAGTTAAAATCAGAAAATCAAAAAAGGACCTTCAGCATCCTGGTTGCCTTTTCTATGGAAGATTTATAGAAATTCAGTAGGATGAAAAGGCATAGATACCAATTGCTGATGGAGGGAGTAGCTACATCCATGATTTCAAAGATGCATTAAAGCATTGCTTTAAAAGGGAGTGGGGGCTAGAAATGATATTGCAAATCTATAGTTCTTGCTGCCAGGGAGGTTGGGACTGGTGGATTGCTTGAGTTCAGTAGTTCTGAACTGCAGTAAGACAAAGTCAATGGAGTGTCTGAACTAGGTCTGGCACCAATATGGTGAACCTGTGGGACC
Organism: Phalanger gymnotis; assembly: GCA_028646595.1. Lineage (NCBI taxonomy): Eukaryota > Metazoa > Chordata > Mammalia > Diprotodontia > Phalangeridae > Phalanger > Phalanger gymnotis. The sequence goes on along the minus strand of CM053622.1, from coordinate 125,666,668 downwards.
AGAAGCCATTAAGGTGTCTAAGGAGAGGTGAAATGGCCCAGGTCAAAAATGGAACAGATCAAAATTTCTAGTCTGATCAGCAATGCAACCAGGCTTATTGGCTGCTGCACTTCCAGCCTGCGTAAGATGGGGTGGGGGTGGGGGGCAGGGAAAATCTTTTTAAAAAAAGTAAGAACTGAGCTGAGTCAGAATGTCAGTTTTACCATGGTTCTTTTGTATTTTAAAATTATGTGACTGCCACAGTTTCTCTGCAAGAATCAGTTTTTGTAAACTGCAAACAGAAAAGGAAAGCAACATATAAAATTTGCATTAGTGAGAAAATGATGAGATAAGTGGAACACTAATAAAACCATTTTTCCCACTCCCGACCCATGAAAGCTGTCTTCTATTTCTGCTGTGTTGGTTGTCAGGAAGTGTTCCAACAAAATAAGAGGCAAATTCTTTCACTTTGAAAAAATAAAACAGATTTCTATTGGTTGGTTGCGGAATTTTTTGGGGTGCTTTTCTGTTTCTCCTGGAACTTAAAAATTCTACCATAAAGTTTTTTTAATAGACAGGTTGCTTCCATAACAGTGATAAATTCAAAAATTTTCCAAAAATTATTTATAAAATTTAAAATATTTGTGATAACCCATATTGACTATATGAAGTTGTAATCAATCAATTATGCTATTTCCTGTATTAAGCTGCCTTGGGTTTGGTGTCAGACTTGTCATTAGCTAAAAGGACAACAACAACAACAACAAAAAGCTGACTGACTGTTGTGGAATCTCAGGGAAGTTCTAACTGTGGTTCTCGTCTCCCAGTGGAAGGTCTGTGTGAAGGAATCAGCGCTGGGTTGGTGGACATTGCTGTCTGGGTTGGCACCTGTGCAGATTACCCCAAAGGAGATGCCTCAACTGGATGGAATTCAGTGTCCAGAATCATTATTGAAGAACTCCCCAAATGAATTCTGCAAGTCCTCCTTCCCTACCTCTTTTTGAATACATTTTAAACAGTTTATTTTAAGAAACATTTTGTACTTTGAAAAAATAAGTTAAACATTTTTTGATAGGTGTAATCTAGTAGTGTATATTCAGACTTTCTTCTTTTTCTTTTTAAATGTCATGTTACAAATGTTTAAGACAGTTTGAGGAATTTGCTGTTGGTACAAATGCTCCCCCCCCCTCCCCGCCCCAAACTCTCATCCCCAGGTCACATTGCTAACAACCTAATTTTTGTCAGCCAGGCTTTCTCTTCTCTTCTCCTCCCCTACCTTTGCTCTGTCAATGTTGCAGCTAAACATAATAAGAGTCCTTATAAAAGTTGCAGTAGTGTAAAATTGTTTCATGTCTGTTAAATAAAGCCTACTACAAAACAAATTTAAAGCCTAAAGTCTCTAAATGAGGAACTATTGAAGATTTTAGAGCAGTGACCTGACATAATCAAAACTCTCTAATTTGGTGCTTTTTTCTTTCTTTTTTTCATTATTTCTTTGTCGGATTTTCCTTGAAATGGAAAGAAGAGGTGATCAGTTCCTCTTGTTCAGATTATTTTCTCATTTGATAGCAAATACCTTTCAAAATCAGTGATTTTGTGGTATATTGATGTCCACATTGAGAATACAAAAAAAAAGATTACACATAAAACTCATATATTCAAGTGAGATATTTTTCTTTTTTAATTTAATATTTTGTTTTTCCCCAATCACATGCGAAAATAATCAACATTCATTTTCTATAATTTTTAAGTTCTAAATTCTCTCACTTCCTCTGTCCCCATCCCCTCACCAAGAAGGCAAGGAACCCGATATAAACCATATATGTACAGTCATGCAAGACACATCTCCATGCTAGCAAATGAAATTTTTCTTTTGAAGTACTTTTTTTAGAGGTGACCAAAGTCTCTTCCTCAAAAGCTGGAGATGGGGACACTGCAAATCTGCAAGTCAGATCAACTCATAAGGTGCGGGCATTGTGGGCTGGGAGTGTGTGTGGTAGCCAGCTTCTCTTTTTTTATATAGGAGGGGTCCCATCTCAGATGTGTTATTGATGTTTCATCATTTCCCCCCATTTTCCAGGAGTAAAGCCAACTCTTCCCAAATAATTACGTTTTGGGATCTTTGAGCTTCTTGATTGGTTGGAGGATAACCAGTTCCACAATGAACATACATAATGTTTAGCCAAGAAAACCCAGTTATCCAAATCAGAAATCAGAGAAAGCATCCATAGGAGAATATATACCAGATACTACAGAATGAGATATTCCTAGATCTCACCCAAGGGGAAACTCCCCGAAGTCTCTAGTGTAGCAAGCTGGGGATAAGGATATAATTGAGACTGCTGGGTCCTTTCAGGTCTTCCCAGAGTCTTTTCCTTCAGCAACTTGAAGTAGAATTGACCTCTTCCATATTCCCTCTTGAAGCAAGAAGCTGGAAGCCCTGATTACAGACCCCAAAGTGACTTGAAGCTTGAAGAGTCCTGCCTCTTACACAGGGCAGGGTATTTATCTCCATTAATGAGAAGAGTCGTATCAGTTGGTTTGGGGATTGAGGTTACACCGTTAAACATTCATCTGTAATTTTTAAGTGGCAATATATTCATTAACAATCTCATGGCAAACAAAGAGCAAAGGTGCTGTTGTTTGCTCACGGTCTGAATTTATGATTTTACTCGACTTTCCTGAGACAATCTCCCAAATCTAAAGTCTGTTATAAACAGAGTAAACAGGTGAAGATTCACATAGGGCTCTTTATTATTTAATATACCAAGCTGTCTTGCATCTATAAGGTGAGTCAGCCAATGAACTACTAAAATGTATCAATTTTATTAATAATGTATGAATTATCTACCAAGCAACATCATCTCATTTATATTCACAAAGAAGGGTGATAAAAATCCTAAATGGCAAATATCCTTCTATACATTATGAGAAGGGTCATAGCAGCCATAAACATTATGAAAATGAATTAGAGTAGTTACCATGTAGCAAGGTCTGCCCCACGTACCTTAGGGAGATTAATCTGACTGCAGTATGTCTAATGGCTTGGGGTTGGGTAGGGGGAAGAGATTGGAGGCAAGCAGAACATTTAGGAGGTTATTGCAACATTCCTGGTGAGCCATGGTGAGGACCTAAACTAGGATGATAGAAGTGACAGGGGAGAGATCTGAGATATGTTTTAGAAGTGGAGTTGGTTGGACTTGGCAACAAATTAGTTGGGCAGTGAAGAGAGAATGAGGGAGTGGGAGGAACTAATGATGATCCTGAAGTTTCACATTTGGATGACAGATTCAGTTGAAATTAGAGGTCTAGAGTGAAGGAGAAAACTTGGAAGTCTGAGTTACAGCCTGAGAATCATCCATCTATAGGTGATGGCTGGAGCTATGGGTAGGAATGAGAGTGAAAGAGGGTCATGGCTCAACTGATTTCAATTTAGAAAATATTTATTTAGCAGGAGTTTACTATAAACCTTATAGGAGAATCATGGGATAGAAGAGGCAGCATAGCATAATGAATGAAAGGGATAAGGATTTACAAGCCTGAAGGTTCTGATGCACCAACCCAAGGGAACTAGGACTACTAGAAAGAAAAGACGAGGCAGCTGAGGATGGAAGCTCTTTGTGCCTTGGTTTCATCATCTATATAATGAGAGCGTACGAATAAATGGCTTCTAGTTCTAAATTTGGGGGCAGCTAGGTGGCGCCATAATGCATTGAGTGCCAGGCCTGGAATCAGGAAGACTTATCACACTGAGTTCACATCTGGCCTCAGACACTTACTAGCTGGTGTAACAACAATGTTACTAGCAGCCGCTGTGGAGATGGAAGGCCAATAGCACCAGCACAGAGGAAGGCTGCTAGCACAGATTCTTTGATCTGCTTTTCTAAGGAAAGCAACTTTAAGGGGTTTACAATCTCACTTTAATTAAACATTCATATATCATTCACTTAGTTCAGGGGGAAAAGTCAGAACTTCAGAGAAAACACAAACAGAAAGCATAAGCAGAAATTCTATAAACAGAGCAAATAACACAAATCAACAGACAGGCTTCTAGCTGCCTGACCAAAGCTATATATACATAGTTACCAGAGAGAAAAGCACCAACATCTGGGTTTTCAAAGCCAGGGGGTTAACAGCTACCCAGAGTCTCCATACCAACACTCTTCCAATGAGTTAGCCTCAAGCAAAATGCTAACCTCAGAGTATATATACACTTCTTCAGGGTCAGAGGGCATCACAACTATGTGACTCAAACCCATGTGACCTAGGCCTTCTTGTGACTTAAACAGATCATTAAAGACTTCTGATTCAATCAAAGACTCTTGATTGAAACAAAGGCAAGACTCAAAGGCATTCGATTGCCTTAGTGCTGAGAAGCACTCTAAAACAAAAAACAGCAAAAAGTCCCACCCTGCTTGCCATTACAGCTGGGTGACCCTGGGCAAGTCACTTCACTCTGTTTGCCTCAGTTTCTTCATAAGTAAAATGAGCTCGAGAAGGAAATGGCAAACCACTCCAGTATCTTTGCCAAGAAAACCTCAAATGGAGTCACGAGTCAGACACAACTGAAACAACTTAGTAACAACAAAAGTTTTAAAGTTAAAGTTATTATGGTTCTATGATTCTTCAACATACTCAACAAGCAGTCCTGGACATTTGTGCTCTCATCTCAACCTTAAATTTTTTGACTGAATATGCCCTTGCTGGTAAGATTGCTTCTTGGACCTATGTCCTATATCAGATATGGCTCTTCTATCATGAAGCTATACTTCAATTTTTCCACCCTCTTTCTGAACCTAGGCTCCCCAAACCCCCTATATGTCATCTCCTTCTCCTAAACTAGTCTTAACTTGGCTCTTCAAATTTGTACCAAGTATAAAGATTTCTCCTTTCATTGAGCTGAAATCTGCCTATCCCTGCATTATTTCCGATTTTGCCCTCTGAGGGAAAGCAGAGCAAATCTAATTTAATCAATCTTCCTTATGGCAGCCTTTCAAATTTTTTAAAAATAATTTTTGATTGATGTCTCCTTTAAATTATTTTCATGACTCCTTTCCCCAGCTAACCACTTATTGGCAAAACTGAGCTGACAGAGGTACTCTAGAGTCAATGGCTACTAGATACCTTTCTTTGTTCTCAGGTAACAATTCCAACTCCATTCCCTGAGGACAGCAGTTCTCAAAGTGTGGTCTAGACATACTCTAGAAATTTTAGGGGGTTCATGAGGTCAAAACTGTTTTGATAACATAAGATTTGCCTTTTTCAATTATTTATTAACTGGTATGGTTTCAAATTTTGCATTGCAGCTAACCTTTAAGATACCACTAATTATCAATTTTTATGTAATCAAGGAAGAATATCCACAATCACCTGAAAAGGCTCTTAAAATACTCTTCCCTTTTCTTACTACATATTTATGTGAAGGTGGGTTTTCTTTACATACTTCAAACAAAACAACATATTGGAATAGATTGAAAGTAGAAACAGATATGAGAATCTATCTATCTTCTATTCAAGAGATTTGCAAAAAATATAAAAGTCATTTTTCTTATTAAATTTTCATTTTGGAGGAAAATTTAGTTTTTCATAAAATGTTATATTAATATGTAATGGATTCATTATTATTTTTAATGAATCAATATTCGAACATTTATTAGTTTTAATTTCTAATATGGCATATATCAATAGATATACCTATTCTATATTTATATAAACATTTATATATTGATATACATATTGACAGATATTTCATGTATACATATGTGTGTATATATATGCAAAAATATATACACATGCAAAAGTTCTTTGGGATGCTCAATAATTTTTAAGTGTAAAGTGGTCCTGAGACCAAAAATTTAGGCATATAATAGGTGCTTATCGATTGATGTGACATGTCCCCTTCTTGGCCCCTTCCCCCTCACGTCCCCAGTAGATGCCACAGTATTTTCACAGTAACTATAAACAAAAATGCATAAGCATCCAGAAACATCAACATGCTTTAGGATGGACGTAGACAGATAGGAGTGTGTCTGGAGAAACAGCTGGGATTGGTGTGGGGGATGAAAACTACCATGTCACATGAGGGTTAGCTGAAGCAATTGGAGATGGTTAGTCTTGAGAAGAGAAGATGAGGGGGAGTGGGACAGTATATGACCCAGAGGTGAGCTGGAGCCAGTTCAACCTGGCTATCAAATTTTCAGTGTGAACATTTAACACCTCTGAAATCAGGGCTTGATTTACTGTTGTGTTGATTTTTTATATTTAATAAAGAGACAGACGAAATGCTAATAATGCAGATTAAACTTAAAGTATGTCTTAATTTGCGGAGGGGCGGGGCGCAAGGGAGAGAGAGTCCATTGTTAAACACTTAGTGACATACCCTTGGACATGATTGCCAGTTTAAAGTAGTTGAAAAATAAAGACTACATGCTAAATGTCTAGGGACGTTTGATTTTTCCAAATTGTAACCCTGTGTCATTCTCCATGACACAACACGAGCACTTTATCTTTGATTCTAACATTTTTCTTTATCCTATACCAAGTTTCCTGTTCATTTCTACTTGTCACTGATGGAAACAACATTCAGGTTACTCACGAACAAAAATGATATTCAATGTTCAGTGGAGTCTGGATGGGCCAGTTGTGGCCCATTTAGCCCATAAGGCTAGCTATAAATGTCCTGTGGCTGCTTCATCAGCTTTCAATTTAAGCAAAGTTTATTCCTAAGCCCTGAATTATGAAGCCCTGGCCCACATCAGCAGTACTTTGAATAAACCACAATTCTAGGTTTAAACATAGGATAATTTTTTTTTTAGGTTTTAAAAATATTGGGTGGGGCTCACTCAGTAATGGGTGAGTGTAACCCAGTTGCAGGTCATCCCCTACAGAGCAGCTTGGAATGCTGCCCTGCCCAGGCTCAGGGGCTGATTCTAGTTTCAGCTTCTTTACATTTCAAGTCTTACATAGAACACTAATTTCCACTTCAAAAAAAATAATAGTTAAGAGTAAAAGCAGGTTCCTTGAATTTTTCATCTCAAAGAATACTCTGAGAGACTTGTCAAACTCGACTTAACTTTCTTATGGTTGGGAGCTTTGAGCTGGGCTTTTTTTTGTTTGTTTGTTTAATCCACTAGACAGCCATTTCTGGGTCATGTGATTGGCCACATGCCAGGATTGTGGTTTTTTCCACATACTACTTCATCCTAAACAACCTAAAAACCCCTATATACTAAAAATCTGGAGTATTTAAAGCTGAATCTTAAGGATTCCACCTGATCTCTACAGAAGAGGAAATGAATCTCACTGTGGGCAGAAACGTACATGGAAAGAGACAGAGGCTTTATTATAATGAGATTTGTCTAGAAGGAATGGACGCAATAGGAGACTATTTTCTCTGAGAAAGGGGTATAGGACAGAATGGAAGCATCTGGTAAGTACTTACTATGTGTCAAGAATGTTGCTGGAGATATTAATAGAAAAAACAAGGCAGTTCTAGCTTTTAAGGAACTTAGACTTTTGTTAGAAGAGACAATACCACAGGAAGATTTAGCATCACAGCAGATGGAAAGGCCTAGTGGTCCTTTGGGTACATTTGGGTTAGATGGCAGCTCACCTCTGGTCCTCAGGGATGTAGAATCAGAGACAGGATCAGCTTTTAGGTCCCTTCTGTTGTAAGAATCCAAGTTACCAGCATTCATTGGTTCGCTGTTGAAGACATGTCTGAAGTCAACAGACAGGCCACTAGAAAGCACTGTATTTTCTAATGCAAGCAATCTGTGTGACATCTTTGACAATGAACTAATGAACGCAGGTAATTTGGTATCCTCAAAATCTTACAGTAAGAAAGGGATCTTAGAGATTCCTGTCCAGCTCCTCCCTGAAGCATGAATTCTGTCTACAATACTCAAAATAAAAAAACAAAAAAAAGGTCATCTAATCTCTACTTAAAAAGCTCCATTCATAGGGAACTCATTACCTTTTCAAGCAACTCATTCTTTTTACTAGTTAAGTTCTTTTAATCTAGCTGAAAATTGCCTCCCTTTAATAACTTCTAACCATCGGCCCTATAGGACCAAAAAAATTCTTACTTTTTTTTCTCTTTGTGGTATCTCTCACATACACCCTTCAGAAACCTTGAATTTTCCTTCTCTAAGCTAAACATTTACAATGGCTACTCTTATTTCATATTATGTGCTTGTAATATCATGTAATATCCATTCCAATAAAACTGTCTACCATCTTCTACCTCTATGCCTTTGCCCTGATGATCAGGTTCCACCTCCTACATAGGTTTTTCCCGAATCTTCCTGTTGCTAGTGCTCTTATCCTCTTGAAACTATTTTGTATTTATTTAATGTAGCTGTATTCCCTAATAGAATGTAAGCTCAAGGGCAGGAGTTGTTTTATCTTTGTGTCCCCCAATGTACATAGTTGGTGCATAATAAATGCTCATTGAATTGAATCACATCAACATGGCCTTGAATCTTCTCATTTTTATCTCCTTTTTCTAAGAGGTATAATTTGTCAATGTCATTCTTGAATGGAACACAATACTAAAGATAACTACCTATTTGGGGCAGAACAGGAGTATTAATTCATTCATTCTAGATAATGTACTTTTATTAATGCATCGTAGTGTAACATTTGCTTTTTGGCTACCACATCATGTATTTGACCCATGTTAAACTCACAGGTCACTAATCATCTTTTTTTTTTTAGTGTTAATTGCTGCCTAGCCATATCCTGTACTTCTGCAGTTGGTTTTCTGAGCCCAAGTCCAAGACTATTTTTTATTTTTCCAAAGAAAATTTCATTACATTAGATTTGGTCTGATTCCAGCCGGTTGAGAACTTTTAGCATTTGCAAATTTTAGAAGTATGTTCGTTATGTCTTCATCTAAGTTATTTTAAAAAATGTACGTCAGAACAGAGTCAGAGCAAAAGTGACACACGTACCAACAGAAACAGAATCATAGAACCACAGAATTTGAGAACTGGGATCTTGGCAGACATCTAGACCAACTCATACTTTAAAGAAATTCTCACTATAACATACCTGTTCCAAGACCTCCAAGGAAGGGGAACCCAACACATTTCTCAAAGTAACCACTTTTGTAAATAGAAGTTTATTTCCCTCTTCTCCCCTGCCCCAACAAATATGGCTTAAATTTACCTCTGTAACTTCTACCTATCGCTCCTGATTTTACCTTCTGGAGATGAACAAGTCTAGTCCTTTCTTCACATGACAACCCTATAAATACTGAATAGTTTTCATATTTTCCCGTTTTCTTTTCTTTCAGGCTAAACCCATTTCTTCAACTGATCCTCACGTGAAAAGAACTCAAGGCCCAGGTATAAATGCTTTAAAAAAAAAATTTAATAACTGGCTCTTCTGATTAGGAGCTGGTTTTGGCATACTCCTGTCTTTACCGCTCTGGTTTCCTTCCTCTGGATGCTCTCCAACGATGGGGTCCAGAACTAAACACAATACTTCAGATGTGGTCTGATGAGTGCTGAGTACAGAGAGACAATCACCTAATTCCTAGGAACTATTCCTTTCTTAATTCAGTCCAAGATCACATTCGTTTGGTTGACATACCATATTGAGCTTGTAGCCTGCTAAAACCCAGGAACTAGGGGTTTAGCAATTTTCCTATTAGTTGACACTTGCATATCTTTTTAATTCTTGAATTCTGTGATTTGGGTCATCTTTCCAGCAGACTTGACTCTAAGTTCTCTGAAAGTTCACATCCTGTTTTTCTTTTTTTCTAACAGTTTGTGTTGGAGTAGGAGTAGACTGGCAAATGATACACCTGTAGCTATAGCTTTGATACTAAAGTCTTGTGTTTTTAATGATCATTTTAACAGAGTAAAAGTTTTTATAACCTTAGTAAAAGGACAAAGCTTGTAAGGATAAGTCAAAAGGGTTAAGTAGATGGGGGGCAAATAAAGCAAGAGATCCAATTAGAAGACACAAATACATTGCTTCCCAGATGGCAGAGCCCAGCACTTTCCAAGCAAGGGCAGAGCTAAGGGATGATTGGCAACTAGCAGTTTCAAGATCTTGAAAAGATATGGTCATCAATAGTTCTCTCATGTGCTTGTCATTAAAACATCATTTTACTTTCTTTGGTTCATCTTCCTCTTTCCAAATTCTAAATATGAGCATTGCCTAGAGTTCTGTTCTTCTCTCTGTTCTTTCCTTTGGCAGATCATTCACATTCATACGGTAGACTGTAGGCCTCCAACTTTCATCACTGTTAATAACTTCAGATCTGTCTAGACCCACATTTTCCCCTATTGGACAGATTCACCTGGATTGCCTAGACTTCCCCTCCAAACTTGTTTCTAATTGTGATTTTTCTACTTCTTAGTGGCACTGCCAACCATACCCTGGACAGAAGCACAAATCATCTGAGACTTTCCCTTTCTTAACCCTCCAGCTTACTCCCTACCTGAGTCCTGTGGATGTCTGTAGCATAACCCTCATCCTAATGCCATGACCTTTGTTCAGGCTCAATACCTGGTAAAGAGCTAGCTCTGTATTGGAGTAAATTCTGGCTTTGCTACTTAAGTACAAGTCACTTCACCTCTGAGCTCACTCATGTCCACAATTGTAGCTATGTGAGTTAACTGTAAAAATGGGCATATTTTTATCACTTCCCAGGGCTTTGGTGATAACCAAATGAAATAATGCCTTAAAAACCTTATTCTAACAAGCTTCACTTAGTATTGCCTAGGCTGAAATAGCATCCTAACTGGCCATCCTACCTCCAGCCTTTCCTCTTCCCACCTATCTACCAAATTTTCCCAAAGCACTGCTTTGATCAGTTCCACCACCTCCAGCCCCCTCTTCATTATTTATTAGTCATCTTGTTTGCTGGTCCAATTCCTAACCACATTCCAAAGCTCAAATGTTCCTTTCTCCTCTCAATTCCTATAGTGATCTTTACCATATAATAGGCACTTATGAAATATTCTGTATCAATTGGCACCTGGATATCCTAATTCTTAGATTCTGTGATTTGCATCATCTTCCTCCTAGACTTGACTGTAAGTTCTCTGAGGGGAGAATTCACATCCTGTTCTTATTTACATCTCCTACAACACTCTGCCCAATTCCTCTCACAGAGTAGGCACCTGATAAATGATTACCGAGTGAAAAGAAAATTCATGTCATGTAAAAACACAGTATTGGTTTTATCAACATTATGCGTGTAGGGGTCAACATCAGCACCTCATGAACTTTTTTGGTATAATCTATTAGTTCTTGAGAAGCACGATCAAAAAGATTTTATTAGAAACTTAAAACACATTTCCGGGCATAGCATCAATGCCTATATAGGAAATACACATAACATTATTTATGATTTCATCTTTATTTGAAAAACATAATACCATCCAAAATGTAAAAATAGATCTATTTTCAGAGAACCATTTAAATATGGCTTTGAAAACTGCAATGTTTTATTTACAAGAAACAGATAGATGGTAGTGCAATAGTAGTCACAGATATTTATGATAAATAAGAATATAATTACTATTTCAACATTTTAGGGAAAAGGAAATATCTTTTTATTTAAGCCGCTCCTGCAATGCCTCATAAAAATAAAATCACCAATAAGGGGCATAGGTACAGTTCGTATCTAAAACATGAATTTGACCAATGAATGGCATCCAGACAAGTTATAAGTGTAAGTGGGAAGAGTGTTTTCCAGTTTATGTATAATCAACCTGCCAAGTAACATAACTTCTGAATCTGCAAAGGGACTTTGTAAGTATGTCTTTTAAATGATATGTATATGTTAAATAAAGACTGAGACACTCTTAATCTTGGAACACAATGAGGTTTGCAAAACCAAAAGTATATTTAATGCCAGTTTTCAGAAAACTTGGATCTGGAATTAAATTTTAAATTAGTATGGAAAATTACTATTACAATAGATACAGACTCCACTCACTACTTAATCCTGAGAGAGGTATGGAATCTCACCAGAGTGCAAATTGACCTAAGACTAAAGTATAGTATGAGTGAATGCTTGTTTCACTGTCTACTGATTCCGATATACTCTGATTTTGGGTACTTTGTTCGGCAAACCTTTTAAAGTTTGAAAGCAATTCTTTAAAAGTGAACTATTACACATATGCCACTATGCATCCTTGCAAGGAAGAAAACTTCTTACTATTGCACAAAAGCAGATTTTAAAAACCAATGTACACAGTTCAGTTTAGCAGTAAAGGCAAATCCATCTAATCCACTAGACAAATGTTGCAAAATCAGCTTCTATTTGAACAATGAAATGGACAAACTCACTGAGCTATACGCTTCATGTCAGTTTTAATATCGTTTTGATGGCAGCTATTCTAGGCAAAGGCAGCCAAGTCACATAGATAAATGAGAGCAAAAGCAGAAAACTTGTGAGGATTCGTCGGCTCTTTGATTCTTTCAATAGTTCAAGGTTGATTTGAATGGTGAATAATGTTGCTGTGCACTATTTCTTCCATGTTTTGTATTTCAAGAGCTAAGGAGTATGTTGCTTTGTAGCAGATATTTTTGTGTTATCTCCTTTAAACTTGCTCTTTTCCTTTAAGGCTATGTAAAAAATGGGAGACATTTTCATACACTAGAAAGGTAATACAACAGGCTGGAGTCACTCTAATCAAATTAGGGAGGATTCCTTTATAAAATCCAATGATGCCTTCTTTCCTACAGAAAGGGGAAAAAAATAAGTCAGTATACAAAATAAATCAAAACACTTAACACAGTAGGAAGAACATCTAAAATTTTCACTTAATGGACCAGGATGAACAAGGAAACAAAACTCATTGCTGTTTAAAGCCTTTGCACAGTGGTTTGTGTACATTTAGTTATTTTGTTTGTATACATTTGTATACATACAACTGTTTATATACATTTAGTTATGGCTTACAATCCTTTTCTGACCTGATTAAAAGGTCAGGCAAAGAGGCCATAAAGACCGCGAAGGATCACTTTTAAAACGATTTCATCTTAAAATGTGGCTGCTAAAAAACTTTTTCCTTAAGACTGAAATTGTATATGCTTATAGAAATGCTATATACCAATTATCATACTCATCCACAATTTAATTTCATTGACACATAAGTCTATGTGATATTGGTACAAAATTCAGAAACTAGGTACAGAGTAGGCTCTTCATAAATACTTGTTAAATAGAACTAAAGAGACAGCATGCAGGAAAGAGGTCAAATCCTGGATTATGCCATCACCCCTGATCACGCTTCACTTTTATGACAAAGACTGCTACCTTCTCCTCCTCTTCCTCACTGGATCCTAAACTATAACCCCTGCTCTGCCTTCACTTTTCTCCCTTCCCAATCTCAACTCATGAGACAATCAGTTCAACACTGTATTTTCCTGTACTCTCCTACCACAGGTGTCTTAGCTCTGGCATCACATAAACTTTCCTAACGCTAACTCTGCATTAATCCACCATCCACCTCTTCTGCTTGTACTCACGTGTTGCTGCAAAGAGTTCAATAAAGTCAGGCAACGTGCCGCATATATGTGTTCACTGCAAGTTTATGTTAGTTGACCTGAACTGGGACCTTACTGCAGAGTACAGCAATCCTTTTGTTCCTTCCTAATTGTCTCTCCCACTCACTGCAGCAGCTATTCCTCCTAATTGAGCTCTCCTGCAGCTTAGGAGCTGAGGACCTTGCCTCACTACTAAGAAAACAATGGCCATTCTGAGCTGTTCGACATTACCCCTCCCCTTACCCCCAACACCGCCCCCCCGCCCCCGCCATTATCTTGTACCTTTTTTTAAATCTTGCTGTACATGTACATATTGTCTCCCCCTGCTGTACTACAGACTGTTTATGGGCAGGGGCTATTTCATTCTTGTTTTTGCATTCACAGTGCCTAGCACACAGTAGGTGCTTAAACTTCCTTAAAATAGATTGAAAGCCGCAATTCTGGACTTGGGAGTCAGAAGACCTGGATTCAAATCCTGTCTAGCACTTACTGCCTGTGTGACCATGGGCAAGAGTTAACCTATCTGTGTCCAAGTCAACTCTAAGCTCAATGGTGACTGTAGATATTGCCTTGGAAAGCCAAAAATTAACATTATCAGTGTTCTACTGTATTTTTATTTACTTTGTTAAATATTTCCCAATTACATTTTGGACTATTTTTGACACCTCTGTCTTATTAGACTATCGACTAAGTTACAAATGACTTGTGATCAATCTTTCATGGAAGAAATTTGCCCACCCACAAAGTCAAATCCTTGAGGTACTGAATTGAATGGAAGTAGATTTATCACACATTAATACTCAGCTCTGGAAAAGGCTTGGAAAAAAAATGAGAAAGGTGGGGATCTCCACCACTTCCAATTCAGCTATACGTGCACAGAATAACAATGTATTTGTTTGTGGTACTGAGTTTCCAGTAGAAAACAAGTATTTCACTGAGATAAAAGTATCTACAAAAAGTCGATCACTGAGTTGGAGCTTTCTCAGAATGTTTTAGAGGAAAGATTCTTACTCCATATAAAAGGAAAAATCCAAGGTCACCCACTGCTACAGCATTATAATCAATTAGACTATATGGGGCATTTAGCTGCTGCTACCTTACCTCCATGTTCTCTTGATCACATCAAGTACACCGTTGTAAAAAATGTGTTGATCTTGAAGTCGGGCTCTCACTACTTGATATGGGTATGTTGCTGCCACAGCAAATATTTTTGACATTGCTGCAACTGATATATATTCTACTGTGCTCTAAAACAATAACATAAGATAGTTATATCTTTTCTAGATATTTTTAAAATGGCACAAAGTTTCTACCTTGAGCTTATAAGGTCTATTTTTTAAATTTTATTTTAGACTTAAACATCAGAACAGAAATCCAGAATAAAGAAAAAAAAGTATCATAAACTTAAATATTGGAACTTAAATACAAAGAAAAAAAAAGCATAGCAGAACATAAGAGAGAATTCAAAGTATATAATGATAAATTTTCATTTCAAGAAAGATTGCATAATAAATACTACAGATTTTAAGAGATGTCCCTCTTTTCTCTGCTTCCTTGTTTTCTTTTGTTCTCTGCTGTGCATTTTTTACTTTGTTCTTTTTTCACACTTCTCCCTGCCCCAGGCTACAATTAAGTGCGGATATATCACTATATAAATAAATACATACATATATAGACACAGATTTTCTCTAACAAATTGATCTTTGTTTTTGTTTGTGCATATCTCGTTTCCTATTCCTCCTGACTCCTCTACTTAACTTCTACCCACTACCTTATCTTTCCATTACTTAGCCTATCCCCCTCCAAGGATCCCTCCCCTTTCCTCCCATTCCCATAAATCTAAACACTCTTCTGTAGCCCCCATAACCTATTCCCTTACTCTTCCCTCTTCCTTATCCTCCCATTCCCATTGATCGAAACATCTTTCTATACCTCTCTTAACCTATTTCCTCACCCTCCCCACCAGAGATCCCTCCCTTGTCCTCTGGCCCCTCCCTATCCCCTTATCATTTTATTTCTTCTGAATTTAAAAGACTTTTATACTCTTCTAGATATATATGTATTGTTCCCTCTTAAAAACCATTCCTGATAAAAGTAGGTTATCAGAACTACCAGCCCCTCTCCCCCATCTAATTCCTCTATATCTATTCTTCCTCTTGCATCTCATTTGTATAAAATACTTTTTAGCTATTCCTAAATGCTTTTATTTTTTAAAGTCATATCATTCTCAGGTCCACCCCAATACTTCTTACTGACCACCCAATTACTAACGACAATCTTAGATATATATACATTTTACATGTATGAAAAGTAAATGTTACATTGTTATTGAATCCCTGGTAATAAGTCTTTAGTATATACTTGGCTCCTGTATGTCAAATCTTCTATTAAGTTCAGTTTGTTTTTTTAAACAGTCTTGAAAGTCTGACAGCTGATCAAATGTCCATTTTTTTTCCATTCAGAATTATGCTTAACTTTGCTGGGTATGATGTTTTTGGCTAGAGCTCCAGTTCTTTGGCTCTTTGATATATAATGTTCTATGACCTACAGTCCTCTAGTGTCTCTGCTTCTAGGTCTTGTGTGATTCTAACTGTGGCATCATCATATTGATATTGATTTTTTTCTTGTTGTTTTTACTATTCTATCCTTGAGCTGAGTTTTGGGATCTGACTATAACACTCCTTTGAGTTTTCCTCATAGGATCTCTTTCAAGTGGTTTTCAATGGATTTTTTCTATTCCTATTTTCCCTTCTTGGTCTAATGCTTCTAGACAATTTTCTTTAATTATGTCTTGTATTATAGTATCAAGATTCTTCTTTTTAATCATAACTTTCAGGTAATCCAATGATTACGTTTTCTCTTCTTGATCTGTTCTCCAGATCAGTTGTTTTTCTTATGTTTCACTTTCTCTTCTATTTTTTCATTCTTCATATTTTAATTATTTCTTGATCTCTTATAACTTCACTGGCTTTGCCTTGCTCAATTCTAATTTTTTTTGGTAATGTTATCTATTTTATTGTATTTTTATGATTTTTTGTTAAATATGTTCCAATTACATCTTTTTTTAAAATTTTTTTTTAAAGTTTGCAACACACGGTTCTACATAATTTTGAGTTCCAGATTTTCTTCCCTCCCTCCCCCTCTCCTTCCCCAAGACGGCATGGAATCCCATATAACTTCCGTATAACTTGGCATTGAATTAATTTACACACTAGTCAAGTTGTGGAGAATTATGACCAATGGAATGAATCATGAGAAAGAAGAAACAGAACTAAAAATAAAAACAACACAACCCAACAACAAATACAAAAGAGAGAAAAAAAAAGGGGGGGGGGAGAAAAAGGCGAGCATGAAGTGTGCCTCGCTCTGCATTCATACTTCATAGTTCTTTCTCTGGATGTAGATAGCACTCTCCATCGTGAGTCCTTTGGAGCTGTCTCTGCATATTGTGTTGCTGAGAAGAGCAAAGTCTGTCAGGGTTAGTCATCACAAAATCAATATATCTGTGGTTGTGTATAATGTTCTCCTGGCTCTGCTCCGCTCACTCAGCATTATGTAGTGTAGGTTCTTCCAGGTTGTTATGAAGTCTGTATCATCCCCATTTCTTATAGCACAATAGTATTCCATTACCTTCATATACCACAGCTTGTTCAGCCATTCCCCAATTGATGGGCATCCCTTTGATTTCCAATTCTTAGCTACCACAAAAAG
>CM053622.1:125606378-125648963 GCA_028646595.1 Phalanger gymnotis | reverse complement strand
ACTTTCAAGCTTTCTCAGTGAAAAGACCAGAGCTGAAGAGAAAATCTGACTTTCAAACATAAGAATCAAGAGAAGCATGAGAAAGTAAACAAGAAAGAGAAATCATAAGGGGCTTACTAAAGTTGAACTGTTTTGTTTACATTCCTACATGGAAAGATGATGTGTATAATTCATGAGACCTCGGTATTAGGGTAGCTGAAGGGAATATACACATACAGAGAGAAGGCACAAGGTGAGTTGAATATGAAAGGATGATATCTAAAAAAATGAAATCGAATTATGGGATGAGAGAGGGAGAAAGGGAGAGATAGAATGGGGTAAATTATCTCACATAAAAGTGGCAAGAAAAAGCAGTTCTGTAGGAAGGGAAGAGGGGGCAGGTGAGGGAGAATGAGTGAATTTTGCTCTCAAAGGATTTGACCTGAGGAGGGAATACCATACACACTTAATTGGGTATCTTACCCCACAGGAAAGAAGGAGGAAGGAGGTAAAAAAGGGAGGACAGTAGAAGAGAGGTCAGAAAGAGGGAGGAGGTAATCAAAAACAAACACTTTCAAAAAGGGACAGGGTCAAGGGAGAAAACTGAATAAAGGGGGATCGGATAGGAAGGAGCAAAACATAGTCTTTCACAACTTGAGTATTGTGGAAAGGTTTTACATAAAGATACGCATGTGGCCTATGTGGAATTGCTTGCCTTTTTAGGGAAGTTGGGTAAGGAGGGAAGAGGGGAGACAATCTGAAACTCAAAAGTTTTGAAAGCAGATGTTCAAAAAAAAAAGTTTTTGCATGCAAATAGGAAATAAGATATACAGGCAATGGGGCACAGAAATCTATCCTGCCCTAGAAGAAAGTAAGGAAAAGGTGATGGGGGGGAGCAGGGTGATAGAAGGGAGAGCTGACTGGGGAATGGGGCAACCAGAATGTATGCCGTCTTGGAGTGGGGGGGAGGGTAGAAATGGGGAGAAAATGTGTAATTCAAACTCTTTTGAAAATGCTGAAAACTAAAAATAATAAATAAACAAATAAATAAAGGAAGTTGGAGCTTTGTTCCAAGAAAAGTCATTAAAAAATACTAAAAAACGTCCAAACGAGATCTGGCCCTCCTATTCAATTTTGGGCACAGTCCAACCTGTTCTGTTTGTCCAAGAGATATGTGTGCATACATATATACATATATATATATACATATATATATATGTATGGGTGTATGTGTATATGTGTGTATTTTTTTAACAGACCAGTTCTAGAGGCTGTCTATCCAAATGTATATATCTGGAGGTTTTTCTGACTTCAAACCTAACTCTCTATCAACTAAGCCAATAATATACTGGCTTAAAAAAAGAAAAAAAGAAAACTCTTTAAATATGCTTAGGAACATGCTGTTGAAAGGAATTAGACAATCTTAACCTTAGAAAGGACTTTAGAGGTCATTTAGTCCAACTCATACTTAATTTTATTTAAAAACTGTCTCCCCGAAACTAAGATAGACTTGTTTTTACCCCAATATTCTTTTAGTGCATTAAATTTTTTTTCTGCCAGAGAAGAGGCACAGTGTGTAGTGGATAGAAAACTGGACTTAAGAGCCAAAAGATCTAGGTTCAAATTGTGACTCTGATGTATACTGGCTGTGTAAGCCCAGCCAAGTCACTCAACCCCTCAATGTTGTAGGCAATTTCGTAAGATTAAGAAGGTGCCAACTTGCACTGGTGGAGGGAATTTCCTTGTGGGGAGTTCATTATACCAATGAAATCACAGGTCCAGTCCTTATCCTTATTCTTCTAGTGAAGTTATATGACTACAAATCATAGAATTCTATAATCTCTGATGAATAAAAATTGTAGGTCACCCAGGGTGGGTATCAACAATAATTAACTACATGTAAGAAGCAGTGCACAAGATCATCTAATTCCTGACCGAGAAAGAAAGTAGTCAGTCATTTTGAGAGAGAGAGATGGCACAATGGCCACACACATGCTGCTGCAGATGCAGTTTTTCTGGCCTGGGCACTGCTGTGTCAGGCCTTGCTGAGGTGGCCTATAAGGAGGAATCTGTCTCTGACCTGGCATAAGATTCCTTTGGCTAACTTGCCCCATTCCCACTTGTGGCTGCTCTCTGTGGTAATGTTGATGAACATGTAAATAATGTTAAGAGATGTACAGGAAAGCTAGAACACGATGGGTAGATTCTCCTCATGAAGGATATATGGGAGGACATGGATAAGAATCATATAAAATCTTAAGACATGCATGAGTTTTGCTCTGCCTACAGTGTTGAAGAAATACAATGAGATAAAATCACAAATTATGAATGTGATGCTCTTTTTGCTTTCTGGGATAAAGGGAATGGGATAAAGTAAGACTGACACACTACAGAGATGTTTACATTTTAAAACACAGTAAATTTTATTCCATTCTTAGCTGGGGCTATATAAAAACAGGCAACAGGCCAAATTTGGCCAGCAGGCTGACAATGCCTGGGGTACAGAAAGGGAAGAAAGGAAAGGAATATAATGAAATAAAGACCCTAATCAATTTCTTGCACATGGTAAGCAACCATGTATTACCGAAAGCAGTATAATGGGAAAATTTCAGGACTGGATTGAATTATAGGATCATCACTGACCTAGAGCTCATATATATGGGCCTCAGAGGTCTAGTGCAAACTCTTCAAATTATAGATGAGAAAACTGAAGCCCAAGATGTGAAGTGTCCTTTCCAAGGTTACGTAGTAATAACAAGAATGATACCTATAATGCAACATTTCCAATGTGGTATCCTCTTTCATCCAAAACTATAAAGCAGTCATTGTAATTATTTCTGAGTTTATCTGCAGATATCTGGGAATAAATTTTGCTTATCTTGCACACAGCCTTAAAGGGGCTAAAGGTCTAAAAAAGATAGGTTAGTTAAAATATGCATTGTAATTAACAGAAAATACAGACCATAGTGTTTGTACTGAGTTTGAAGGTGACATTTGTTGCCATCATGTGCATTACTGATCTGACACAACTAATCTCTTTTTAAACATTTACTTACAATTGAAAACTGTAAAAATCTGATATGAAAGATACTTGCTTCTCTTATAACTTGATCTGTAAAGTGAGTAAAATATTCTTCTAACCACCAGAATGGTTTAAAGCTTAAGCATTAAATGCATACCAAATTACCTACATATCAAAATAAGATGCCTACAAAATTGTAAACAATTCTATCCCCATCTCATCCATGTCACAGTGATGCATCATATGGCAGTAAATATAACTAGCCTAAAGAGATACAAAACCGGTACTGTGGATTATCTTAATTAAAACTTTCATTAAAATTATTACTTGCTCATAGGCTTGTTTCTTTTTAGAACTGAGTGCCAGAATCTTTCAGAATCTGAACCTAAAAGGTGAATGAAAATTTATGTGGCAACTGTGTAAATAACAAGATATAATTATCTATCATAATTATTTAAGACAACCAAATAAAAAGTACCTTGTACAATCCACGTACACCTTCAAATTTATATATCTTTACAAGTGCATCCATCATTCCTTTGTACTGCCTCTGTGGAGCACTGACAACATCATACTGTAACATAAGTCGAGTCTTTGTTACCCATAATGGGTTTGTAATACACAGTGTCAAGGCCCCTAAAATAGAGAAGTTTAATTACACATATACTTCTTGACTAACAAATGTCATAAATATTTAAAAGTATTGTTGGGAGACAAAGATGAACTCTCCTTGGAAACCAAGAGGTAAAGAAGTGACCTAAATCACTGTGCTCTCATCTTTTGGTAGACCCAGTGGCCTTAGCTGCAGAAGGATAGGAGAGGAGCAGCATTTTGGGGAGCTGGCAGGATTTTATTGTGGACAGTGGGGTCTGTTGGTTACAGCACTCCTTGGAGTGGGGCTAAAAGGGGATCACAACTCACTCCTTGGATACATTTTCAAGAACTTGACTTGGAGTGGGAATCTGGTCCCAAAGTAGGTAAATAATCAAGGTACTTAATGAAGCTGGTTTCTTCATTGCTCTCTCCTTTCCACTGGTTCCCAATTCCTTTCATCCTCTTGCTCAGATGCTTTGATTGGGGGTGGGGGGAAGAGGGAAGAAGGAAACGGGAAGAGGGAAGAAGGAAAGGGGAGGAAGGGTTATGTTTGCTGGGCTTCTACATTGCCTTTTTCTGTTGTGGAGACTGGAGCACTTTTCTCACAGGAATATTTTAAATGATTAGGCTACTATACTACCTATCAAAAAAGCTATCTAACTTAAAAAAATACAATAGTAATGCTCACTAGGGGTAAAATAGGCTTTTGTGGTCTAATTTGGGAACTTAATTTCCATGTATCACACTGTTTCTGTGGGAAATACATAGGAAAATATGGGAAATATCTTTTGAGTTCTAAAGAAGTGACTATGAATTAATTTTGGAACGTAACCCATTTGTAATTTGGGGATCATCTGAAATGATTTTATAAATTAATACTCAGGGCACTTTGCTCCTTTAAGTCAGTCATTTCAGCATCATCTCCACTATAAAAAGAATAAATGCCTTATTTCAAGTAGTTGTGTATTAGGCACTGTACAAAGCAAAACAGATATGGATGGATAAAGCAAACTATTTATAGCAACATAAACCCATGCTCTTCTCCTATAGTTAAATATGTCAATAAACAAAACCAAGTTCTCAATCATAGTTCATTCCATAAAAATGAGATAAACAGAAAGTAACAAATTACCATGAAATTGTAATGACTTTACAAATATGTAAAACTATAGAAATAATTCTATAATTTCTTTAATAGCTACATATTTTCTGGGCTTTCTAAGTAGTCAATCAATATATATATATTAAGCACTGAGCCAGATGCTATAAGGGAATAAGTCACACTTCACATTTTTGTTCTACAAAACATACATATGCCAGTCCATCAAGCAATGCCCTAAATGAAATAACTGGGAAACCAAAATACTATTTTTTTTCCTTCTGTAGACTATACCACCATTTGTTTCCTATTACTAATGGATCTACAACTTTGCTGAGATATTGAAAATAAATTATTTCAAATGTATCCAGAGTAAAAAGTCATCCCAAGAATTCCCCATAGTTTCAGCCAATTAATACAAATGAATGGAAAATAGTCACTACAAAGAAGGTACGATAAAACAACATTGCAGTTTTTATACATTGACGGGATTTTTATGGATTATGCATTTTCTTACCAGCTTCAGCAGCTGAAACAAGGTATTCTGTTGCCTCTAGCCGTTCTGTTCTCCCCTCTGTCTTATACGATTTAATGGCATTGTAGCTAAAAGAATTAAACAAGAGATTTCAAAGAAGATGAGAAAAAACAAACCACATATTAGTGTTTTGAGTTATTTGAAAATACGTTGCTTACATCAATTATACAGGGTGTTCCTAAAGTTTGGACGCATAGGCAAAAACATTATTTTCAAGAAATTAAATGAATGAAATGTTCAACAACACCTAATTTAGTTGGAATACTAACAAATAACATCTTTAATAAAATTTCCATCATTTGTGATGCAAAGGTTGATGCGCTTTGCAAGATTCACGTGAACCTGATGCAATAAATCCACACTGCCGTCAACTGTCCTATGTGTCCAGGCTTTAGGGACACTCTGTAATATTTAAAGCTGAACTATAATATAAACAAAAAACATGGGGCTTTCACAGAAGAGTTTTCTCCAAAGCATGGCACTGAGAAGCTGCATCATGAAAGCAAAAAACAGTTCTGAAGTATAATTTCATTCTGTATTTAGTAATATCAATAATTCCTTCAAGGTGGGAGGATGGACTAGATTTTATCTAATCACATATTTGATCAATGATCTGAGGACAGGAAAAAAACCAGACAAAAACAAGAGGATTTTTAGAAGGAGAACATTCATTGAACAAATGTTTATTGCATACAAGGTACTATGACAGAGGATGTGAGGTATAAACACAAAGTTTAAATAAGCTCATGTTCTTGATGCTAAGAGATTGAGAACCTAAAACCAGAGATAAATTCCTTAACAATTAAAACCATCAGAAAATGAAATGAGCTGCCTCAGCAGTTTCTGGGTTCTTTCTTAATAGAGATCTTTGGATGGCTACGTATCAGGTATGTTGCAAAGGGTAATCCTTTTTGTTGCAGGATGGACTGAATAGCTGCAGAGATTGCTTTTAATTCTCAAATTTTGTGATTCTGGCAATAGAAGGGAAAGGATGATAAAACAAGACATATTGCAAAGAAAGAACCAAAAGCCACTGGGAACCAATTGCTTACACGATAACTCCATGATGCCAACGTACAAAGCACATCCCTCACAACAACACTGTGAAATATTATTACTCCCATTTTATAGACAAGGGAATAGACTCTCAAAGAGGTTAAGTGACTTGCTCAGTTATACCAGTTATCAAGTAGGAGACCAGGACATGAACACTGAGATCTTCTGATTTCAAGTTAGCAAAACCAGGGCTTCTTAAGCTTTGTCCACTCCCGACCCCTTCAGCACTGCTTAAACTGCTTAAACTTAAAAGTTTTCAGTCTGACTGACCTGGAGAATTGTGTTGACATTAACAGAAATTAGGTGAACAAGAGGAGATACTTAGAGTAGGGTACCTGAATAGCTAGTGTGGGGAATGTGGTAAGAAATCATCAAAAGATTAATAATTTAAAAAAAAAATTGTTGAGTGGCAGTCAAGGCCCAGATTAGGTTAGAGAGTATAATTCTGTAATGGAGCTAGTTGCAGACTTTAATGGCTTTCTCCAATAACTTTTGGTAATTCTGGAGTGAAAGTAGACAAAGTAGATGTGAATGACTCCAGTTTTACACCTGGCTTAGTGGGAAAATATTAAGGGATTTAAAGTTCCTAGTTGGCTGACATGGGTCTACAATAGAAGCAACGAAACCAGAAGGAGACTGAAGGAATTTTAATCATTCACTTCTCAGAACCCGTTTCTTCATTTGTAAAAATGAAGAGGCTGAAATAGATTATCTTGAGGTACTTCTAGCTTTAAATTTCTATGATTCCATAATTAGAAGAATAGAGACCAGAGGTCATGATTAAGACAAAGAATCACTTCAAAAGATATGAAGGAAAGAGAACAGTCCAGGAGAATGAATTCAAGAATTTGAGAAGTTGGAGGTGAAGTAGTTCTGGAAGTAACCATGTAACCTTACTGCTGAGAAAGCGGAGGTATTATAAGTCCAATGCGCCAGATGTGTAAACAGTGCAAATAGTGAAATTGGTAGCATGAAATTTAAAATGTCAGCCAGTACTAAAGTCATTAAAGAAGCTAAAAAACAGGAAATAATTAATAGAGAGGCAGACACTAAAAAAATTAAGAGGAATTGGGAAATGCTTTATGTAGAAGCTATTAGGTGGGACTTAAAAGAAAGCCATTAGGCAGAGATGAGGAGGGAGAGAATTCCAGGCATAGAGGACAGCCAGAGAAAATGCCTGGAATTAAGAGACAGAGTGTTAAAATGACTAATATGGAAATACTTTACATGATTACACATGTATAACCCATATCAGACTGCTTAATCCTCAGGGAAGGAAGATGATATAGAGGAACAGAATCTGGACCTCAAAACCTAAACAAAATATTATTTAAATAAAAAGAGATGGAGTGCCTTGTTTGTAGAACAGCAAGGCAGCCAGTGTCACTGGACTGAAGAATATGTGGCAGGGAGTAGGGTGTAAGGAATAGAAAGATATGTATGGGGGCAGGAGGGAGTCTGGTTATGAAGAGCTTTTAACACCAAACAGGATTTTGTATTTGATCCTGGAGGTGAAAAAGGTTTACTGAGTAGGAGTTGACATAGCTAGATGTTCACTTTAGGAAAATTACTTTGGTGACTGAATGAGGGATGGATTGGAGTGGGAAGAAAGTTGAGGCAGGCAGACCCACCAGCAGCTGTTGCAATATTCTAGGCAAGAGGTGATAAAGGCCTGTACCAGAGTGGTGGTGGTGTCTGAGGAGAGAAGGGGGCATATTTAAGATGTGTTGCAAAGGTGAAATCAACATGCATTGGCAACAGACTGGATATAGAGGGTGAGGGATAGTGAGAAGTTGAGGATGACAGCTAGGTTGTGAGTCTGAGGAGGTGAGAGGTTGGTATTGTACTCTACAGTAATAGGAAAAGGAAGGAGAGAGGGAGAGTGGCTAGTGATGGTGGTGACATAATGGTCTGGAACAGGGGCTCTTATATGTGAGGGTCTATGAATTTGTTTTTAATAACTATTTCACTACAATTGGTTTCCTTTGTAGTCCTATGTGTTTTATTTTATGCATTTAAAAATGTTATTCTGAAGTCTCCACATAAGTCTATGACACAAAAACGTTAAGAACCTCTAGTCTAGAAAAAGCCCTGGGCAAGTCACTTCGTTTTGCCAGAGTTTTCACAACTAGAAAATGTGGATAATAACACTTACATCCCAAGGTTGTTGTGAGGATCAAAGGAGATTGTTTTTGCAAAAGGACTTAGTATAGTGCCTGGAACATGGAAGGTTCTATATAAATGCTTAATTCCCTTCCCTGATGAAAATAAGAGACCTTCCATTGGGTAATCTTCGTGAACAATTAATTCTATTATTGAAATGTCTTTACTGATAGAGGTCATCTAGTCTAACCACGGATGAGGAATCTGAGGTGCAGGGTGGTAAAGCAATTTGCCCAAAATAATACAGATGAAACAGATTAGAGACTAGGACCAAGTCTCCCAACTCAAGTCTAGTGCACTGTTGCAAAAAAGAAAAAAAAATCTGAGAAATAAATTTTTTTTATTTTAATAATACTTCTCCGAAAGCCACTTAACTAACAATGTCAACTACCTGAAACGCAGCCAAGAAAGTAGGCAAAAAAGATGTCACAAATTATATGAACTTTACTCAATGGACAGTCCCCCAGGAATTCACTTATAATTTACCCTTATTTTATTTATAACTCTAAGAAGCCTGATCATCAGTTAGAAAGGGAGGAAGAGGCACTGACACTAAGAAGAAGCAATAGATGACAGTAAGGGAGTAGATGAGAAATTTAAAGATAGAAATGAGTACTTAAAAAAAAAAACAAAAACGGGGGGCGGGGAAGCATAGCAATCTGGGATGATGAACAAGTAGACAAAGAGTCCCACTTCATTCACCTCAACAGGCCATGAGAACTTCATTGTATTATAGCCCAACAGCCAAAGTTCACAATCATGACTCGGAGTCATCAGGAAAAGTAATTTAACTGAACATAATAACCTTAAGAAGTCCAGGAAGAACGCTATCCAAAGAAGGAGGGTATAGAGGTAACACAAAATTTCACTCTATCCAGTTGGGCTACAGAAAACTATTATGATTTTGTTGGGAGACTTAAAAATGGGAAGGAACAGCCAACATTTGCCCCTCAGATGAAGGTGTATGGACCACTGACAATAACCCAGGTAACACTATCGCTTTGTGAATACATGATTTAACTGAGGGCAAAGTACCAAATAGGAAAAGATTATCATCACCTAACAAACACTCCATGGAGCCTTTTTTAAAACAGGAAAATCAATCTACTTCAAAAGAATTTCTTGACTATTAAGAGAAATATGGAACTGAGGACAACAGGCAAAAATGAAAAACATCTGTAAAGATGTCATTACAAACTTGTTTCATCATCAAAATTAGTGGAGTCATCACATATGCACTTAAACACCTCATGTAGACGTCCTATACGAGGAAATGAAATGGCACTGAAGAGAACAGTTGGACCAGACCAAGTATACATAAATGAAGTCTGATCAGCAAGCGACAGTATTTTCAGAGTGTTAGGGAATTCTCAAGAATTGTACCCTTAAGGGGAGAGTACAAAAGGTATGGATCCTATTACATAATTTACTAAGCCATATGCCTACTTTTTTCCCTCTAGAAAATTACTGATTTTTTGTTTTGTTGATGCTTTTAATTTTTACACATTTTATTTCCAAACATATAATTTTCCCCTTCCCTCTCTAGCAAGCCTTGTCCTCATAAGAAAGATTACAAAAGAAAAAGCAGTTCAGCAAAACCAACTAATATGTCAACTGAGTCTGACAGGTCCCTCACTTCTCCAATGAGGAAAGTATATTTTCTCAACTCTTCTCCCTGGCCAAACTGAATCACTATAATTACACAGCATTCCATTTTGTTTTATTGGTTTTTTTTCCCACTTAAATTGCTGTAGTCGTGTATACTACCTCCTTGTATCAGCTTACTTCATTCTGCATCAATTCATATAAAATTGCCCCATGTTTTTCCTAATTCCTCATCTTTGTTTCTATAGAATGTAAGCTGCTCAATGGCAGGCACTGTATCATTTTTGTCTTTGTTGCTCCAGCACCTGACCCATAGCATATTTAAAAATTCTTGATGGATTCATCAATGTGCAATGATATTCTACTGCTTTTCTCTATTACAATTTATTTAGCCATTACCTAATTGTTTAGCACCCACTTTGTTTCCAGCCATTTTCTGTTATGAATATTTTGGTATATACAGGATCTTTCTTTGTCTTTGACCTCCCCGGGATATATGCCTAGCAATAGAATATTTGAGTCAAAAAATATGGACCAATTTACAGTTCCACCAACTGCCTGTGTACATATATTTCCACCATTGTTACTATTTACTACATTTACTATTTCCATCTTTTGTCATCTTTGTCAATGTGCAGGGTGAAAGGCAAAATAGCTCAGAATTGCTTTAACTTACATGTTTATTACTGTCTCTCAAAGTTTTATAAGAGCGCATTTGTGATGAAGTTATGAGAAGGAAAAAGCAGCCTTCTGCAAAAAAAAATGTTTTACGGTAGATCACGTTTACAATCCTCTAAAAGACTGAAAGATATAAAGAAAACAAGATCTCACTTGTTTGCTGATTATAAAAAAAAAAAAAACCATTTGCTTTAAAGGTTCTACTCCTAAAGTGTTTCCCATGCAGACGCTGAAACCATATAAGAACCCTGAAAAAATGTAACACGAATTTAACTTTGTTCAAATATTGTCACATAAACCAAGAAGATGTGTTTGCCAAATGTGTTTACTGCTGTCACAGGGTCCACACAGGGAAAGATTTCTGAGATGGTGTAAAAGCTTATGTTTGCAACTGTCATTTTACATCAATCCCCAGAACAACACAGAGCCTTCTAAATAAGATGTATAGGAACTCAATAGTTAAGCCTAACTATCCATCCAAGTGTGGGGATGAGGGGGAGAACAAACAAAAAACAAATGAAGACTGTCTGTTGTCTAGATTATCACACAGAATTGAATGATAACCATATCCATTCATCAACAAATATACTTTGGACAAATACTACAGATGGACAAATAATGTACTTTTCAGAAATTATTTTATTTATTTAACATTCTTTCAATAAGCCTAAGCTTCTCTTTAAAGCAAAGGTTGATTTTTAAAATACCAAAATGCTACTGATGATGATGTATGGCTGTGAGTCATAAAATACAGTGCCCTGCACACAGCTGGTGTTCAATAAATGCTCGTTGATTAACTGGTTGAATACTGCAGTCCCTAAAGAACTGAACTTAAAGATCACCCAAGGAGCAATGGAGAAGATACAAGGGGGTTATGAGAAGATTGGAATACATTGCAAATGAGGAATTATGTGGGCAAAGCAGTATAAAATGTGTCAGAGAAATACCGAACTGGGTAAAAAGATGGATGAGTCAAATAGTGAGAATGAGGGATAACTGCTATGTTTCATTAGTATTCATGCAATGTTGAAAGACCTAGAAGATTTGTAGCACAGTGGGTCCCCTCCTCTCACGGCAGATGTACAGAAATCAGAGACAAGAATCATATAGCATGGGCATGCACGGATGGTTTGCAAACTATATCAACTCAGGTTCTTTTCCCATAACATATGGTTATGTGACAAGGTTGTGCTATTATGTTCCTATGTGTTTATGGCAGAGAATGTTGAGAAGGTATGTATGGCAAAGAAGAGTAGATTTGGAGAATTGGGTTTAATAGCAGAAATCTGCCCCACATATGACCCGTATCAAGTTCTTAAGTTCTCCGGGTCTCAGTTACATCTATCAAATGAACCAACTGGATTAGATGATTTCTAAGGTCTCTTTTGGCTCATGGACAGCATGAAAACATGACAATGTTACAGTCATATGTGTTTTGTTCCAGAATAAGTTTTGAAGTAGACCAAAAAGAAGAACTAAGAAGTGAAGTTGGTCAAATGTTAGAAAGCAAAAGAAGATGCTGTGGTCCTCTTGAGGCATCATCATTTGTCTTCTTAGCCACCCGAGCTCTCTCTTTCACCCACAGTTCTCATGTAGCATTGTATGTTTTTTTTAAGGTTATGTAAGAGTCACCTCTGACCTCTCTACCTTTCCAGGTTCACAATGTGGAATTTTGTATTCTTGGAGAACTCCAGAACCAACAACTCCTCCCCAATAAATGATTGATAACCATGGACACTACATGTGACTATAATCCACAAACAACAAAAAAATTTTCATTTTAAGTGTTAGATTCAAGTTCCATACCTTCCCACAAATGGTTAACCAAAATTGTTACATAATGGCAAAATCAAGGTAAGTGATATTCATTTCTTTGCCCTGTACATAAATATCCATTGTCAGCAGTAAATATGAAGCATGAAAGAGCAACATGTGGACATCAGAAGAAAAGTTTACTTCTAGTGGAGACTGGACAATTAGATTTTATAAGGGAAAACTGGATAGTAAATCTACATTAAAAGAGCCTTCTCTTATGTGTAAAGGTCTCTTCTACTATATATTTATAACCAGAGACAATGAAGGCTGCTGCATAGCACGTTTCCAAGTCCTGTACACATATCTCAACAAGCAGATGAGGCTGGTTATTTAGCTTTGTCACCACTATGTTGTAAAAGGAAGGGTAAATATTATTTTAAAAAATTCATACTCTCTCAGAGGATATCTTAAGCTCTCTATTGACATACTTACAAGAAAAAGTAGAGTCCCCAAGATAAACCTGCACCCCACACATTTGGAGTTACTCCTTGATAAAGGCCTCGTAGTCCATCGACTTTCCAAATAGTGGTCAAACAATGTACTATTCCTTTATATTTTGGTCTCAGTTCCAGTCCATCATTCACTACACAATAAAGAATATAAAAAATTAGTTAAAATTGAATTCTACCTATTCCATTCCAAATGAGATATTGATAAAGTGCTTAGTACAGTGCCTGGTGAATAGCGGGTACTTTACAAATATTTATTTCCTTCCCTTTCCATCTTCTCCCTACAGTCAAGGACCTGGAAGGCCATCAAAGGTCATCTAAACCAACCCCTTCATTTTACAAATAAGAAAACTGAGGTCTCAAGGTTAAAATTCTCATTGATGGTAAACAGGACACATAAAAGCTGACATTGTATGCATCTTTTTTTGTGTAAGGAAAAAATTCTAAAGATAAAATCCTTTATGTAAGCAAAAATTTCATTTTAAATTTCAGGTCCACACAGCACTTTTTTTTGGAAGCACTCAAAATGCTACAGAAATTACATTATTTTTCTTTAATTGTTGACCAGACCCATATTATACAACCTACTCAATAAAGTCCACTGCCTCTAGGAAAAAAAAAAAAACTTTTAAAGCCTTTGTATCCTGGTTCCAAACTATTTTTCTGGCCTGGAAAAATATTTTTGCATTATTTTTATTTGTATTCAAAGGTTTGGCACAACATCTGGCACAGTTGATACTTTGATGATTTATTAGATGCTAGATTTGAACCAAAATCTGGATTCCAAGGCAACTCTCTACATACTACATCATGTTATTAAAGCAATGGGTAGATGTTTCGAAGGGCAAATTCAGACTTCACATAAGGAAAATTTCTTTCTTTTTTAATATACATTTTATTTTTCCCCCCAACAATGTAAAATTTTTAAAGTTTTGAGTTCCAAATTTTATCCTTCCCTCCCTACCCCCTCCTTGAGATAGTAAGCAATGTGCAGTCATGTAAAACATTGTAATGAAAATTTCCTAACAGTTATTCTAAGTGTAATGTGCTGCTTAAGGAGGATGTGGATTCTCCTTCAGTGGAGAATGTTTATGAGCAAAAGTTGTAATCACTTGTGTATGTTGTAAAAAGCATCTCTTTTTCAGGCATGGGTTGGACTAATTGGCCTCTGAGATCCATTTTAACTATAAAATTACATTAAAAAATCACCTTCAAATGAAAAACAAAACAAAAAAACCAATTCTCTTAAAGAGTGAATGACAAAATATTGAATAATAAATGTATATATACATATAAAGGTATGCTGGCTATCAAAATGGGCTCTTAGCACTCAGTTCAACGAAGTGCCCTTTCAGAGTTTGACCTTTATTTCCTTGATTAAGTTAGGAGTCCCTGATGACCTCCTTGCCTCATGGGAAAGCCTAGTTTATATGGGTTTGAGTGACATCAGAGGCTTTTAGTTTAAGTTGAATCTTTGTGACGATTTTAGATCATGTGGGTGAGTTGCATGTGTGACTCATCCTTGACCCTGAAAAAGATATAAAACCAGGGGTTGGCTTTCTCTTTTTTGGAGCTCTAACCCACAGCCATGGTGGCCAGCCCCTGTTACAAGCTTCCTGGCTGAACTAAGCCTGTCTGTTGATGTTTGTAATTTGTCTGTATTTGCTCTGAAGTTCAGGGTGCCGGCTTTTTCCTCTGAACTAAGTGAATGGTATCTGTATGCTGAATTAAAGTAAGCTTGTTAACCCCTTAATGTTGCTTTCATTAGTAAAGCAGATCAAAAGAATCTGGGCTTTTGCAGCGTTCTGTGAGCTGGTTGTTGTTGATCTTACACCCCCCAAAGAGGCTGCTAGCCAGATCGTTGAAACAAAAGGGAAAATCAGATTTCTTTTTTTGAATCTGACATTTTATATTGTAAAAAATGACAACTGTGTTTTAGTTACAAAGAAATCCCAAAGGTTTTTTTAAAGCTACAAACCCTAACTTTCCGACAGTTTTATATGTCTAAATTGTTTTAATAAATAAAGCAGGTTCCTCCCCTCTCTGCCCACCCTTCCCTCTCAATGGAGATTAGAGACAAATCATTAATAGCTGAAAGGCAAAGTCAATTCCTTTTATAACTAATCTGCCCAATAGTGCAGTTTAGC
The DNA here is from genome assembly GCA_028646595.1 of Phalanger gymnotis. Taxonomy (NCBI): domain Eukaryota; kingdom Metazoa; phylum Chordata; class Mammalia; order Diprotodontia; family Phalangeridae; genus Phalanger; species Phalanger gymnotis. The sequence goes on along the minus strand of CM053622.1, from coordinate 125,633,821 downwards.
TACTCCTTTAAATGAATTATTCAATTTTTCTCTCACTCAGCTCTTTTAAGTTTTAGATTCCTCTTCCCCCTGCATAAGTCTTTTGATCCAGTAAACTACCTATTTTTCTCTCCTTCATTTCTTTCAACATGAAGCTCATGTCACTGTAATACTCCCCAGGTGAAGCTAAGAAGCACCTGGCTTGTCAAAGTCCAACTGATTATGGCTCTAGCCCAAAGATCTCCATATTTACTTTTTTGAAAAGTTATGTGCCAAAATTCTCATAATTATAGGTAATTTTCACCCTCTTTGCAGACAATGTTATTCCCTACTATAATATTTTACTCTATACTATACTAAGAGCCATGTCCATGAAGTACTATTATAGGTTGTTATTTGGTCATTTCAGTTGTGTCTGACTTTTTGCAACCCCATTTGGGGTTTTCCTGGCAGGGATACTGGACTGGTTTGCCATTTCCTTCTCCAGCTCATTTTACAGATGAGGAACTGATGCAAACAAATCCTGTGCCCAGCATCACACAGCTAGTAGTAAATGTCTGAGGCCAAATTTGAACTCAGGTCTTCCTGACTCCACATCCAGCACTCTATCCACTGTACCACCTAGTTGCTCTAAATTATTTTACATATAATTATAATAGTACCTATCATTGATATACTGAGTACTATTATATACAGAGTTTAGAAAGAAAAACAAAACATTTTATCAAAGAAGTATATCACTAGAGCATAAAAATTGTCTAGAAAGTACAAGGTGAAAATTACTAAATGAAGATGTCTCATTCTGCATCACCCCTCCTCCAACCTCCCTGCTAGTTTTATACTTTGCCTAATCTTTAGCTGCTGAAAATTTAGCCAGTGATCAGTCAACAAAAACTGAGCACCTGAGAGGCAAGGCAATGTCCTAGGACCTAGGTGCTGGGGTAGTGGTACAGAAAATGCCTTATGGAGTTTAAAATCTACTTGGGAAGAGAAAGCATAAATATTTGTAAAAGGTTAAATAGTACAAAGGATATAATAAGGCAAAGTGTGGTCAACAGTCTTTGGGTAGTATATCTAATTGGACTGTGTTGAGAAGAAGTCTTATGGATTCAAGCGCTTGTGAATACCTAATCTCCTTGGACATTTAAGGCATAAAAGACCAGTCACTTTTTGTGAAACTAGAGCAAGGAGGGGCAACACAAATAAGACACAAATAGATATAGTCCAAAATATTTTTAAAGGGTAATAGACTGGGAATTGTTTTGAAAATTGCAGATAAAATGGTGAATGAATCAGAAAAATTCAATTTGAAGCATGTTCCTTAAGTGCCTACCATGTACAAGGGATTAGATACAAAGATAAAGATGAAAAACTGATCTGACCCTTGAGAAATCTGCATGACAATAGGGGATATACCATGTACACAAATAAATACAAGACAATGTGAGGAGGAAAAGGGTACTAATAACTAAGAAGAGTGTCATGGACCTTCTCAAATTATTTGTAAATGCATGGAATTATGAAGGAAAGCAATTATATTCACAGCTACCAAAATGTATTTTTTAAAAATTCAAGGACCCCAATTTGAGAACTGTTGTTCCATAATATCTTGCTTGATGAACATATCAGCTCTCAAGGTTTCCATTTTCAACTCTACGCTGCTAATTTCAAGATCTAAATTTCCAGTCCTAACGGCTCTTCATCGATGGCTACCAGCATAGTGCAAACTTTATTACATGCCTGGAAAAAAGTATGTATACACACAGTATATAATGATAGATTGGTGTCCTTGCTTCAACTCTCTAAATATAAAATACTCTATTTGGCATTTAAAGTCATTACCACCTGGCCCAGGCCTCTGAGACTATAAAATCCAGCAACACCTGCCTTCTCGCATTTCTTCCATTTCTTGTCCCTTGATTCTGTGCATTTTCCCTGCCTATTAACCATGCCTGGAATGCTCTCCCTCCTTACAGTCAGCCACTGACTTCATGGCTCAGGACAAGTAGAATCTTCTGCAGAAGGCCTTTTCTGGTCCTCCCACTGTCTCCTCCTCCATGCCTTCCTTCTGAGATAACCCATCTTTCTGTACATTTTCTTGTATATTCATAGTCTTTGGTATGCTGTCTCCTTAATTAGAATGTGAACTTCTTGAGGGCAGGCATCATGTTTTTTGCCTTTGTGTGAATCCCATGCCCCTGGTACAAGTGACTAGCACAGAGTGAAAGCTTAATACATGCTTGCTCACTGTTGACTAACTGTTTTTAATCTGGTCATTATTCCTATTTCTTCTTCCTCCTTCTCCTCCTCCCACAATGAAAGAGACAGCCAAAACAATGCTGGGCTCTCTGTTAGATGTATTTTAAGCTTATTTTGATAGGAACAAGGCTTTCATGCTACTTCTAGATAATTTTCACATGACACTCTTATCCTTTCATGTACAATCTTCCCCATTAGAAAGGAAGTTCTTTGAAAGCAGGAAATGTGCCTTGCTTGCTTGTATTCATATCTCCGTTAGTATATTGTCTGGCATATGGTGCTATTAAATAATTAAAATTCTCTCCTCCTTTTCAGACTGTCATTCTGTCCCTATTTGAACATCTCCAGGGACAATTACTACTTCAGAAGGCAGCTCACTGTATTTTTGGACTCAGTTAAGTCTTAGAAAAATCTTTCCAATATTGAGCTGAACTATGATTCTGTACCTTCCACAATGAATGTTATGGGACTATAATACAGAGGTACAAAGAATAAGGTTGGTACTCCTCATCTAAATGATGGTTTACATAGTTTCACTTGCTCCTCAGGGAAAATGAATGAGGTAGGTACTACAGCCACTTCACAGACGACAAAACTGAACTTCACCAAAATCAGTAAACATTAGGGAAGAGATATTACTTCACACTACTTCATAATAATTCATTATCTAGTGCTTTGAGGTTTGAGTTTTCCTCACAACAACCAATAGAAGTAGGTGTGCAACTATATCCCTATTTTACCTATGAGGCTTTGAGATAGGGCTTTCCTATAGTCATATAGATAGTAAGCTCCTGAAAAGACTTGTAACAGGCCAGAATGCTATTTGTACTATGCTTCCCACATCATTGGTAGAATCATAGATTTAAATCTCAGATTTTAGTCAAACTGGCATATTTTACATATGAGAACAAGGAGGCAGAGTGACTTGTGCCTAGAGACACAAAGAAAATGAGTAGCACAGTCATTGTTTGAACCCAAGCCCTTTGACTCAAAATCTGGCACCCTCTCCCCTCATACTATATTGAAAACTACCGTATATCATGTGTAATTCTTCAATTTTCCCCCAAGGAAATGAATGCAATTCTCTAAATATAATCAGATTACTTTCCAGATCTAATAGTTGAGACAAAACATGATCTGTATGCAATTAAAATTTTATACAATAAGAAAATTAACAAATTTAAAGCTCCGTTGTCCAAGGAGACTTTCCTGAACGTCCAAACATTTTGGTTGATCCTGAGGTAGACAGTACAGATATCATGACCTTCATTTGACAGAAGAGGAAGCCCAAAGAGGTTAAATGCTCATCCAGTGAGTAGATATCAAATCAAGCACTTATTAAATGTCTTATGTGCCAGGCAATATGCTAAACAGGGAGATTTGTTCGCTGTCTCCCCCAATAGATTCTGAGCTCCTTGAGGGCAGGACCGGTCTTTTGACCCATTGCTTGGTGGGCTCTTAGTAAGTGCTTACAAATTGGCAGTTCGAGATGTACAGATCCTCAAGCTACAGGGGAAGACACAGGCAAACAACTTCTGGAGATGCAAGGCATATACAGGAATATTTGGGGATCAGCAGGAAACCAGGAAAGGCTGATTCATCAGGGAATGGGATTTGAACTCCAGTACCTGGAGTGGGGAACCTGCAGCCACGAGGCCACACACGTGCAGCCCTCTAGGTCCTCAGCAGCAGCCCTCTGACTCAATCCAAACTTCAAAGAACAAATCCTTTTTCAAAGGGTGGCATTTGAGGACCTAGGGGGCCACGTGTGGCCTCGAGGCCGCAGGTTCCCTACCCGGGACATAGACTATTATAGCTCGTAACATGTTAAACATAAAACGCTAATAGGACACTCAAACTTTGCAAAAATCTACTGTGGCCTCTGACGATGTATTTCTTCGAGAAAGGGAGCTAGGCAAGGAGTTCCTTGACAGTGGGTTACTGTGTATCCCCAGCGCTTGGCACCTAGTAGGCGCTCAATAAATGCTTGTTGACAGAGTCAGCCTGAACCCAGGCTCAAGTACTGCCACAGCTAAAGTCACGAAATATCTCGTGCCTCAAGTACTCAGGTAACTATAATTAGCTCCTAAGGCAAAGATGCAGATGAGAAGAAAACCATTTAGTCTCCAACCACTCTAAACCTCCGGCCCACACGCCGGGTGTGTTCCTCCCCGGCCCCCACGCCGGGTGTGTTCCTCCCCGGCCCCGGCGGCTGCTGTCTTTGGGTGACCTGCCATGTGCTTGTCTCCGCGTAACTGTCCCAGCGACAGCAACTGCAGGGTCCGCCGCGCGTGGTGCAGGAGGAGGACACCGCACTGAGAGGCGGCCCGAAAGAGGCCCCACTCCGGCACCCCACGGACCAGGGTCCCACGGCGAGGAGACCCCCCAGGGCGGGCTCCCGGTCCGCCCCCTCCCCGCCCCGGCTGCCCGCTAGCTCCGTGCCTCAGCCCCTGGGGGCGCGAGCCGCCTCCGCCTCCTCCTCTGCCGGGGTCGGCGCCCTCTTACCCGCGAAGCGGATCTTCACCAGGTCGAGCGGATGCAGCGCCAAGTTGGAGAGGACGCCGCCGCTCACGCCCGCCACCAGGTTCTCGTACCGCACGTGACGGAAGATTGTGTATAAAGGCGATGACCCCGCCGTCGACTGGCCCTGGGCCGTCATGATGTCGGGAGCCGCGGGTACCACTGCGCCCAGAGCCGCGGAACCGGGACGAGACGCCGCGGCCGCCACTGTAGTGGCCGTCGCCGCCTGGATCGGCGGAACAGCGCGGGCCGGGGTCGGCGCCACCTGCGCGCGGGCGCCGGGAGATAACTCTGCGAGCGGAGGGCGGGGGGCGTGGCGCGAGGGGGCGCGGCGGAAGCTCCCGAGCGAGCGTGCTCTCAGGTGGGGGAGGGGGCAGGCGCGCGAGGTGGCCGGAGGCGCACGGCACGCAGCCGCGGTAGGGAGGCTAGCACCAAGCGATCCCACCTCCTTCTAAGCCCCGCCTCCGCTTTCCGGAGAGGAGAAATTATAAACTGCCGGGTCGTGGGCGGGGCCTAGGATGGGAGGATGATTGAAAGAGGGCTTCCTCCCGGCTTCGCTCACGTGAGCGGAAGTAGTGGCGACGATCCGAGGGGAAGGCGGAAGTCGTGTGTGCGGGGGATCTTGGTGGTGTGAGTGGTACGCGGCCGGCAAGATGAAGGTGAAAATGTTGAGCCGGAACCCGGACCATTATGTCCGGGAAACCAAGCTGGACCTGCAGAGAGGTGAGCGGGCTGTAGGCAGTGGGAGAGTGGGACCGAACAGCCCCCACGGCCGCCTCCCCGCTCACGTAGCTCGGTCGGCCCCCTCGGAGGAGGGTTGGTAGGGTACGACCACGAGAAGTGGGTGACTCGAGCCGGGCCTTGTTCTTGCCCTCGGTTCCCGCGTCCTGCGCTCGGGTTCGTTGTCTCGAGTGGGAGGACACGTGGGGCGCTCGCTGGAGCGTCCGTGGTTCCCACCCTCGGTACAGGGAGGGCCTTAACTCTCCCACTGGCGGGAGGACTTGTAAAGTTCGCAAATTATTTTATTTCAGCAACTTGCTGAAGAAGGTCGTGCACGTGTTAAATCAGAAGCGCAGAACGCTGGAGTTGGAAGAACCCTTAGAGATAACAGTAGCATTTCTATAAAGCTGTATGGTTTGCTGAGGACTTTAAAAATACCTCTTGTTACAACCACCTTGGGAGGGGGGCGCTGTTATTTTACCCATTTTACAGATGAGGAGACGAAGGCAGAAAGATGTTAAGTGGACTGTCCAGTGTCAAAAAAAGCTATTAAATGACTGAGGCTGGCTTTGAACCCGGGTCTTCCTGACTCCAGGTCCAACACAGACGACTTAATCACCTGCCAGCTAATCTAGCCTCTTCATTTTTCCGATGAGGAAACCGAGGTCCCTTTGTTTAGCAGACATATTAAGATCCTACTGTGTGCCAAGAGCAATGCCAGGCGCTGGGGCATGCCAAGACAAAAATAAGACTGCTCCTGCCCTCGGGGGACTTACAGTTTATTCCCAGAGAAAGGAATAGTTTGCCCAAGGCCTCAGAACTAGTAATGGCTGAGAGCTCAGGCTTCCACACTGGATATTCTGACATAATATCCTGTATGTTTACCCTGAGTCATGTGGAGAATTGTCATCATGCCTGATTGGCCTCAAGTTGAAGACCTAACCATTTGGATGGTTGAAGAATGGAACAGTCCTTAAAAGCTAAAGTAGTTTATTCTAGGGACGCATCCAATTTAAGAAATGTACAGGCTTATTACTTTTCCCCATTCTTCCTCTTCTGCTTCCCCTTCTAAGCCATCTGTTTTGCTGATCTATTTATTTTGCTGTCAGTTCAGGTGACCATGTGGTGGGAAGAGTTGGAAACTAATGTTTAGAATTTAGATGGGCCCTTCAATTTATCCACACTTTTCTACTCTTTTATTGACAGGTATATTTGAGAATTGGAAACTTTATGAAAATAGGATTAGTGGGCTACATCAGATCAACAGATGTTAAAGCCCAAGGACATACTGAGTGTCCTACGTGAAGCACTCTTGCAGGGGATGTTCATTTTCCTGGAATTCTTCTGTTTTTCACTTGTGCCTCGTAAAAACATTTTTGTTGTTGTCATGTCTATCTCTTAATGACCCCATTTGGGATATATGATATATACATAATATACATAAGTTAGCGTAATTATATCTATGTATGTATTTGTATGTGTGCACGTATATATGCCTATATACATAGATATACACACAAATATATGTGAAGTAGATAAATACTAGTTTGCATAGCTAGTTTGGGAGAGAAGGCATATTGTTGGGGAAATCAGGAAAGTCTTAGTGAAGATGGGTCTTGCACTGCAGCTTAAAAGGGAAGGGACTGTTTTTGTTTCAATAAAATACTTCTTTATTTGAATAAGGTTAATGCCTTTTCTTGAATTCCAGCTAGCATCAAGTTAACATTAGTCAGAAAACAAAATAACTTGAGAAATAGTATCCAATTGACAGTGGCCAGAAAATCATTTCAACTTTACAGCAACATCAATAAAATTGATATCTTAAATAGGCAACACACAGATCTAAAAAGTTGCAAGTATAGATTTTACACCAGATCTTTTTTTTAAACATCAATCTATTGCCCCTTTCTGCCCTCCCTTCAATCGCCCTACTCAGCCCCCCCCCTTCCCCTTACATTCTAGTAGGGCAAGATAGATTTCTGTACCCCATTGCCTGTATATCTTATTTCCTGGTTGCATGTAAAAACAACTCTTTTTGAACATTTGCTTTCAGAACTTTGAGTTCCAAATTCTCTCCCTTCTTCCCTCCCCGCCCACCCTCCTTGAGAAGACAAGCAATTCAGTATAGGTTACGCATGTATCGTTATGCAAAACACTTGGATAATAGTCATGTTGTGAAAGACTATATTTCACTCTATCCTGTCCTGTCCCCCTTTATTCAGTTTTCTCCCTTGACCCTGTAGCTTTTCAAAAGTGTTTGCTTTTGATTACCTCCTCCATTCTGCCTTCCCTCCTATCATCATCCCCCGCCCCCAGTCCCCTTCCCCCATACTTTCCTGTGAGGTAAGATGCCCAGTTGAATGTGTATGTTATTCCTTCGTTAAGCCAAATCCAATTGGAAGGATTCTTGAGTTAGAGGTCAAGGTGGAGTGCAATTCAGGCATGAGGCCTCCCGCAAAGTCATAGAAGTAGTAGGTGTAAGGAGTAGAGAGATGACCTATTTAGATGGTTTGAAGAGTGGTAAAGGGTAATGTCCAATCAGCCTGAAAAGATAGGTAAGCCCAAATTTTTCTGGGGCTTTTGAAGCTTCACAGAACAGGTAGTTTTATCCCTAGGGGCACCTCCTACACACATTGTAGGGGACCTTTCATTATCTTCTTACACCCCCTCTACTAAATTACTTGGTAGTTATTCTGTATATATTTTGTATCAATTATATGGGTCCATGTTTTCCTACTAGTATAATAAAAGCTCCTTGAGATTGGGGACTGTTTTTTTTCTTAATTTTTCGGTTTTTGTATACTCAGGGCCTAGTACTGTGCTTGCCACATAGTAGGTCTTATTTGCTTGTTAATTTAAATTGAGTTAAAGCCTTGGAATAGCTACATAGGTCTTCTGACATCGAAACAGTTTAGATAAGGTAGGCTCTGCTCAAGTGGAATTTATAATCTAGTAAGGTATAAAACCTACATAAAGATGGTTATACTAGTCACAGAATCTTTAAGGTAGGCAGACCACCTTGTTGAGTCTTGTCCTACCCTTCTTGACCCCCTTTAAGGTTTTCTGAGCAAAGATACTGGAGTGGTTTGCCATTTCTTTCTCCAGCTCATTTTACAGATGAGAAAACTGAGGCAAACAGGGTCAAGTGACTTTCTCAGGGTCACACAGCTAGTAAGTGTCCGAGGGAAGATTTGAACTAAGGTCTTCCTGACTCCAGGCTTAGAGCTGGATCCACTGCAACACCTAGTTCCTGTACCACCTTACATATCATAATAATAGTGAACATTTATGTGGTGCTTACTATATGCCAAGCACTGCACCAAGTATTTCATTTTATCCTCATGGTCCTGGGAGGTGGGTGCTGTTATCCCCATTTTACAAATGAGGAAACTGGCAAACAGCTTAAATGACTTACCCAGAGTCATACAGCTGGTAAGTGTCTGAGACCAGGCCAAGCACTCCATCCACTGCCCTTAACAGCTCAGTGAGGTAATGTTAGAGTTATTAACTTGACATAGGCAAAAGAAAACCACTGTGATTTTTGAGTAGAAATGATGGACCAAGATAACTTAAAGGTTATCTTGGCTAACGTCATAAAGTGTAGATGGTAGGGAGGAATTAGGAGGACCAGATAGAGACTCTCCTTGTCTTTGTATTCCTAGAGCCTGGCATGCTGCTTGGCACAAAGAGGAGCCGTAATAAATATGTCTTGAATGGAAATGGAAGAGGAAAGACTTTTTAGGCTATAGTCCAGGTGGGTGGTAATGAGGGCATGTAGTTGAGTGTTGGCTATTGTGATTAATAGCTTTTCAGGAAGGAAGTTTCTAGGTTGTTCTTACCATTTCTCCTGATATACATAAGTCTAGAAATTGTGTGCGTAATTGTAATCTCCCAAATTTCATTTTGGGCATGGGTTTTCATCTCAATTCTCAGATTTTGTGGATCTTGTAAAGGAAGTGCTGATAAACAGATGGCAGAATAGAAGTGTTGTGGTTCAGGAAATGACAATGTGAAAAACATTCTGTTACTGTATTTTAATTACATGATGTTTCCACTAGGAATAAATTTTCTTGACCATTTAACTACCAAATGGTACTTAGTTAAGACTATAACATAATATCCAAATCACATACTTTTTTAAAGGTCTTATTTAAGACTTACCTCCTTTATAAAACCTTCTCAATTCTCACATGACAGTGATCTTTTCTCTTATTTTGACCTATATTATTTTTTTTTTGTATTTTGTATAGTAGAAATTGTTTACAAATTATTCTTATTAAGGTCCCACTATATTCCCAATACCATTAGGCCTTATGGGGTAGACAAGAAAGAATTACTTCTACCTTCCAAGTATTTGTAGTCTAAATTGGAGAGCCAACTGATAAACACACAGAAAATTAAATGACATCAAGAAATGTCTTAAAGCACAGGATTAGTTGCTTGGTGAGTGGGAGAGACACTGTGATACAGGAGGAAATATACTGGATTTAGAGGATCTGAGATCACATTTTTTTCTTTGCTACTTAACCACACCTATGACATTAAGCAAGTCACTTTACCTTTCTGGGCCTCAGTTTCCTTATTTGTAACTTGAGGGAATTGGGCTAGATGACCTTTTAAGTCTCTTACAGCTTTAGATACATAGTTCAATGTGAAGGATAAAGATAGGTGCCATGGGCTCAGACAGTGAAGAGGTTATTTGAGCGTAGGATGATTTCATGAAATAAGATTATTAAATTGCTCATATCTTGAAGGATGGGTAGAATTTGAATTTGACACAGGATGTATAGAGGCACTAGAAAGTAACTTGTAGATCTTAAATGTTTCCCTCCTCATTTCTGCTTCTTAGGAGCTCTAGCTTGCTTCAAGGCTCATCTCAAGTGCCATATCCCTCAGAGGTCTGTCTTGATTCTTCCTATTGTTCCCAGTATTTGTATTTTATATTCATCTGTGTATGTTTTTCCACCCAGTAAATGAATGCTTCTTGAAGACAAGAGCTAGTTTGTTATCCCAAGCTGCTAGTATAGTGCTTGGCTGTAGATAGTTTAAAAAATGCTTATAAAATGAAGGGATGAATTAATGAAGGGACTAGCCTACTTCCCCAGTTTTAGAGTTAAAAAAATTGTGATCTAGATGGTTTGCATTAGTTGTCAAAAGCAATACTAGTAGAGCCAGCATTTAAACTGTCATCAACTTTTATATATATCTATATACTCAGGTATTGAGAGGGAAGTCAGTGTGGCATAGTGGTTAGAAAACTGGCCTGAAAACCAGAAAGACCTGGATTAAATAAATACTGCTTGTGTGACCCAGGACAAATCCCTTGACTTAGGGGGATGGGTGGGAGGCGGGGCATGGTGAAGGGAGAGGTGGCAAACTATTGCCTGAGGACCAAATGTAATTTATCCACTGTTTGTCTAGGGCCCAGGGGCTTAAAATGGTTTTTACATATTTAAATACAACTTTATTTAAACATATAAAAATCATTCTTGGCTCTGTGTACAAAAACAGGTAGCCAAAACAGGCTGCCAGTGAGATTTAGCTCTAGGCCCGTGTTTATTTTACAGGCCCCTGTTCTAGACAACTCTTTGAAATGATTCAGTTGAAGAGAAGGTGTCTGCATTGGGAGAGAAGCTTCCTAACTGGGAGCCCTATACACTAGTGAAATCTGAGATCTAGTACCTATCTTTTTGTGAATAGGGAAGTGGGCTAAGTGTTCAGGAAACAGAGGCCTAAGGCAGTCTGTGTTGTCAACGTGCTTGGTATTGTCAGCTCTGAGAGCTGCAAGGGACCTCAGACAAACCATTTTTTAAGCTAAGAAAGCAGACCACAGAGTTGGCACTTGGCCTGGTTATATCATTATGGCAGGGTGAGGACAAGAATTTCTGTCTCCCACTTCTAGCTGTGTGCCTTTTTTTTTTTCCTTGACTACACATGGCACACCTGCCTTGGACTTATGGTAGAGTTGTAGATAGAGATTTTATGCAGCACAAGAATTAACAATAATACAAAGTTGAATTATTTTACTTATCTTTATGAAACATTTCAGTTTTGCAGTTCGTTCCTTGAGGACAAATACCACTTAACCTTTTACCCACAGCATTTAGCATAGTGTTGGGCATACAGTAGACCCTTAAAAAGAATTTGTTGAAAAGTAAATGAGCGAATGGGGAACATGGCAGGAAATAGTAGATGAAGTTTTCTCTATAAAAGAACGTAATGGACTACTACTAATGGTCATTCTCATTTCAGTTCCAAGAAACTATGATCCTGCATTGCATCCTTTTGAAGTTCCACGAGAATATACAAGAGCTCTAAATGCTATCAAACTGGAACGAGTATTTGCAAAACCATTCCTTGCTTCCCTGGATGGCCATAGAGATGGAGTAAATTGCATGGCAAAACATCCGAAGAGCTTGTCTACTGTGCTTTCTGGAGCCTGTGATGGAGAGGCAAGTGTGACTTCAAAAGTTAATAAAAAATATTATTCTAAAAATAGTTCTTTAAAAGTTCCTGTTTGTCACAAGCTATGCTCTTTTGTTCCTAATTTAATGTTTTTCGTGCCCTGTTTTATTAATTATCAAGATGTAAAGGACTTTATTTCTACAAATTTAAAAGTGATCCATTCTACTTGCAATTGACTTTACTTTTTCCTGGAATGTAGTTCTTCTTTGCCTGAACATTTTATATTCAATAGAAATATCCTGATGTGGTTTGTCGTAGGTGAGAATTTGGAATTTGACTAAACGAGAATGTATACGTACGTTGCAAGCACATGAAGGTTTTGTACGAGGAATGTGTACCCACTTCTGTGGAACTTCTTTCTTTACGGTAAGGCAACGCTTTTTCACCTGTGTTCTGTGGCACACTAGTGTGGAACTGACTAAAATGGATGAGTTTTCTTAGCCAATGTTTCTGTTTAACGTGCTAATAATAATTTAGTCTTAGAGTTTTCAAAAAATGAAAACAATAAATATGCTAAAGTTCAGGAGGAAAAGCATATATAAATAAATGATAGTAATCATTTTGTGGCTATTGGTTCTTCTTAGAGAAGAAAAGAATGCTAGGGAGAAAAACTGAAAAAATACAAATAATTTATAACATGATTTATTTATTATTAGCTGAGAGAATCCATGTCTCTTATAAGGCATCATTCAATAGGGCTAACAATAATATCAGCCCTATCTGTTTACCAGGGCTGTTGAGATTGAAAATACTGAAAACTGTAAAGCACAGTAGCAGCAGCAGCCTGATCTAGTATACTGAGCAAGGGCAAAAAAGCTTTCAGTTTGAAGATGGAGGCAACCTAAACCTCAACAGCAGGGTAATGGCTAAATAACTTGTGGGGTGTTATTGTAGTGAAATACTATAATGCAATTAAAATGAAGTGTGAGCATGTAAAAAAAATTTAGGAGATAATGCAAATTGAAAAACAGAACCAGAAGAGCTGAGTACATAGAAATGAACAAAGTACATTCTAATTTTAATCATATAAGGGGAAAAGTGAATTGCTTTTAGCTTCTAGAGAGATAGCTCAATAGATAGAAACAAATGCAAGCAAACAAGATATTCCCTACCTTTTAAGTAAGAGCTTATATTCTAATAGAGAAGATAAAATATAAAGAGAAGCCTTTGGGCAGGAGTAGGGAGGGAGGAGAGTGAGTTGAGCTGGGAATAAAGTTGATGAAATGGTGGGCTGGATTAGGGATTCATCTTCTATATGCCAGGGACTCTGCTAAGAGCTAGGGGGATAGAATGACAAAAATGAAATGGTTCCTGCTGTTTAGAAGCCTTCTTTCTTTATGAGCAAAGTAGTATTTATAAAGAGATTTCCCGGTAAAGAAAGGTGTTTACCTTTTGTGGATTTCAAGATATACTGTATAAGCCTGCTATTCTCTGAGTATCATCTAGTAGCTAATAATAACTTACATATAGCACTTTAAAGTTTGCAAATCACTTGCACAACAAACTTTGAGGTAGGTTTTACAAGTATCCTCTTCATCTAAGAGGTTGTGACTTACTTAGGGTCACAAAGCTACTAAATATCTGGGATGAGATTCAAACTCAGGTCTCTTAGCTCCAAGTCTCTTGCTTTATCAACCATGCCATGCTTTAGACATTCTGAATCTGTGCTTAATTTTTATCATTTTGTCTATTCTGCATTTCTCCAAAGAAGAGCCTTGTGTATGTACCCTGATGCAGCAGGAGCAGGAGACATCTGGGGGCTATAGAAATCTTGGTAGTTTATAATTCCTACTACATAGCATAGACTATTCTATTAGTTCTGCTTTGTCCCTCTTCATCCCAGCCTGCTAGATCTTTATTCTCCTTCTTGCAACTTCCTTAGCAGCTATGGGTCTGAGCTCCTTTCTGCCTACATTTAGCCTTCAAGGTTCTGCTGTTGCTATTTAATGTACACTGTTTCCTCCAAAAAAATTTAGTATAAGTTTCCAAGGAGCCCTAATTCGGGAATGTCCAAAATGCAGCCCACTGTGCAATTTGTGTGGCCCACCTACAAGCATAGAAATTTACATAAATGCTTTAGTAAATGAAGCAGAGTTACCTGAGAGCTCTCACTAAAATGGCAAATGAAAACATGTCTGTTGTTTCAATAAAAACCTAAGATTGGACAGCCCTGCCCTAATTTATTCCAAGAAGCTGGAAGTAGAGACTTAATGTTGAATGTTAGAATGTCTCCCCGATATTTTTTTCTCCCTGGTCCAAACCTTTCATTTCATGAGTATAGGGAACTTCTGGTGTTAAAACTAACTCTAGCAGTGCGTACCAACAGCTGTGTAACTTAGAAAGTTGTCTAAGGTGTTGAGAGCAGACCTTAAATGACTTGTTTGTGTATCTAGTAAGACTTCGGTCTACCCAACTCCCAAGTCAGCCTTCTGTTTACTGTGTCAAAACTACGTTTCTGGAGAGTGGCTTGAAAGAGGTTTCAGTTAAAATTGAGGCACATGCTGTATTTTTAGTCTTTAGAACTTAGATTCCTTTAAATCATTTGTAGGTTGGTGATGACAAGACTGTGAAGCAGTGGAAAATGGATGGTCCAGAATATGGAGAAGAGGAGGAGCCTTTACATACAATATTAGGAAAGGTACCAAAATAAATCTGCTTCATTTATTAAAATTTTTACTGTTTCATATTTTAGGTTAATACTAGAAGGACCCAGCTATATTGATTGACACAAAAATATTGTAATTTTGCTTTGAAATAAAAATTTTCACCCTAGATCTCTTTTCTTTGCTTTATGAATAAAGTATGCACTGTGCCAGTTGACACAGGTCGTTCTTTCCAAGTACTCTTAAATTTTGGTTCTTCTAGTGTTAAATGCCATTATAACACATACCATTAAAACCAATGGTTTTTTTTTAATTATAATACTGGAATGGATCTTTAGACTATGGGTTTTTATCATCTGGTATTTTGCTACTATCCTTGGCATATGTGAGTTCTGCCACATTTTGAGAAAAAAAATGAATATGAGAAAAGAAGAAGAAGAAGATGATGATAACAATAGGGATATTTATTGGTGGTATAAAACATTGCTTTCATAAAATACCTTTACTTGATTTTCAAGTGTAAGTGTAAATTAACATTTAATATTATATATTCCTGTATTGAATAGTTATTTTTATAGTAATAAAATGGAAGAATACCTTAATGAATAGGAAAGAATGTGACTTGATTAAATACAGATAGGTGGCAAAATAATATTGTTTTAAAGTTGACTAAATGTTTCCTTTGAAATCCGGTTCACAATAGTTAGCTTAAACCATTTATTCATATATTTTAAAGGTAAATTTTAGCCTAGCCTTTTTCTGAATTCAGTTTCCAAATTAGTATTCTCAAATTTCTGAGCTTATCAGTTTAACAAAACAAAATAAAATATGTGTTCCTTCCTCCTCCTCCATCTTAAGCTTGATGTAGGTTAGGGAACAACATGTAAGTGTACGTCAGCACCAAAAATCATTATGAGATAAATGTGGTGTAATGAAAATTCTTTAGTACTTTTCTGTTTTATTAGTAGATTTAGGAATCTTGATACCTTGGTGATACTTAAAAGATTATTTACAATGAGATGAAATGAAACTTTTCCCCCTGTTGATTTCAAAACTTGCATGTGTATACAATATAATACAAATAATATCATAATACAAAACTTGTATATGTATATAATACAAATATCACTAATTTGGATTACTTTTTTTTTTATGTCAGTGATTCATTAAGAGTTTCTGTTGTTGTAGTGGACTTTTTTTTAAACATAGAAGACTTGGTAAATATGCCGAAAATATTGCTATGTAAATTTGAAGTCATAAAGATTATTTCTGTAACAGCCTATTTGCTTTTAAAGACAGTGTATACTGGAATTGATCATCATTGGAAAAAAGATGTTTTTGCTACATGTGGGCAGCAAGTGGACATCTGGGATGAACAAAGAACCAGTCCTATTTGTTCAATGACTTGGGGTCTTGACAGTATAAGCAGTGTTAAATTTAACCCAGTTGAGGTAATATTCTTTTTAATTTTATGCTCTGAATAGTCTGTTTTCAAATATATCTTATTATTTTAAGCTATTTGGGGAGAGCTTTTTGTAAAGTTTTGATGTCAGTATTATCTGAATCTTAATCTTGAATTTCTAATCCAAAATTGTTTTTTCATCTTTGAATGATATATGCCTTACCTATCTCAAGAATTGTTATGAGAATAATGTTTCAAAATGAACTAATGTAAAAATTTAAGGTGACTGGCATTACTACTACAATAAGCAATAATAAATAACTACTTCCCTGTGTCCTAAGGGGTAGGCATATATATATTTTTTCTTCTTCCTGGTAAATTTGCTTGGTAGATTCATTGGCCAGTTCTAAAGCAACAGTTACTAATTATGAGCTTGAGAACCTATTTTTCAAGACTCAGCATTTGTCAATAAAATTCCTTTTTGTTCAGTGGTGGATTTATTAAACTTTGAGAATGATATAGTAGCATCTAAAGCAAATGGTGTGCATTTTTTCCCCATCTTTCATTAATAGACTGTTAACATGAAAGATCCTCGGTTTCTTCAGTATTTTTTTCTTCCATCGTAGACTGCAACCTTTCCCAGCCTTTTCATCTTGAGCGATTCTTTTTGAACATTATTGTCTCTGTATCTTATGTTTAGCAAACTGGGAAAATAATGTTCCTATGTTAAAAAAATTCTTGAGTTTATGTTAGGCATTAGACCTTATGTAAGTTGTTAGTAGTAGACAAAAGTCAAGAGTTGTGAGATCCTCAGACTGTAGACAACAAAAGCAAGAAAGAAAGGCACCAAGAAATGGCATAAAGGAATGTTGGATCCATATTCATTCGCATGGAATGAGCATTAAAAAGGATACACTGAAATATATGATGTTTATTACCTAGAAGAATGTTCACAGTGTCCCAAAAATCTTAGTGGAGTCTTAAACTTCAGTAGTATAACTATCAAAGCTTAAAATTGCACTAAAATTTTTGGGACACTGTGAACATCCTTTATGCAAATAACTGTTAATAAAAATAGTTATAAGTAAGTTTTAGAATTATCTAATTTGCAATGTTTGCTACCAAACTAATTTTGAACATGTTATTGTTACACTTATTTTTAGACTAATATCTTGGGAAGTTGTGCTTCTGACAGAAATATAGTGCTATATGATATGAGGCAAGCCACTCCTTTGAAGAAGGTGAGTTTCTGTTTTCTCTCCTTTGCATTTGTTAATGTGTTTCTCTATTTAGGTCACAATGATAAGAAAAGAAGCAGGTTTTTTTCCTTCAGAATTTCGAGTTTAAATAATTCTAAAGAAAGAAACTTTGTCAGAACTGTATGCAGTTGTATTTTTCACCACATCTAAAGCATTTGTAATCAGATGAAAAATATGTATTTGAAGGCCTTGGCAAATCTGCATTTTGGCATGTGCTAGGGGAGGACAATGGTAGGGTGGAAGAAAGCCTTGACCTGCTCAGAATCCTTCAGGGATTCCCATTGCTTACAGGATTAAATCCAAACTCTCTAGCTTAGCATTCCAGTGTTCTTTTCCATATTAGGTTGCCCTTTCTCAAATACTCCCCACCTCCTCATTCTTGCAACACAAACTCCTTTCAAGTCAAGTCGGTACGCATTTATTAAACATCTACTTTGTGTGAGATATGATGCTAAGTGCTTTGGGTACAAAGAAAGGCAAGTACAATTCCTACTCTCAAGGAGTTAACAGTCTAATAATAGGGGAAGGCAATATGCAGACAACTCTTTAGAAACAAGATATTTTCAAGATAAATTTGGGATAAACCATAGGGGGAACTGCAAACCCTTCTCATTAAAGGTGAGATTTTAGCTGGGCCTTGAAGAAAGCCAGTGAGACCAGGATGTGGAGATGAAAGAGAATTGGAGGCCTGGGAGATAGCCACTGAAAATGCCTGGAATCAGGATGTGGAATATCTTGTGCAAGGAACAGCAAGGAGGGCAATATCACTGGATCAAAGATTATGTGAAGGTGAATAAAAATGTAAGAAGACTGGAAAAGTAGGAGGGGGCCAGGTTATGAAGGGCTTTAAGAGGAAAATAGGACTTTATATTTTATATCAGAGCTGTTAAGGAGCCACTGTAGTTTATTCAATGAAGGTATGACATGCTCTGACTTTGGCTTTTAGGAGCATCATTTTGATAGCTAAGTGGAGGATGGACTAGATTAGGAGGCAAAGAGACCAACCGGAAAGTTTTCACAATAGTATAGGTGTGAGGTGGTGAAGGCTTATAAGAGGATAGTGGCACTGTCAAAACAAACAGGGTGCAGTATAATAGAGATGTCAGCAGAATCAACAGAACACGGCAATAGATTGGATATGGAAGGACAAAGAGGGTGAGGCCTAGAAGAGGATGATATTAGGTTGGGAGCCTGGATGACTAGAGGATAACAATGGTGCTACCCTAAATAGAAGTAAGAAAGTTAGAAAGAGGAGAGGGCATGAAAGGGAGAAAAATGATGAGATTAGTTTGGGGCATGTTGAGTTTAGTATGTCTCTAGGACGTGAGTTATTTAAAGCCACCTGGAGATGGAAGACGGAAAGTCAGGAGAAAGGTCAAGGCTGCCTGAGGTAGATCTGAGAATCCTCTGCATAGAGTTAATTGAATCCATGGGAAGCTGAGGAGATTACAAAATGAAGTCATATAGGGGGAGGGGAAAATAAAGAGGGCCCAGGACAAAGCCTAGCTAGTGGCACACCCAAAGTTAATGAGTGTCACCTGGATAAAGACTAAATATTAGAAGGGGCAGACAGGTAGGAAGAAGCCTGAGAGAGAGCAGTGTTAAAAAAACCCTAGAGAGAAGAGATTATCAAGGAAAAGAGTGTTTCAGGGAGATGAGTGATTTAAAGTGTCATACCCTGCAGAAAGGTCAAGGAGGAAGAGGATTAAGAAAAGGCCGTCATATTGGGCAATTAAGAGATGATTGGTGACTAAGCGAAAATATGTTTTGTGTGATTTCACATGTATTGATACCATATTCACTTGCCTTCTCAGTGGACAGGGGAGGGGTTGGAGAGAGGGAGAGAATTTGAAACTCAAAATATTTTTTAAAAAAAGTTTAAATAAATTTAAAGAAAAAAAAAGAGGTCCTTGGTAACTTTGGAAAGAGCAGTTTCAATTGAATAGTGAAGTAAGAAGCCAGACTGTAGAGAGCTAAAAAGAGAATGAGAGGAAAAGAAGTGGAAGCATTGATTATAACTGGCCTTCTCAAGGGATTTAGCCATGAGGAGGCAAGATATAGAATGAAAGCTAGCAGAGATGGATAGATTAAGGGGTTTTTGAAGATAGGAAAGACCTAAGCATTTTTAGCTGGTAGGAAAAGAGCCAGTAAACAGAGACTGAATATTAGTGTGGCAGTGGAAATGATAGTGATTGGTGGTCACTAGGAAAACGAAGAAGGTTTATGATTTCAAAGAGAGATGGAATGATTATAATGTAAGGTAGGTTGTATAAGAACTGATATCTTCTTTTTTCAGTGAGAAAATAGCTCCTTAAAAATTGTGTGCTTTGCCCATGACCACATACAGCTATTAAAGTCTCCTGGTTACAAGTCTATAGTTCTATTCACTGTTTCAGTCTATCATCAAGTATTGATTAATTGCTTAATATATGCCTACCATGTTCTTTACTAGGCACTGGGGAATAAAAGTGTCATTCTACCTAGATCCCTAATGACCCTTTGAGAGAAGCTAGAAGTGTTTAGTTTGTGTTCCTAAACTCTCAAAATGAATATTGTGGAAGGGAGTCTTAAATTTCCTTTTCAGAATCTCTCTCTTTCCCTCTGCTCCTTAAATCAATAACCTCTTTAAATAAGACACTATCTCTTTAAATTGATTAAAATAAAAGTTTCCATCCATATTTAATACCTCGTGGAATAATGGGTTCACCTAGAGGTGACATAGTCACATTTGGTTAGTTTCCAGGCAAATAGAGGGCAGAGAGATCTTCACTTGAGGCTTCTTCTCTGACAGGGCTAAGAAGAAGGTAGATATGAATCAAACTATAAAGAATTCTTTCAATTTCATTTTGATGCTTAACGGGTTGGAAGGAAGGTAAATAGAAATAGAATTACCTTATTCTTAATAAGCCTTGCCTTGGCCCAGATTCTCTTTGCCAGCTCATTGTGCTAGTGTGAATTTATCGGGGCGTGCCCAATACCCATTTATCACATTCTGAGCTTTGTAATATGTTCCCAAGCATCTCCACAGCATGGTCAAATACAAAATGTTCAAAGGCTAAGTCAAATGCACTAATGGATACAAAGAGAACAACAACAATTTATTTCTACCGCCATGTTTCACCTTTACAAAAAGGTCCCATATCTCTCCTTTCCTTTTCCCAAGTATTGTAAATGCAAGCTTGTGAGTATTTGCTTCTAGACATTAGTAGTGGAAACCTTGACTATGCTTAAACATACTATCTGAGGCATTTGTGGTGAGGACAGGGATCTTTTGTATTCCTTTGGTTTCTTGGCTGTTGCTCTTTCACTTCCTGCCCCTACATCTGTAGGACATCTGAGTTATTTAAAAGCCAGTTGGAGATGGGAAACTGGATGTCAGGAGAAAGGTCAAGGCTGTTCCCCTTTCTCTGTTGTTCTTAAGAGACAGAAAAAAAGAGTGGATGGGCTGTCTCCCTAACTCAGTATTTATGGTATAAAAGCACAAGTCCTGAGGCTAAATCAACAACCAGAGATTTCTGAATAGGCACTATGTTGATTTTAAAAGTAATTACTTGCCATTCATGATAACAGGTCAGTGTCTGTGTTCCCTTCTTAGGTCATCTTGGATATGAGGACAAATACAATTTGTTGGAACCCAATGGAAGCTTTTATTTTCACTGCAGCAAATGAAGATTATAAGTGAGTAGCTCTTTATTCTTAAGTGTTGTTTATTCCCATCAATTGATTAATTATATTTAAATGCTATCATAGTGGAATCGTTCTACTTAATTTTTAAAAAATATGTTCATCATTGATTGAAGGTGTTTTTTTTTAAATTGTTATTGCTACTTTTGTTTCCTATATCATCACAGTTTCTCCCAACATCCCTCCCTCTTCCTCCTCCCAGATGATCTGTATTCCAAAAAAAAAAAAATTAAGGAAAGAAAAGGAAGAACAAAAATCAGCAAAAAATGTCAATACATTTTAAAAAATCTGAAAATATAGTTAGTGCTTTAGTTGTAGCCCTCTTACTTCTACAGAGGACTGGGGTGAAGGTGTCTTCATAGCTCTGGGGCCATTCTTCATCTTTGTAATTTTTCAGCATTCACTTTTGAAGTAGAGAACATATTCCAAATGGTGGAGACTGGAGAGATCATGGACAGTTGTATGGAAATTAGGGATCAATTAGTAGTCCATTTTGGCTGGATCTGAGAAAAAAATCTTACTAGAAAAGCGATTTCTAAAATTGGTTATTCTGAAGTTTTGATGAAGACTAATAATTAACATAAAGAACTATGGCATTTACAATTAAGTTGTGTTGAAAAGAGACTTCTCAATATAGTTAAGTGTGGAAGGGCTGGTGGAAATTTGGTCAGAAGATAGAAAATTGAAAAAGTACAAAGAAAATTAGCTTTGCATATGCAATTTTTATGGAACCATATCTGTTTTAATAGTTCTTAATAATGTGTTTATTGAATTTTAAGTGCCATATGTTGGGTTATAAATAATGGCAATATTATTTATATCTGTTTATATTTTGCAAGCACTTTCACACGTATAATTTCCTTTTCTCTTAAAGAACACCTTGTAAAGTAGATAAAGGAAATATTGTCCTCCCTTTTTATAGATAAGGAAAAGATAAATGGCTTGTCTAAGGTCCTCCTGTATCATAAGTTCCTTCTGTGTGTGGACCACGTCTTACTTATAGTTGCATCCTGCAGTGTCTAAACACATTTTCATGAATGAGTGAAAGCTACATACTAGATTGGATGTCCTTTTCAGCACTTTGTTCTGTCCATTAGACATTTGCAATCCTAAAAATTTTGCATCTTTTAATTTGAGATACTTTATAAATATAGACCCTAGTTGTATTAACCAAATGGAGAAAGAGGGAAGTAAAATATGTGTTCTCCTGAAGCATGAGAGAGACTTAGTCAAGGTTTTAACTAGCTAAATACTACAAGTTTGTCAGAATGTTTTGAATATATTCTGAGTTACGGTCAAACTGATCAATTTCAGATTGAGTAAGGCTAACTCAACAGTATGAAGCCAGATTCGTTAAGCAGTTGTAGCCTGTATTGATGCTTAAAATTAAGCACCATTGGTCCCATCAAAGGCAGTAAAAGAATTAATTGCTGGCCAAATTTCTTGAACCTTACCATGGAGTGTTACTGATCTGTTCCTCTGGCAATAATCTTTGTTTTTCAAAGCACCACATTTATTTTCCTTGTCTGGGGGTAACACTTGAATCATTCAGTAAGCATTTATTAAGTGATTTCTCTGTGCCAGGCACTGTACTGATCACCGGGATTGCAAAGAAGGTAAAAAACAATGCCCTCAAGGTTCTTGGAGGAAGCACCGTGCAAGTAACTGTGTACATGCAAGAGATACAGGGTGTAAATGGAAGATAATATTTGAGGAAGGGCACTGGGAGTGGAACTTCTTCCTGCTCAGGACTGGGACTGGGACTGGGGCTGGGAAAGGCCTTTAGAAGGAGGAGTAATTTGATCTGAATCTCTAAGGAAGCCAGAGGTAGAGGTGAGAAGAGAGAGTATTCAGGTATGGAGGCCAGCCAGTGAAAAAGTATATAGTTGAGCGGTAGAGTGTCATATATAAAAAAACAGCAACAACAACAAAAAAGCCCAATGTCTGATTTGTAGAGTATGTAGAAGAGAATAAAGTATGAGGAGACTTGGAAGGGTGGGGAGGGGCCAGATTGTGGAGGGCTTTAAATGCCAAACAAGATTTTATATTTTATCCTAGAGATAATAGGGAGCCACTAGAATTTATTGAGTTGGGGGATGACATAGTCAGACTTTTGTCTTTGTCAATCACTTTGTGGGATAAGAACAGTTTTCAGATGAAGAAATTAAAACTATATATATGGGAAGAATGCTCTAAATCACTATTGATTAGAGAAATGCATATTAAAACAATTTTGAGGTGCCACCTCACACCTATCAGATTGGCTGATGTGTTAAAACTGGAAAATGAGAAATGTTGGAGATGTGAGAAAATTGGAATACTAATGCATTGTTGGTGCAGTTGTGAACTGATCCAAACATTCTGGAGAGCAATTTGGAGCTGTGGTCAAAGGGCTATAAAACTGTGTATACCCTTTGGTCTAGCAGTACCATTATTAGGTCTGTATCCCAAAGAGATCATAAAAGGGAAAAGGACCCACGCGTACAAAAATATTTATAGCATCTCTTTCTGTGGTGGCAAAGAATTAGAAGATGAGGAAGTGCCCATCAATGGATGGCTGAACAAGTTGTGGTATATGAATGTAATGGAATACTATTGTGCTATAAGAAATGATGAGCAGGCAGACTTCAGAAAAATCTGCAGAGACTTACATGAACTGCAACTGAGTGAAGTGAGCAGAACCAGGAGAACAGTGTACAGCCACGGTGTATGGTGACCAACTTTGGTAGACTTAGCTGTTCTCAGCAATACAGTGATTAAAGAAAATTCCAAAAGTCTCGTGATAGAAAATGCTATCCACATTCAGAGAAAGAACTATGGAATCTGAATGCAGATTGAAGCATACTATTTTCAACTCTTTTTTTGAGATTTTTTTCTTTCTTGTTTTCCCCTTTTGTTCTTATTCTTCTTTCATAGGACATAGGCTTAATATAATTATACATGTATAGCATATATCAGATTACATGCTATCTAGGGGTGGGAGAAAAAAATTGGAACTAAAAATCTTATAAAAGTGAATGTTGAAAACTATCTTCACATCTATTTGGAAAAAATAAAATACTATTAAGTGGGAAAAAAAGAAAATAACTTCGTGATTCTCATTATTAAAATAGTTTTCAGGGAGAACATCTGTATAGATTTTATTTTCCTACTGACATCTGAGCATGTGAAAGGAATAATCAACTTGTTCTATACAAATTGAATTCTCTACTTTAAAAAAAAAAACTTCCATTTTTTCCCAGGCGCAGGGCAGGGGTATTTTCACCCAGGTTCCAGGGGCAACTCTGAATGATAAAGATTCTTTCAAGAGTGTAGGATGGAGGAATTTGATAGCCACAGGCTGGGGCCACTTGACTGATTGCCAACCCCTAGAGGTCTTGTGAGATAATGGATGTAAAGTGCTCTGCAAATCTATATCTATCTACTCTCTATCTCTCCATCTATCTGTCTGTCAACACACACATACATGTAGTGCTCCAGTTTTCCCACATTTTCTCCAACATTTGTCATTTTCCCTTTTTGTCCTATTAGACAATCTGGTAAGCATGAGTTGGTACCTCATAATTGTTTTAATTTGCATTTCTCTAATCATGATGATGATGAAGCATGGTGTAGTCTTTCAAAGATCAAAGAAGAAAGGAAATAATTTTGCGTATCAGAATCAGTAAAAAAAAAAAACAAACTGATGATCTTGTTTTTTTCCAGCATATTAAGTATGCTCTAATCTCTAATGGCTCTGAGGCCCCAGCAACATAGGCCCTTTCTTTTTCCAGCTTCTGGGATCTCTGGATCTCTAGTTCCCCTGACTCCTAGAATTTTGAACTCCTTGCAAGTAGGGATTGTTCCATTGGTACTTAGGTATCAGACTCCAGGGGTTTGATACTACTGGTGATTGTGAAGTCTCAATGACACAGCTATTTTAAGTGAAAAAGTTTGGAGATTTTAGTGGACTGCAAACTCATTATGAGTTTGAGTGTGATATAGCAGACCAAAGAGTTACTCCCATCCTAGATCACATTGAGAGGAGTGATAGTCCTACTATCACTCTGTTCTGGGTCACAGGTTTTAAGATCATCCATAAGCTAGAGAGAGAGTCTAAAGGAGGGCCTTCAGTCCATGCTGTATAAGAATATGTTGAGGGAACTAGATGTTGAGCTTAAACAAGACTTTAGCCATCATAGACATGATAGCACTCTTCAAGTATTTGAAGGACTTATAAAGGAGATACTATAGTAGTTGAGCTTGACCCCGGAAGACATAACCAGAGGCAGTGAGCAGATGTTCCAAAGAAGCAAATTTAGACTGGTGATTAGAACTCTCCTGAATTGGAGTGTGTTCCTTTTTACTGGAGGCTTTTGAGCAGAAATTGGAAGAAGGGCCATTTATGTTGGTGATAGAGAAGGTATAGAGAAGATCTGCATGGGTTGCACTAGATGGGCCCTGAAGTTACTTTCAACACTTAGAGATTCCTATGAAGATAATATTTTTACTGGCATTGGTAGGTGAATATTTTCTAGTGATAATGAATTTTGGAAAAACAGTACTTTTCCCCCTTTCTCTCCCTATTATCCCCCCCACCCCAATCTGTTAAAAAAAAAAACCCTAACAGATTAATCATATCAACATGTAGAATATAAGTAAAGGTAGTTAAATAATGACACTTAAGAGGTAGTATATGTAGATGTGTTTAGAAATTACTTAATGTCACATAGGAAACCTTGTGTAAAGTTTATTTGAATCTTTTACAGCTTATATACATTTGACATGCGTTCTCTTGACGAACCTGTGAAGGTACATGTGGATCATGTATCTGCAGTCCTTGATGTAGATTACTCACCTACTGGGAAAGAATTTGTGTCTGCTAGCTTTGACAAATCCATTCGCATCTTCCCTGTAGACAGAATTCATAGCAGGTAAGTGGCTGTCAATAAAATGCTTGCTCTTCTGTCAGGGGGGATCTTTATCATGTTTATTTCCAGTAATTATGTTTAGCTCGTTTTCAGAATGTGATCATTTTCATGTACTTTGAGCTTTAAAAATACCGTCCTATTATCTCTTTTTTTCTGTTGCATGCGCCAATTCCAAAGAGGGTCTAAGGAATCTCTGCCAGACTACTCTCTTTAATTAGGTAGAATATTTGGTTTGCTATCCCAGGGAATTATTTTCTTTTTTTAAACTCCTAATTGGTTTTAGGCATCATTGCATAATAAGCCTTTTCATTCTCTTTTAATTATGAAGATCCTAGATAAATAAGTTCTTTCTTAACATTGTTGTAGTTTAAAAGCTACTTTTGACATGTATGGGTAGGTATTTTATAATCACTCTCACTATTAACAGATCTCTAAATGATCCTTTTTTCTCAAAAAAAAATTTTATAAAATATTTTGTTTATTTGCTAGTAAAAGCACAGGAGACGGCTTAGTGAACAAATTTGGAGGAAATGGAAGTGGTTAACATCAACAAAAGAGTTGAAATATTGTGCCCCTCATGTTGTTTTCATTTGATTTTGCTAGGAGGGATTAAAAAAAACTTCCTAAAGAGAACATTTTTCAGAGCTCCTTTAGGGCTATAGAGGACTTAAAGAGGTTATTTGGCAGGAACTTGTTCTTCCCTAGTTTTAGAGACTTTTAAGTTTAGGTGCTGATTGGTGTCTTCTTTGGTTTACTCACTTCTCCAGCTTAAATTCCTGAATTGGGACTTTGTGCCAGGTTTAGCAGTTGTACTTCTTTGGATAGAGTTGCCAGACCTGCTGGTTCTCCACCTGGGTCCTATGTTGACTTCCTTTTTCTTTATGCAGTTGGATCTTTGAGCACTGAATCTTAAGAGCCATTAATAGTGTTTGAAGACAGGGTGCTTTGGACATCATTTTTATTCCTCTCTGATGTTTTGGAGACGCCTTCCCTTCTTGATGCTTCAAGACAGAAAACTTTGCAGACTAGACATATCTTTGGCCCTTCTGTAGTCATGCTGGGAGACTGTTTTCCAAGCTAGTGCTGACTTTGCCAGTGATCCCCTTTCCTATTGATAGGGGGTTGGTTGACTGTTTATGCAGTTTCATGATGAAAGAAGTCACTCCAATTTGTCATTGATTTCCTTTATGATTATTCAGTCTGGTGTGAACTTCAGTTTTCTCTAGAGTAGGTGTTGGGGAGCTAGGTAGTCATCTTCCATTCAGGCAGCTATCTTACCCATAAATCTTTGTTCATGAATCCTTTGATTATCCTTTGTGGAATGGCTCTTGGTCTTGAATATTTGTATTAATTTCTCGAATATCTTGGGTATCAGACATCAGAGACATTTGATACAAAGATTTTTCCCCCTATCAGTAACTCTCCTTATCCTAGCACTGTTTGTGCTCTTAAAAGCTTTTAAATTCTATATAGGAGAAATTTTCCTTTTAAAATCATTTTTTCAATTTAGACCAATTTTTTATTTTGTATCCTGAGACTTTTGAAGGCCTCATAAACAGTAATCTTAAATAGTCTAAATTCCTGTTGGCATCAGTGGTAAAGGATATTTCCTCATTAGCTTTGTCCATCTTATATATATCTG
>CM053622.1:125569164-125606278 GCA_028646595.1 Phalanger gymnotis | reverse complement strand
TGTGTGTGTGTGTGTGTGTGTGTGTGTGTGTGTGTGTGTGTGTGTGTGTGTGTGTGTGTGTGTGTGTGTGTGTGTGTCTGTGTGTGTGTGTGTGTGTGTGTGTGTGTGTGTGTGTGTGTGTACATCTGTATGCAGATGCACACATATGTATGTATGTGGGGGGAAAGTTTGAACTAAGTGAGTCATGAAGAACCATAGAAGGCCTTGAACTCTCATAGGATAGAGTGAAAATTATATATATTGCATAAAAAAAGTGATTATATTTTCCCCATAATGTGTATATAAAAGCAAAAAAAGTTGCTTCCTTTTGTATTTTATTCCTTTAACAATTTTGATTGTTTCTATTGCTTTTGTTGTCAATCAAAAACCTTGATGTTGTTTTTTAAATCCTATTTAGAACTGCATAGGGGAAAGTTGTTTAAACTTTCATGGAAACTTTCATGGAAAACGCCATTTTTTAAACTAACTTTTCTTATATAATATTGCAGGGACATCTGAACTATTTTGCTAATCAAAGTAGTATGTGCTGTCCTTAAAAGCATATCAAAAACAGGCATGCTAAAAGGCCATGGATTTCATACCTCTGGATCTCACAAGTCTCTTTCAACCCCTAGAAGTCTATTATATCCTGTGGTAATAGCTTTTGAAAAAAAAACAAATTAGTAAATAAGCTTTTCTTTGAAATGACCTTCAGAAAACATGAAATCTTTATTAGAGGAACTAGATTTTTGAGATAAACTGTGAGTGAATAAATGCTTTTAAATGCTACATAGAATCAGTACTTCAAAACTGTTCTATTTGGATTTCATTCAGAGTTTTGCTAAGCAAACAACTAGCTCAATAGAATTCTTACCAGGTTTCAACCTGCATGATTTGGTTTAAGAAAGACAAACTGGATTTAGGTTGTATCCATGTTTAGTTCTCAAAGCTGGCAGTAAGTATGCGTGGAAGACAGTCTAGAACTGGACTGTCTACCAGAGCCAATCTGGAACTCAGCTCATTTGGGAGTTAGGGTACATGGTTTATATCTTTTCAACAGGAGCTTATGTCACCCCATTTCCTCTGGACCAAGGAAATATATCTATACCAGATCACTTCCAAGCCATACCAGACCACTCCCAGCCTTGGGCTATCTAGACAAAAGAATATGTTTCCACTCAAGTTTGAGTAGAATACAATGGGCTTCCCTACCTTAGAATAAATTACTAGTGAGCTTGGGTGGGGACTGACCAGGATAAGGAGAGTCTAATTATCAATAATGACCTTCTGAAGAAAAAGTGAGGACTTGGGGAAGAAGCTGGGGAAAGCTCTGAATCTCATTTTTCACAAAGGCAATTACTTCATTTTGACTGTATATAGAAAACCTGTTAAGTCTATTTAATTTTTAAAATCCCCTTTATGAGGATGCATTCGAATACTTTTATGAACTTTACAATACTTTCAATCTTGTGCCTTACTTGTAGTATGTAGTTTGTTGAATTAGTAGACATTCAAGCATAAGAAACATGTGGATTAAGAATTTTGAAATTATGTATCATAAAAGAGTGGTTTAAGTTGGTGTACTTACTAGTCAGAAAGTTGTATTTGACAGTATAGAGCAGTGTTCAAGTCCTTTCTCTTGGCACTTAGGGACTTTGTGAGCCTGAGCAAGTCATTTGCTCTCTTAGTGCCCCAGACACTCTCCAAGTATGTAAATTATAGACCAGCTGTTGACCTGCCTTGGGAGAGGGAATTTCCTCCTCTAGAGCTCACTAAATCAAGGTAATCTGGACCAGCAGCACCATTATATACAAGTAATTTATAATTTTTAGAGACTGGCTTAATTTCCTGCCATTTAAACCTTAGGTCTTATTGCTGTTGGAGTAAAATGCCTTAGTGCCTTTCTTGGATGGGGATGAACCTTGAAGAAGCTGAAAAACAAGAAAGGGATAGCTTGTCTTGGAATTCAGTGGCTATTTGTATCCAGGTGACACTTCTTAAGGCACTTTTAGTCTTTCTCTTTGTGATAATGGGAATTTCCTCGGATTTTTTATATGTAAGTTTTTTATACTCAGAAACCTGGAACTGATTTCATTGGAGCTGACAAATAATTTACTTTTAGGTTACAAATACATAATTACTTCATTTGAGCTTCAAAAGATAAAGCTGTTCTCATTTCACAGATGAGGGAACTGAGGCTCAGAAGTGAAATTGTTGTAGTGTAGGAGTGCTTGGGACCCTGAAATGCAAGGGCAAGGGTCTACCTTGAAAGAATTTGACCACTCAAGCCTTCCAGTCCAACTAGCAAACTTATTTGTGACACCAGTACAAGTGGGCCAGGTTTTAAGAATCTGCACAATTTAGTCGGCAAGATTGATATGCTATACAAAAAGACTGTAGGAAGATCTGGATGGAATTACGGAGGAGTGGCAAGTAGCCTGGGGTAAGCCAGGTGTAGACAGGGAGGACCACGAGGAAAGGACAGTTAAAAGGATTATTGACTGGGATGGGTGGATGCCTAAATGGAACACCAGAGATCTGGGTTCCAGGGTTGGATTCCTGAAATTTGGGAAAGTTCAGGGCCTTTTAGGGGTCCACCATTAGCATCCCATCAAAATGACTTGCCCAGTGTCAGTGCCACACTTGAAGTTTGAACCCAAATCTTTTCCTGGTGTCAAGTACTTTTTTCCACTCTTCCTTCCTGCCTCTCTTGTTTTTTGAGACTATAAAGTAACAAGTTTGTGGTTATGTTTGGGAGGACTCAGAAAGTTTATTTTAGTTTGGACATGAATCTGCAATACCCTCATAGTTTCACATGGATTATCTATTCTCTTTCCATTTTGTACTTTTAGTCTTAGATCATTTTCTTTTTAAATTTCTTCTCTCTTCATTCCCTTTTACCTCTTCTCCTTTAGAGTTGCCCTTTTCTCATTCTTTTGGATTTGTTTTAATTTTCCTCTTAATGCTGTTTATGACACTTCTCAATATAGTATTTTCTTTGAGCTTTTCAAAGTCATGTGTTTCACAACATTTCCAAATAGGTATGATATTTAACTTCATTTACTGAGTAATTCTTACCTCAATCTCTGTTAGGTGCCTTTGTGACTCTCACCTTTTTTCCACACATGTAAATCAACAACACACTTCAATTTTAAGCCAATTTGATAGAATCAAATATTTCATAACACAAATTAGGAAACATTACTGAATTCAGGAAGCTACCTGAGACCACCCATTGCATTCCCTTTAATTTTTTTAATATAACAAAAAAAAAAAGATTGATAATATGTTTGTTCTTAATAAGTATAATTCTTTCTTTCTGTTTTAAATTCTCCAACTATGTGCTCTTATTGTTCGACCTTATGACTTACTCTGTGAGCTCATGTATGAGATTTAGAGTACTGTGATCTTAGTATTGTAATAACATATTCCTTAAAGATTTAAAGAAACTGATACTTGAAAAGTAGTGCTAAGGTATTAAAGAAAAGATTCATAGAATTCTAAAGGTTTTGATGAATTTTTTTTAATAGAGAAGTATATCACACCAAGAGAATGCAGCATGTTATCTCTGTGA
Organism: Phalanger gymnotis; assembly: GCA_028646595.1. NCBI lineage: Eukaryota > Metazoa > Chordata > Mammalia > Diprotodontia > Phalangeridae > Phalanger > Phalanger gymnotis. Next base: position 125,602,725 of record CM053622.1, on the reverse strand, counting down.
AATGGACATCTGACAGCAAATACATTTTGTGTGGATCTGATGAAATGAACATTCGTCTCTGGAAAGCAAATGCTTCTGAAAAACTGGGTGTGGTAAGAGACCCCATTCATTTTCCATTTTCTTATTGCTGATTTGGCTTCTGTTTTACTAAATGTTTATTATTTTTTGACCAAAGAAACATTCTGATCAATTTAGTGTTTTAAGGTAATTACTGTAGCTTAAAGAATATTGTATTTTTAGCATGATACTTAACTTATTGAGTGATCTGTTAATGTTTGATACCTAATTTTAAAAATCTAACTGCAATGTTAAGCATTTTTGACTGTTTTAAATTATATTGGGCTCCCAATTTTTTTTAGGAGCATTTTTCTGAAATTCATGTGAATTAATGGAGGAATGATTTCAGTTTCAAGAAATACAGTTTATAGCAGGTCTCCTTCAGGAGCACAAAGACAGCTGTACTGGTGATTTGAGATGTAATTTATAAAGAAATTTGTGTTTTGTTTTTAGTAAAAGATGAGTCTTGGCTATCAGTATCATAAAGTAAACCTAACAACTTAACTGCTCTTGTCTTTTTTAAATTTTTTTTAAAGCTTACCTCACGAGAGAAGGCAGCCTTAAATTATAACCAGAAGTTGAAGGAGAAGTTTAAATACCATCCTCAGATAAGTCGAATAGCCCGACATCGTCATTTACCTAAGACCATCTATAGCCAAATTAAGGAGCAGCGCATCATGAAAGAAGCTCGTCAGAGGAAGTATGTTAGACAACGTACTGCTGGCATCCTTTCCCCTCCCTTATTAAACAAAACAAAACAAGAGAAGGAAGTGGCACACACTGCCACAGCTATTTTTCAGGTGGTCAGTTTATAGCCTGTTACACATTAGTGCTTCATTTGGTTTGGAAAGAAAGGAAAGTCATTCTAAAGAGTTACGAAAAAATTCACAATTCCTAAGAATACATGACTGAGTTAGAAGTTGGTGAAGAAATTCAGAGTGAATTATTTCACAAAGAATCTGTTGCTTCTGCTCATATTATTCAAACTTCTAACCTCTACAAATGGAAAATAATAAATCCTTTGTAATCTAATTGGATTTGAGGCATTTTTCTTAGTAAGAATGCTCGAAGGATTTTTATAGTTAAAAGAGAGGAAATCTCAACCTAAAGATCCAGCTTTTTTTTCTGTATCTTTGTGGTATTTGAGATAAGCTGAAGTGCAGCTGTGTTCATCCCAGTTCTGGATCACCTGATCAGAGCAGGCCTTTTTCCTGGAAAAAGTTGTTTGTAATTCTTCCACTTGCTAAAAGTACAAGGTTCATATGGCATGCTATCTTTTTAGACTGAGATACCTAAAAGAATCACATTAATAGATTGTGTTGCTACGTGGACTTGGGGGTAGAGATTTTAAAGTATATAACATCTTCAGATTGGGGCATTTCTATTTATAAATAATGAATCCTAGTGTTTAGCACAATAGGGTATTAAAATGTTGACTACTTTGTTCTGTTCTGGTTTGTGATTTTTTTTTTAGTCAGGGTGACTTTCCAGTGAAAGAATGTGTTTCTTAAAATCATATATTGGTTAGATTAATTTTCTTATAATCTCATGTACATTTTGTGTATTTTCTTTTTTCCTAGGGAAATGAATCGTATCAAACATAGCAAACCTGGATCTATACCATTTGTGCCTGAGAAAAAGAAGCACATAGTGGCTGTTGTGAAATAATATTTGAGAGGTCTGCTGATTTTTGGTTTGTAATTATTTGTTATGTATAGTGTGATAGGTTCTAAAAATAATGTTACAGGCTCTGCTTAAAAGCAGAAAAACCTTAATTACATGTAAGAGGGCTTCCCTTAGAAATGTTTTTTTAATCACCTTAATTTGGTGTGTGTTTATTTTGAGTAGCCCTAAAAGTTCCTCTAAAAACAGCTTGCTATGTAACCAGTATTTCATCCCATAGTCTCTGTCTTTGAATAACTAAAGGAGTACAGCTTTTGCAAGGGAACTTTGTTCTCAGAGATAGAAAATATGAAAAATTGTTACTTTTCTCCCAGTATCGTATTAATCTATATATTTTACATAGTGTATGTGTCTTCTTTTGCGTGTGGTTTAAACCAAACTTACGCTATTTTTTCGTTTTGGTTTGATAATTAATGATTCTTTTCATGAGACTAGTGCTTATAACACTAGTTTATAAGTTTTAGAATGTTTTTAAATACTAGTTTATAACACTTGATATAGGCATTTTTGCAGTCTTCAGTATTATTAACCTAATAGTATTTTTAATTGAGAAGTCAAAGTTAGCATTTAAGTGCTTGATCAGTTTCAGGTAACTTATACCCATTGATGTTATTAAGTCCTTTTTTTCCGTCAGGTCCATTGAAATTTTTTATAATTTTAAGTTGCATATTTTAGGACCTTGGACAATGGGGAACGTTTTAGACAGGTGGAAAGGAAAAAAGAGTATTCAGGAAGAGAGCCATAGCATATTAAGAAGCACTGAGGAAGAAATGAACATAGGATATGAGGGGGACCTGAATTCAGGAAGGCCTGAGTTCAAATCCAGCCTCAGACACTGTGACCCTAGGCAAGTCACTTAACCTCTATCTGCCTCAGTTATAGGAGTAATAGTGACACCTGCCTCCCAGGTTTCTGAGTATAAAATGAGATATTTTAAAGTGCTATATGATTGCTCTTGTTGCCATCACTACTACTTATTATTGGCCAGACTAGAACTGAAGGCCAACATTGAGTAATGCTTAAATATTTTAGTGAATATGTGCTCTCAGTGACAGGAGTACTCTCTTCCACATTGTGGACTACAACTTATCTGCTCTTCATCCTGTTGAATTCTTTTCCATTCCTTTTCATTTGTCCTCTGTAGGAAGTCTACCCACTATGCTGGGGACCTTTTTCTAGATCTTAGATCTCTTAGCTGTTAACTTGGAGTCTATTTAATGTGTAGACTGGCTATCTGTTACACCTCATTTTTGCTGTATGACAGGTGCCCCCTTTGCTAGTTACCTTTTTTTTTTTTTTTTTTTTAGATTTTACACTACTGTCTTACATGTTGTTTGCCATTGGTAATATGTTTCAGCCTGCAGCTTTTTGCAGCCATAGTATCAACAGAAGAATATTGGTGTTAAAAAAAGGAGGTTTTATTTCAACAACCCAGGGCTTCTTCCTGAAAATACTAGGCATATTCCCCAAAGCATTTCAGTCCTTCCTCTTTTTCCTCCTCAAATCTGGACACCATTCATTCTTTGAATCCTTTTGAGGCAAACAGGTGGCACAGTGGATAAAGCACTGAAGTCAGTAAGACCTGAATTCAAATTTAGTCTCAGTACGTACTAGCTTGGTAACCCTGAGCAAGTCAGTTAACTGCTTTTTGCCTCAGTTTCCTCAGTTGTACAGTGGGGATAGTAACAGCACTTACCTCATTGAGTTTTTGTGTGAGGATCAGATAATATTTGTAAAACACTTAGCACAGTGGCTGGCACATAGTAGGCATTCTGTAAATGCTTATTCCCTTCCCCCTCCTTGCCTACAGTGTCTCTCCAAAAATATAATGGAGCAGTTCAGTAGACTCTACATCCTATTGTACAAGTTTGGAAAATAGGTATTCTTCATATACTTGATTCGTCTGTGTTAGGCCAAACTCTTGAGCAATAAGCAATCTCATTTAGTGAGCTGAGAAATGTTCCAGAGCTTGACACGTTCAGCATAATGTCTGCAAACTGGAGTATCTGGAGAGCCTCACCTGACATAGGTCTCCACTCCCTGGGGTGGCCTGGAACAATCCAGTGAGGTGGTATTTTTTTTTAATGATGCAAATTTTAAAAAAACAACAAAAGAAGAGTTAAAGAAAGTAGATTTCCAGGGGAGCACTGAGTAAATTTTTTTTTTTTTGGAAAAGTGGGCTGTAGGCCAAATAAGTTTGGGAACCTCTTCCATTTGTAGTGCTCTGAACATCCTCTGTTTCAGTGTCCAGGCCAGCATAGTCTCTTTGTCTTATGCCTTACATGATACTAATGATCAGAGGATTGTAGAACAAAGGTATTTCTGATGTTACATCTGTCACTGATTTTTTTTAGGACCTTAACAGTTGCATGTGAGATACCTTGTTGGAGCAGAGCCTTTAAAATGGCATTTTATTCTACTCAAATTCTTTAGTTTTATACTAAACCAGTAAGTCCAGTGGCATATTTTTTTCTCTGAACCTTGCTTTCAAGTTGTAACAGTAAGGCAATAATAACAATATAGATGATAATTGTCAAAATGCCAATATGGTTCTGGATTGCAAAGTATATGATGTGGTCCACATAGAAGGTAGAAGAAGTAATCCATTTATTCAGACACCAGAGAACCAGATCCCACAAGCCATCTACCCAATCTGTCAGAGCAGCAAAGCATTCGATACATAATATCACAACATGGAGCCTTGCCATCCCAAAACTTCTCTGATCCCCTGCTGCTGAGGTCTTTCCAAAAAACAACTCACAGTATAGCTAAGACAGTCTCTTTAGCTCTAACGATCATGATGGCCATTAGCAGCCATCCTCCCCGCCCCCTCTGTCTCTCGCTCTCTGACAGGAAGCTCTTCCCACCACACATGACTTAGGCTTCCTGTGATGTAAGCAGGTCACATGGCCTTTTAATGAGTAGGAAAGCTCTTCAAATCTAAATTGCTATTACACAGTTTTATGGCCATGAAAATATCTATTGGAGAACATTGAAGACTCTGAAAGCCAGGAATCTAAGTTTAATAATAGTAGGAAATGGAAGACCACTGGTCAGATTTGAACAGTGGAATACCAGATGAAAGTTGTGTTTGGCAACAGAATGGATAAGAAGGAAGGAATGAGCTGGGCAGGTCAATAAGACGGGCTTTTAGAATAAGCTAAGTGTGAATCCATGAAGGCCTGAATTAGGTTGGCTACAGTAGGAATGGAGAAAAATTAATAAAGCTGAGAAACTTGTGTCTATAAAAATTGACTCAAAGATTTACATCTTGGTTTATTGGGCATGTAGGTAGTGCCACGGAGAAGAGGAGTTAGCTATGGTGGGAGAATGATGGATACTGTTCTAAAGATTTTGAGCCAGAGATTGAAAGAGAATTCCACTATAATTTTTTAATAGGTATCTGGAGATATGGGAATAGAGTTGGCGAGGATAGGACTAGCAAGATAGATTTCAGGACATAACCAGTTTAGCTGAAATGGTCGAAATAATTGAAATCCTTCCATGCTACTTGTCCATTTATGACTAATTTAAAGAAGTTTTATAAAATTAACATTGACATTGGGTTTTTTTTCTCCTTTATTTTAGAGAATCACATAATCTTGGAGCTGAAAGAGACTTTTTAACAATCATCACCCTCAATGTCCTCATATTATACATGGGGATGTTGAGACTTAGATGTGAAGTGACCTGCCCTTGTCATAAAGTAACAGAACCAAGACCAGAACCCAGTTCTTCAGAATCCCAGTCTACTGCTTTTTCTATTATATCAAGCCATTTCATTCTTAGATTTGGAAAAGCACCTCTGTATTTGACTTCTTCTTTTACATATATATATATATTTTTTTTTTTTTGGTATGTGTTCCCAGAGTTAACTTAAAAGTTATTTGAAGACAGAACATGTCTTTTTGATAAAACTGTATATATTCTTTCGTAAGTTCATAGATAGTACATACAGTCTTGCAAAACTCAATAAATATTAGTACTGAAAAGTGGCTAGCTAATATTCATTTTATGTACTACCTAAAAGATAAAACAACCATTAGCATAGTTCTTAACCAGCATCATGTTAAGGCTCTGGTTTATTATTGATTTGCAAGAAAATGTCACCTACTGAGTCATTGGCATACCACTTGCAGCAACCTGTGGTTTCCATGGTGATGTCTCTCAGTGAATTGTGCACAACAGAACCTGACTCATTAATTAAGGATATGAGCAATTTCCTAATTTAGAATTGAGAGCACAACTTTACATGTTAAAATATAAACTTCATTGAGCACAACCTGTTGAAATTCATTGCAGGAAAAACACCTAACAAGCCAAGTTGTCAGGACAAAACTGGGAATATAATGACATAAACCAGATGTTTAAGTGGATAGAATAGTGGCTTCTAGTATCCCTGAGAGGGAAGGAGAAGGATCCAGGATGCTGTTCAGCATGCTCATTTTTTCCTGTTCAGAGCAGCACACTGAAGTAATGGAGCCACAAAGTGAAGTGTAACGCCATCCAACCTCTGGTCTGTTTTGGTCTTTATTCATTTTTATTTTTTGAACAGGATAAATGACACCTTGCGTTTTCATTTATGTATTGCCATCTTTGGGGTGTCCCTGCTACATTTTTTGAGGTTGAGGTATGTGTGTTAGTGATAGGAATTAGATGACTTTTGTTATAATGAAATGTAACCATCTAAGGAGACAGTTAAAGGAGAAAGTAGATAGCCAAGATCATCAGAAATCTTCATAAGGGTATTAATAGTCTATTTTGTCTTGAACACTAATTGAAAATTATATTTCAGTTCATGAGAGATAAGTGCTTAGTACTATCAAGTGTTTTACATAGAAGTGGTATTTTATAAATATGATCGATAAGGTTTTTGTCTGTTCTTTTCTTTAGAAGACATCAGTCACAGACTATTTTGATGCCTCCAAGTCATCCCCAAAGGACTAAGCCTGTGGTTTTTGTCAGTATGAGAATTCTCCCTGACACATCACAACTGGTCTGCAATGTAATAGAATAGTAATTACTAATTTTTTGGAGTTTAGACACCTTTTCATTTGTGTAATTTTTAGGAAGCCATTGCTCCTGAAGATGCTGAACATCATTCATTTTTAAAAATTAATTTAAAACTCATTTTGTTCAAAACTGTTAGCAGAGCTAGAAATAACACAAGAAGTAATCTCTTCATGTTTGAACTCTGCATGTGTGGTAGAATGTGAAATAAAGGGATTTATTATTTAAAATAAACTCAGATGTGCTAGAAAAAGTAAAATATGACACCTGTTTTTAGGCAGAGAAGGAGGAGGCTTATTTACTGGGCCCACCTCTATTTAGGGAAATAAATAAGAGTATTATGTCAACATCTGGTGTGGGTTAGAGGGTTCCAAAACCTAGAAGAAACCTATAACATGGGGAAAGAGACCCCTCTTCCCAGAAGTGATCTGGAATAAACTTAGGTTAGCCAAAACCTGACTCTTCTCATCCTTCTGGGAACAAGATCTTATCTGGGGTTGGAGAGATTATTTTGATGCCTCCAAGTCATCCCCAAAGGACTAAATAAGGTTCACCTGGGTTACCTTAGAATCGTCCTGAAACAGTGTAATTTCAGTGTCGTTCCCCCCACCATCAATTTACATGCTTACTGATTTCTGAAATTTTCTAATTGGATAAGCTCATTTGTACAATTAGAGATAAAAAGGCTTAAAATGCAGATTCTGGTTGAGGCTGCACACCAACCAAAACTTTGCACACTGCAGTAAAATAAATTCATCGCTCAACATGCAAATGAAGGTAGACAGATTTGTCCTTGTTTTGATGGGTAGAATAATGACAACAGGAAGGTAGTGGATGCCAGAAATAGCTGGATATGTCTCTTCTGGGGGTAAAAGGGCTGAGAACAGTGAGGCTAAGGATGACGACAAACCCTAGATTTCATCCCTTTTACCTTTAACTGAAACGGATAATTTTGTCATGTTGACAGGTATAGGAAATTCTGTGCCTGAGATTTTTCTTTAAGCACCAATGACTTCATTGATGAATCATTTCGCCAAAAGACTTGTTAACCAAACGCCACTTTGTAATAGATTACTCTTACAGGCTGATCCAACAAGCATTTATTTAATGTCTCCTAAATGTGAGGAATTGTACTAGACACTAAGTTCCCTTGAATCAAGATTATGAAGGAATGTAGGAACAAATTTTAATTGTTACATCAACACATTTTTAAGCTTTTAGGGTTTATTTTAAAAAATTCCTTTTGCTTTAGTTGCACATAAAAATCATGGTACATATAAATGTAAGTTTTTTTAACCTCAAATACTCAAAGTGAACAACTAAAATGTATTTAAACCTTGCTTCAGTTCTGAAAGGAAATAAATGAGGAAGTTCCTTTGCAAAATATATTGTTAATTTAGATTCATTCCATGTAGAATGTAAAACTCTAGCGCCTTTTCATTCTGAATAAAATAATACATTTCTATTTATCTGTTAGCCTTTAGATTGAGACTCATTGTTCCTGTTTTTAAAAAGAAAACATTTCTGTACTGGAGAGGACAATATCCTGGAGTGACTCACTTTAAAATTCTCCCCTTGCCACTTCAAATCAGCTGAAAATAAACTAACCTAACAAAGATGGCAGCCACAAGAAGAGAAAAAGCAGAGCAGTCCCTTCGTGGTCATTGTTTTCTACAGAAAAAAAGTAATTAGGATGAGACGGAGACTTGTCCACTAGCCCCAGCTCCTTAGCTTCAATGTAGGGCAAAGCTTTCCCTGAATGTTTCCTGATCTGAGACTGGCCCAGAGCATGGAGTTTGGGATATGAGAACCATCCCTGCATTAACCTGTCCCTAGGCTCAGCCTAAGCCCTATTCTATGAACTCCACCCAACTTCTCCAAAATGATGGGCCATCCTCGTGTACCCAACCATGCTCCAAGATCTGTGAGAAAGGTAGCTTTATATGCCATAAGGTTCTGACCCTGCCCAGAAGTATAGTGTATCACATCTAGCACAAAAGTTAAGGAAGCAGGAGAATAAAAACAATGGCAGGCCTGATTGATCCTGTCAACATAATCAGCCTTAGAATGTGAAGGCTAGTTGCAGAAAAGGCATCACAGAAAAGCCAATAGACTATTAGTTGAAAAAAAAAAAACCATGAAATTAGTATTGTTGCAAACTGCTATGAAGGAAGAAAATGATCCTGAAGACCTCCAGAAAAGAGGAATCTATAATAAATTGGAAGCCCCCGGAAATTACAAGGAGACAGCTGTAAGCAGCACTAGATTAGCTCAATTAGTGGAGATGGGGGGCAGGGGGGGAATTCCAAGTACAGGAGACAGCTGATGAAAATGCCCAGAGTTGGGAGATGGAGTGCAACAAAACCAATGAAGAGTATTCAGAAAGTGTAAGGTAAAAAAAAAGATTCAAAAGTTTGGTGGAGGCCGTGTCATGAAGGGCTTTCAAAGCCAGGGAGAGGATTTTGTACTTGATTCTGGAGAAGAAGCCCCTGGATTTTATCGAGTGTGAGGAGAGGGATGTATTCTGGTCAGACCTGTATATTTAGGAAGATCACTTTGAAAGTTGAGTGGGGAGAGAGTTGAGGCAGGTAGGCCAACCAGCGTACTACTGCAATAGTTCAGGTGTTAGGTGATGATGTAAGGTCAGAGGAGAGAAGGTGGCGTATACAAGAGAGGTCTTAAAAGTAGAATTGATAGGACTTGGCAATAGATTAGATGCGGGGTGTAACAATAATGCTATTTGCTGCTACTGTGGCTGTGTAAGACCAGTAATGCCAGCACACAGGAGGGCTGCTAGCACAGGTTCTTTGATCTGCTTTTCTAAGGAAAGTAACTTAAAGGGGTTTACAACCTCACTTTAATCAAACATACATATATCATTTACTTAGTTGAGGGGAAGTTCAGCACCCTGAACTTCAGATCAAATATAAACAGAAATTACAGAGAAAATGTGAACAGAGCAAATAACACAAATCAACAGACAGGCTTCTAGCTGTCTGACCAAAGCTATACATACATAGTTAAAGCTGGGGGGAGGAGGGGTTCCCTTACCGGCTACCCAGAGCCTCTACACCAACACTTTCAAGAGAATAGGGTAATGGTCAACGTCAAGGTTATAGACAGGTATAAAAGAATGAGTACTGAAAAAAAAAAGATTATTAGAATTAACAATTAAGATATCATTGGTAACTTAGGAGAGAGCAGTTTCTTTAATAGTATTTCATTTTTTTCCAATTACAGGTAAAGAAAATTTTTAACATTTGCTTTTATAAGATTTTGAGTTCCAAATTTTTTCTCCCTCCCTCCCTCCCCTACCCCTCCCCAAGATAGCAAGCAATCTGATATAGGTTATACATGTACAATCATATTAAATATATTTCCACATTAGTCATGTTGTAAAAGAAGAATCAGAACAAAAGGGAAAACTAAGAGAACAACAACAAAACAGGAGAAATAGTGTGCTTCAATTTGCATTCAAAGGCCATAGTTCTTTCTCTGGATCCAGATAGTATTTTCCGTCATGAGTAGTTTTAGAATTGTCTTAAAGCATTGTATTGCTGAGAAGAGCCAAGTCTATCAAAGTCGATCATTGCACAATGTTGCCGTTACTGTTGTACACTGTTCTCCTGGTTCTGCTCACTTCACTCAGCATCAGTTCATGTAAACCTTTCCAGGTCTTTCTGAAATCTGCCTGCTCATCATTTCTTACAGCACAGTGGTATTCCATTACATTCATGTACCACAACTTGTTCAGCCATTCCCCAATTGATGGGCATCCCCTCAATTTCCTATTTTTTGCCAACACAAAAGAAGAGTTGCTATAAATACTTTTGTACATGTGGGTCCTTTTCCCTTTTCAATGATCTCTTTGAGATACAGACCTAGTAGTAGTATTGCTGGATCAAAGGGGTATGCACAATTTTATAGCACTATGACCACAGCTCCAAATTGCTCTCCAGAATGTTTGGATCAATTCACAACTCCACCAACAATGCATTAATGTTCCAATTTTCCCACATTCGAAGAAAGCAGTTTCAGTTGAATGATGAGGTCAGAAGCTAGATTACAGAGTGTTAAGAAGAGAAAGGAAATATAGTTATTGATTGTAGATGTCCTTCTCAAGGAATTTAGGCACAAAGGAGAGGTGAGATGTAGGATGACAGCTAATGGGATTGAATGGATCAAGTGAGGATTTTTTAAGGATGGAAAGACATGAACATGTTTGTACGCAGTAAGGACATAGCTACTAGATATGGAAACATAGAAGATCAGATAGTAGAAATGATAGAGGGAGAACAGGATAGAATGACCTAACATGCATGTAGAAGGGTTTACCTTAGCAAGAAGGGCCACCTCTTCGTGTGAGACAGGGTGAAGGAGGAGGTAGTAGGGGAAGTATCTGAGTTATATAAGATAAAGAGAATGGGAGGAGAGACTTTAGTGAAGAAGTTCACTTTTTTCAGTGAAATATAAATCAAGGTTCTCATTTGAGAGGATGTGGGGAGAAGGAGACAGAAGAGGTTTGAGGAGGGAAGTGGAGATTTGGAAAAGTCACCATGATGAATGTGACTCTATTAAGGAAATATAAAAGAATTTTTTTTACCATAGTGAAGGGCCCAGTTGAGATTATGTAAAATAAATTTTTTTGTGAACCCAGTCAACATGGTTTTATGATTTTCTCATGCTTGTTTCATCAACATGTCAATAGAAACAAAGGCAGTGGATGGTGGGAGTACTCCAAGGCTTAAGTTTGACCAGACAAGGTCAAAGATAGACTAAGGGTTCAAGGGAATCAAGAATAGAGGATAGTATAGAGTTGAATTGGTTCACCCTGGGGCTCAAGATGAGTAAAGGGGAACAATTGTAGTCAGTGGTGGAGTGATGGCCCAGAAATGAACCGAAGGGCAGATGGATTGGAGGTCATTGTGAAGACAACAGGATTAGGGAAGGCTGAGGGAAATGTGGAATGCTAAAAGATTATGATCAATAAAGTAATTTCAAAGTCTTTGAAAATGAAAGTGAAACACTTGTGGGTGAAGCAAGATGAAGGATATCACCTGTGTGTAGCTTAAGCGGGGTGGAAGAGTAGGTCATGGGAAATGAATAAGGTGAGGGACTGAGAAGTGTTCTAAATATGCCAAGGAGATTAATAATATACTGCAAAGCCAAGCTTATCAATGGAAAAAAAAGTGGACTCTGGTCAAAAGGAATTCAAATCATTCCTTTGAAAGAAACCATAGGTGAACTGATCTTTTTGACATTCAAACTCAATAATCAAAAGAAATAGGTAATAGATAAATACAGTTAGAAATTTTAAAACTATCTCTCGTGTAATGAAATAAGGGCTTTCATCTGACTAGGCCAAGTGTACCAGTAAGGCAATAAATGCAAAATCAACGATAATCATGAATATGCCAAAGTAGTTCTGTATCGCAAAGTATGAGAGACTCTCCATAAAGGTAAAAGAAGTATAACATTTATTCAGACACCAGAAAATCATATTCCATAACCAAATGTTCAGCTCCTACAGCCAGTCAGCCTACTTTATCATAACAGCAAGGAACTTAAAACACCATATCACAGCCTGGAGCTTGGCCGTCCCAAAACCTCTCCAACCCCCTGCTGGGGTCTTCCCAAACACAAACTCACAGTACAGCTAAGTCAGCCTGTTCACTTCTAACAATCATGAGGGCAGCCATTAGCAGCCATTACATCTCTCTCTCTCTCAGCATTTTCTGAGACATAACTTCTTTTTCCTGTCAGGAAGCTCCTCTCACCACGTGTCCTAGGCTTCCTGTGACGTAGGCAGGTCACATGGCCTATCAACGAGTGGGAAAGATCTTTGAATCCAAATTGTTACTACACTAAGGCAAGGTTAAGCGTTTTAAAAAAATGACTTCACATAGTTCGAGGAGCATCAAGTGAACTAAGTAAGAATAGTTGTGAGCAAAAGAATGAGGAGTAAAAAGGATCTAAAGTGGGCCAAAAAAGTGCGAGAAAGAATAATTAAGTGAATAGTTTTTGAACTGAGTAAAAATACATTTCTTTGTTAGTAAATCAATATTGGGAAGTGGGTAAGGGAGCTATAGCATAGATTGCATCTTCTTAGGTGAGGAAAGGGAAGAGGAAATCAGGGAATATACTATTGCTTTTCTGAAGCTAATGACAGGAGAAAGAGAAGAAAAACGAGGAAGAGGGGTGATATGTGTGTGTATGTATTTTCATTATAGCACCCTGTTCTATAAGCTTTGAAAGAAGAAGGAATAGTCATGGGGACATAAGACACAGAGGTAGAAGCAGGAGTTTGATCTCAATGGTGGAGGGGAAACTAGAAGTATAGCATCCTCTACTCACTGGAAAACGAGGAAGAGGGGCATGAGATTTGCAGGCAAATAAGAGTTGGGCCAACTAGGCAAAAGAGCAAAGTTTGAGTGCCAGAAGCCTCATTTTGTATGAATGTCATAGAATAAAGAAGGAATGCATGAGAACCAAATCCATAAATAATTTGCTAGATCTTAGGATATCATAGAAGATCAGAAAGTGAAATTAATATTTCTTGGAAACAAGAACTAGGAATGACATTCCATTTAAGAAGAGATAAAAGTTGGAAAAGAGGGATGACTTTATCACAATTATCTATTCTAGACTAGCCAAGAAAAGAAGAAACAAAATACAAAACCAAAAATAATAAATGGAGATCATTAATAAAAGTAGAGACACATAAAACCAACCACAGGGGACTATGTGCTAAATTAAAAGAAATTGAGGAGGGGCAACTAGGTGGCAGAGTTAGTAGAGCACCAACCCTGGAGTCAGGAGGACCTGAATTCAAATTGGATTTCAGACATTTGACACATTTACCAGCTGTATGACCTTGGGCAAATCACTTAACCCCAATTGCCCTGACTTCTCCCCTCCAAAAAAAAAAAAAAGAAATTGGGGGATTAAAAATAGAATTTAATGAAAGAAAAAAACAAATACAAGAAATATCTCTAAATGTAAATGAATGAACATCCTAAAAACCACATTGTAAGAGTGGACAACAAAACAAAATCCAACAACTTACTACATGGATAGATAAAATATTTATTAGGTACAATATGAACTGGACACTATGCTAAACATGACAGTCCCTGTCCTCAAAGAATTTACGTTCTGCACAAGAAGACAACAAACAACATCCAATACATACAAAGAGACGAGTATGAAAGTAGGAGGCTGAAATGAAATCTATTATGTTTTAGGTAACTCCCCAAAAGCAGGAGTGGCAATCATGATTTCAAATTAGGTAACAATCAATACTCATAATGTCAGGAGAGATAAGTAAAATAAATTGTGGTTAAAAATACTATAGGCAAATAATATAATTATTAACTATGTGTCCACCAAATGACATATCTTCCAAATTCTTCAAGGGAATGCTAGTCAAATTACAAAGGAAAAAAAGCATTGATAGTAACACAATGATTATATGACGCTTTAATATTCTTCTTGTAGAATTGGATAAATTAAATTTATTAAAAAGGAGATAATTGTAGGTAATGATCAAATGATGGAAAATTATATCTGAAATACTTTGCCTCCTTTTGAATGAGAATGTAAAGGAATACACATATTCCTCAATATCAATAGTAGTTTTACAAAAGTTGATCATGGAGGCTGGGCAGAACCAAGAATAAGGCAGGAACTCACTTGAACTCTCCAAAATTCAATTCTAAACAATTATAAAATAATGCCTTAAAACTAATTCTGGAGCAGCAGAATCAACAAAAAGAGAGAATGAAACAATTTTCCAGCCCAAGACAACTTAGAAGGTTGATAGTAAGTGTTGGTCTCATTTGGGTAATAGGGGAGTGCAGCCCATTTCAGGGGGTGTCCTGGCAAGTCAGTGGGAGGCCCCAATCCCCAGCAAAGATCAGTGATCAAGGCCATGTGGGCCAGGCACAGCAGGCCAGTGGCACAGCTGGCTAGCAGTGAGACCCCGAGCCCCTAGAGCAGCAGGCAAGTGTACAGGCCTGGTGTCCCTGGCACAGCAGGCCAGCTACTAGGCCCTTGGTCCCTGGAACAAAAAGTTGGGACAGTGCCCAATATACCCCAGGAGCAGAGCTCAACTTTAAGAATTACAAAACAGACTGGAAAAATGAGGAAAAAAACATTTAGAAAAAGAACCTGACCATAGAACACTACTATAGTAACCTGGAAGATCAAAACACAAACTCAGAAGAGTACAACAATGTCAAAACCTCTACATGTGAATCATCAAAGAAAAATGTCAATTTGTCTCAGGCCCAAAAAGAACTCCCAGAAGAGGTCAAAAAAAGATTTTAAAAATCAAATAAAGAGGCAGAAGGCAAATTGGGAAAAGAAATGAGAGTGATTCAAGACAATCACAAAAAGAATCAATAACTTGATAAAGGAAGTACAAGAAAACAATTCCTTAAAAGGTAGAATTGGCCAAATGGAAAACAAAGAACAGAAATCCACTGGGGGAAGAAATAAACTCCTTGAAATGTAGAATTGGCCACATATAAGAGGAGGTACAAAAGCTAAAGGAATTCCTTGAAAATTAGAATTGAGCAAATGGAAGCTGACTCCATGAGACATCAAGAATCAATAAAAAAAAAATCAAAAGAATGAAAAAAATAGATCTTAATTGGAAAAACAACTGACCTGGAAAATAGATCCAGGAGAGATAATTTAAGAATTATTGGACTACCTGAAAGCCAGGATAAAAAAAAAAGTGCCTGGACATCATATTTCAAGAAATTATCAAGCAAAACTTCCCTGATATCCTAGAACCAGAGGATAAAATAGAAATTGAAAGTATCTACTGATCATCTCCCAAAATGCAAATTCCCAGGAATATTATAGCCAAATTCCAGTGCTCCCAGATGAAGGAAAAAATTCTGCAAGCAGCCAGAAAGAAACAATTCAATCATTGTGGAGCCACAGTCAGGATTACACAGGATTTAGCAGCTTCTACATTAAAGTATCAGAGGGCTTGGAATATGGTATTCTGGCAGGCAAAGGAGCTAGAGTTACAATCAAGATTCACCTACCCAGCCAAACTGAGCATACTCCATCAGGAGCAAAAAAGAATATTCAATAACATAGAACACTTTCAAGCATTCCTCATGAAAAGACCAGAACTGAACAAAAAATTCAGTTTTCAAATACAAGACTCAAGAGAAGCATAAAAAGGTAAATAGGAAAGAGAAAACATAAGGGATTCAATAAGATTAAACTGCTTACATCCCTACACAGAAAAATGATTCTTGTACCTTAAGAACTTTATCACTATAAGGGCAGTTAGAAGGAGTATACATAAACAGAGGGTGGGGGTATAAGTTAACTTTGATGGGATGATATAAAACAAAATTAAAGGGTGAGGAAGAAGAATTGCATTGGGAGAATAGAGAAGGGAGAGGTTAAATGGGATAAATTATCTCACATTAAGCGATGCAAAAGACCCTATTACAATGGAGAGAAAGGCAGGGAAGAGGTTGGGCATCCCTTGAACCTGACTCTCATTGAAATTGGCTCAAAGAGGGAGTAACATATATACTCAGTTGGGTATAGAAATGTCTTACCCTATAGAGAGGTAGGAGAAGAGGGAGACAAGAAAGGAGGAGGGGACTGATAAAAGAGGGGGCAGATTGAGGGAGGCAGTGGTCAGAAGCATAGAGAGACAGTGACAGAGAAAGAGATAGAAACAGAGACAGAGAAAAATAAATGTGGGTGGTGATAGGATGGAGGGAAATACAGAGTAATCACAACTGTGAATATAAATAGGATGAACTCACCCATAAAATGGAAGCAGATAGCAGAGTGTATTAAAAACCAGAATCCTACAATATGTTGTAGGATTACATTTGAATACATTTGAAGCAGAGAATATACATTTGAATACATTTGAAGTGGAGAAACACACATGTAGTAAAAGTAAGAGGCTGGAGAAGGATAGAATTTATTATGCTTTAGTTGGAGTAAAAAAAAAATCAGAGGTTATAATCATGATCTCAGGCAGAGCAAAAGCAAAAACAGATTTAATTTAAAGACATAAGGGAGAAAACTACATCTTGCTAAAAGGCACCATAGGCAATGAAGTAATATCAATACTAAACATATATATACACCAAATGGTATAGTATCCAAAAATTTAAAAAATTTTTTTTGAAGTTTTGAGTTCCAAATTCTATCCCTCTCTCCTCTCCCCCCTCCCTTAGATAGTAAGAAATAAGATATATGTTATTTATGTGTAATTATGTAAAATATTTCCGTATTAGTCATTTTGTACAAGAAGACTCAAATGAAAGAAAAAAATGAGTGAAAGATAGTGAAAAATAGCATTCTTCAGTCTGTATTCAAACAATATCAGTTTTTTTCTCTGGAGGTGGATAGTATGCTTTATCATTAGTCTTTTGGGATTGTTTTGGATCATTGTATTGCTGAGAATAGCTAAGTTATTCACAATTTTTCATTGAACAATATTGCTGTTACTGTGGACAATGTTCTCTTGGTTCTGTTTACTTCACTCTGCATCAGTTCATGTAAGTCTTTCCAGGTTTTTCTGAAATCATCCTGCTTTTCATTTCTTATAGAACAATAATATTCCATTATAACCATATACCACAGCTTGTTGAGCCATTCCCCAATTGATGGAGCATCCAAATTTTTAAAGGAGAAGTTAAATGAGTTACAGGAGGAAATAGACACTAAAACTATATTAGTGGGAGACTTTAGCTTACTCCTCTCAGAATTAGATGAATCTAACCACAAAATAAACAAGAAAGAAGCTAAGGAGGTAGTGTGGGATGAAAGACCCTCACCAATTAAAAAGTTAATTTATAATAAAGAGCCATCTCAGGGTGGGAACAGAAAAAAATTTTATTCAATTCTTGAGAATAAGGCGTCTCCTGCCAGAACAGATCTAGCAAGGGAGGTACTTTACAAAAGGCAAAGCACCAATAATTATACCTAACACAAGAGAATTCCTGCCCACCTCTGACCCTTCTCACCATTGGCTGGGAGGCAGGCTTACAATCTGAGCACGAAAGCTAAACAAAGAACTGGCAAATTGAGGCACAGAAACTCCAATTCCTATTCCCTTAGTTAATGATTACAACTGAGGTGACATCGATAAATCTAAAGAAGGAGAATAGGATAAGGGGAGGGGAGACTCTCTCCATTCTTTCAGTCTTTTACAGTAAAGGACCCTATTCTTACTGAGCAAATCTTTAAACCAGAACCAGAAGAAAGAACAAAAAGTTTCAGAATAAACTTTCCCAGAGGCTGAGCCATCAGACTCTCCTGGCCTCAGAATTTTTTTTCACTAATCTATTTCCCTATTTCTTGATTTTTAAACATTTCTTAGTGTGTGTGTGTGTGTGTGTGTGTGTGTGTGTGTGTGTATGTTTAAAAATCAAGATAGATATATCTATGTATATAGATATATCTATCTTGATTTTTAAACATTTCTTATATATATATACATATCTTCCCTGTGAAGTCTTCACATTTTATTTACCTCACAGAAGGTGAATAGAATATTAGAAAAGTTAGATATGGTAGACCTCTAGAGAAAAATGAATGAGGATAGAAAGGAATGTACCTTTTTCTCAATGGTATATGACATCTACACAAAACAATCAAATGCAGGAAAGAAATATCTAAAATACACAAATTAACAAAACAAAGTAAACTAGACTTTAAACAATCTAATATCAGAAAGAGAAATAGAAAGAAAACCTGTATACTACCAAAGGGGCAGCAGCAAGGTGAGAAGGGAAAAACTGGCTTTATCTTTTCACCAAAACCACTCTTTCCAAAATTCCTAATGATCTCTTAGTTGCCAAATCCAATGATTTTTTTCTCAGTATCCATTCTGTTTCACTTCTCTGTAGCTTTTGACACTAGTGACCACTCCTCCCTGATACTCTCTTCTCTCTAGGTTTTTGAGATACCACTCTCTCTTGGTTTTCCTCCTATCTATTTGATGGCTCCTTCTCTGTCTCTTTTTCTGGATTCTCTTCCAGACCACTCCCATCGCCCAACTCAAGACATTCCAGGGACTTCCTATTGCCTCTAGGAACAAATATAAAATGCTCTGTTTGGCATCCAAAGCCCTTTATAACCTAGCCCTTTCCTACCTTTCCATGTTTTTTTTTTTATGTCTTACTTCCTAACATGTACTCTTCCATCCAGTAACACTGGCCTCTTTGCTATTCCAAAAACAAGATATTCCATCTCTCAGCTTTGGACATTTTTTCTGGCTGTCCCCTGGGCTTGAAATGCTCTCCCTACTTTGTTCTGACCACTGACCTCCCCAGCTTCTTTTAAGTTCCAATTAAAATCCTACCTTCTACAACCCCTTTTAATTCAATGGCCTTCCTTTTAAAAATTATTTCCTATCTATCCTATATATAGCCTACTTTGTACATATTTGCAAGTTATCTCCTCCATTAGATTGCAAGCTTCTTGAAGGCAGAGACTGTCTTTTGCTTCTTTTTGTATTCCTAGTGCTTAGTACAATGCCTTGTACATAGTAGGCACTTAGCAAATGTTTATTGATTGAAACCATGTTTCAAATGGATATGTAAGTAATTTCTACCAAATGTTTAAAAGTTAATTAATGCCTATGCTATAAATAGTATCCTAAAGAGTGAGAAAGAAGGCACTCTATAAATTCCTTTTTTTTGAGACACATATGGTCCCAATAGTCAGAATTATGAGGAATAAAGCAGAAAAAGACAAATTTATTTAATATTGATGCAAAAATTTTAAACAAAATCTTAAAAAGTAGATTACAGCTATACATCCCTAAAATTATTCACTATGACCAAGATTAATTTTGAGAAGGATCCAAGTATAGTTCAACATTAGAAGGCAATTCATATTTTAAAAATTAAAAAAGATAGATAGGCACAAAAATATAGAACTAAACAATTGGAGAAACAGTAATTGCTCATGGGTAGGTGTGCGAGTAAGGCAAAATGGGCTTAGTTTAACGGGTGCCCTTGAGGTGTTTGGCTTTTGTTTACCTTGAAAGTACTTTCACCTGTTAAATGCTAAGCCCCAGGCCCAAAGCCCTATCAGGTGTGAAACCCATGTGGGCATAGATTAATCACTTAAGAGGGGCCAACTCGGGAACCAATGGGTCTCTGGACCCTGGTCTCTAGTCGTTGAGGCGGGGCTTGAGAACGCCAGAGGCTTGGCTCCGAGAAGAGGCAAGAAACTACAGCTGAAAAAAGCCGAAGCAGAGCCACCCTTGTGTGGACTCAGGAGTTTGAGCGAGGTCTTGAGGCCAGTGAATATGATTTATGCCATCTTATTTTTCTGTGGCCTCCTGGCTACTCTTGTGAGGCGGGCCTACTGGGCCTGGATGCTTGTGTTCACAGTACTGGAATGGGGAGGTTGGTTGGCCAATTTGTTGCTCTGGGCCCTGAATAAATTTTTTGATGCCTTCTGCTTGGAGAATTCTGTATACCCAACGATTTTGAACCATTCAGATATATATATATGATCCTTTTTGAGATCATAAATTCGGCCTTCCTACTACAGTAGGTCAGGCCAGTATAATAAAATGATAATACTACCTAAATGAATTTACTTATTCAGTGCTGTAACAATAAAACTATCAAAGGGATAGAAGGTAGAAAAAAGGTAGAAAAAATGAAATTCATAGGGAGGAACACAAGGCTAGAAATCTCAGAAATAATAATTAAAAAAAGAGGGAAGGGACGGAGTCTATAAGTAACAAATTTCAAACCACTGTCTAAAGTAGTAATCATTAAAACAACTTGGTACTCTTTAACTAAAAGAGAGAATCAGTGGAACAGATTAGTTATACAACATACTGTTGCAAATATACATATCATTTGATAAGCCCAAAGACCCCAGTTCCTGGGGGAAAGACTCAAAAATTTATGGAAAAACTGGATAGTATTCTGGCAGAAGTTCGATTTAGACCCAAACCTCACACTACATATCAAGATAAATTTCAAATGTATACTTGATCTAGATATAAAAGAGGATATAAACAAATTAGAATATCTCAGAAGAAAGTAACTTTCACATCTAGGGATAGGAGATGAATTCATGAATAAACAACTGATAAAGAGGACCACATAAAATAAAAGACAATTTTGATTTCTAAAATTTCAAAGTTTTGGCACAAACAAATTTAACATAGTTAAAACTAGAAGGGAAGCAGGTGACTGGGAAAAAGAAGCTTTGGAGCAAGTTTCTCTTGATAAAGGTCTCATGCCCAAGATATGTGAGGAACAGATTCAAATGTATATGACTAAGAATCATTCTCCAGCAGATAAATGGTCAAAGAATATGAACAGGTAGCTTTCGAAGGAAGAAACTGGAGGAGTCACATTAAAATGCTCTAAATCACTATTAGTTAGAGAAATGTAAAATAAAGCAATTTCAGATTGGTAAAGATGACAAAAGAAGAAAATAACAAATGTTGGAGTGGCAGTTGGAAAATAAGTATGCTAACATGTTAGTAGAGTTGTGATTTGGTTCAGACATTCTAAAGTAATTTGGAACCATGCCTCAAAAGCTACTAAACTGTATATGCTTTTTGGCCCAATTATTTTACTACTAGGCCTATAACCCAAAGAAATCAAAAAAAGAATAAAAAGACCTATGTGTACAAAAATATCCATAACGAATCTTTTTATGGCAGCCAAAAAATGGAAACTAAGGTGGTGCCCACCTATTTGGGAATAGCTAAACAAATTACATGAGTGTAATAGAGTGTTATTGTTCTATGAGAAATGATAAAATGAACCATTTAATAATAATAATAATAATGAAAATAGCGAGCATTTATATAGTGCTTACTATATGCCAGGCACTGTGCTAAGTGTTTGTTCCTCACAACAACCCAGGTGTGAGAAATGGTGGAAGCAGTTTTGTTTCCACAGAATTGAAAGTATCTTCCCTCCTCCCCTCAGCTTTAGCAGAATGTAAGTGAGGTGACTGGTTCTAATCAGAGCTGTGATCTAGGTGGCTTCTGGTCGGGTGAAAGGTTAGAGGCCTGTATGCATGCTTCATGAGCCATGTGAGGAGGCCATGACCTGGACAGTCAGGGGGTTTCATCTGGTCAATGAAGGGCCAGGCAGAAGATTCGAATTGGGAGTCAGTAAAAGGACAGGCATTCGTCTGAGTAGTTGTACTCTTCCTGTACTCTGTTAAGGGATGTACCCATTATTCAGAATGAATAAATGTAAAATACCATTAAAATCTCTCTGGCTTCCCAACGAATATTGTTTATTCCTAGACACTGAGTATGTTTACAACACCAGAGATGTAGGTACTATAATTGCCCCTATTTTGCAGTTAAGGAAACTGAAGTAAACAATGATTAAGCGACTTGCCTGGGGTCATACAGCCTGTCTGAGGCTGGATTTGAACTTAGGTTTTCCTGAGTATATTTGTTAGATGCCCCCAGGACATAGGAATACAATGACAATACTCCACAGAAATGAGACCGTAATATTAGATCTATTTTCATTGTTTAAGGTTGGAACACATCAATATAACATAAGTGATGATCCCATGTAAAATGAATGTAATGATTTAGTGCTATGCCAACTATTAAGGAGTTATTTTTTAGAACTACAGAAAATAACAAAAGCAAATTACTTAAAATGAAATTTGAAGAGAAAATAAGAATGAAGGAAGTTTAGCATTGTAAGACTTTAAACTATATTACAAAAGCAGTAGTCATCAAAGCTAGTACTGGTTAAAAAATCTTAAAAGTATATCGATGGAATAGACTAGATAATCAAGAATCAGAAACAATTGAGCTCAATAGCCCACTCAATAAATCAAAGAACATAAACTATAGAGATTTTCCTTAATTTCCTTAGTCAAAGACTACAGTAAAAGAGGAGGGAATGGAGTATGACTTCAAAACATTTTGAAATCAAAGAGGAGAAGAGAAAACTCATGGAATATGTGCTATCTCTCAATCTCTCTCTCTTTTTAGTAAAATATAAGGTTAAATCTCCTAGGAGGTAAGGGGCTAGGGTCTAGTGGAAAGGTTGAGGAGAGGTAAGAAGCTTAGTAGGGCCGCTAGGTGGCACAGTAGAGTGCCAAGCCTGGAGTCAGGAAGACCTGAGTTCAAATACAGACTTGGACACTTACTAGCTATGCGATCCCGGGCAAGTCATTTAACCTGATTTGCCTCAGTTTCCTTATCTATAAAATTAATTGGAGAAGGAAATGGCAAACCACTCCAGTATCTCTTCCAAGAAAACCCCAAATGGGGTCACAAAGAGTTGGACATGACTAAAACAACTCAACAACAACAAAAAAGAAGCTTGGTAACAACCACTGTTGAGAATGTGATACTGGGTCAGTTAGGGGAGTGTTTGTCTTAGGGCAGTGAGGTCCTAGTTGAGATTAGATGACATCAATTTGCAGTGAACTTTATCATAAGGTGGTTGCATGACTTCCTCTCCTACCATTCAGCAGCTCTTGTGAGAGAGTGGACTAGATTGACAGTAGGAGTAATCAGTATTTGGAGTTTGGCAAGGCATGAGCAGCAGTGACAGGTTAAGGCAGCAAGCAATTAAAGAGTAGAGGATGGTATAAAGTTGATCTAGTTAATCATAGAATTAAGACTGGGAAGGGAGGAAAGGGAAGTCAGGGCAACAGTGATAGCCTAGGAGAGCACTGAGAACTGGAGAGCATGGTAAGTATGAAAAATAGTACCTTAGCAAATATCTGACTTGCAAAATGGAAGTGCTTTCTAGATTCTTTATCTAGGCTTTCCTTGGTGTGGAAATTAATTTATATTCATTACATATCTGAATGAAATTTTATAGTTAGTGTCAATATCAGTTCTATTGTCTATTTCCAATTTTTTATTTTCAATAAGTCACTTAGATAATATAGAATTTAATTTTTTAATTGTATTCCACATCTTTTTTATTATTCTTTCTCTCTTTCTTTTTTTTTTTTTACAAATTCTGATCTTAATTCTGATGATTATCTCAATAAACATAGACTGCTAACTAAATGATGATTCCCATGTCAATAAGTCTTTTCCCTGTCCAATAAAATTTGAATTATTTGATAAATTATTTAATTAATGTTTGCTAAATAAGAGGAACCAATTTTCACACAAGCAGGTGCTCATCTATCTATATCAAAGTTCCTTACAACCTGAGCTTAGTTACTGGCTATGTAATTTCAAATAACATAACAAATAATAATAATAGGGCATAAATACTTATTGACAATGTTTTTTTAGCTGTGAGAAGAATCATAGCTAGTCACTTCGAACCATCCATGCAATTGCAGATGGCTTTGTAATACTTTTGGAAACACTCCCACCATTCCGTTCCCTCCAGATCCAATTAATATCTCTTCAAGCACCCTTTTTATCTTCTCTAAAAGATAAAGGTTAGAATAGCTCCATCATGAAAGAAGGTTTCTCTCTCCTCTTTCTCTCTGACTTCTCCGGGTTCTCTTAAGCTAGCATCCTTAACAGTTTTGCGTTAGATTCACTCCTCTCAGAATAAACTGCCTCAACATTTTAAAGCCTCTTAGAGATACAGTAACCATATCTATAATCTCTGGAGGAGAGGTTATTGAAGTTACAAAATACCTAATCTTGGTCCAAGAGAACAGATGGTTAAACAAACTTCCTTCTTCCTGGTAGAGAGGTGGTTATAGGCACAGAATGTTGCATCTGTTGTCTGATTCAGTCTCTGTCAGATACGTTTTGCCCAATATTTCTGTTACAAAGGAGGAATCATAGGACTGTATGCATTTTAATCTTTTTTTTAGCTCAGGAAACTGAGGGCTAGAGAGGGTAAGTAAAATGCCCAGACTTATACAACTAACAAATATTTGAGGTGAGATTTGAACTCATATCTTCCTGATTGCAAGCAAGAGGGGTAATAAAAAATAATTTTTTAAGAGATATCAATAAAACAGAAAAAGAATCTGAACCATTTCTTAAAAGTTTGCATGTATGTCAGCAACAGTTGCTAATTGTTGGCATTGTTGGTATTTCCTTACTGGGAATTCCTTACCCTGTGATGAAATCATAGTTCCAGATCTCCTTCCAATCAATCAATAAACATTTATTAAGGGTCCACTATGTGCCAGACATTGTGCTAAGAATTAGGATACAAAAAGGGACAAAAGACATGCCCACAAGGAACTCACGATCTATTAAGATTAGATTATGAGTTTTCTTCCCCTCAATAAGAAAAACGTGATGATGGGTGGTGTAGCTGGACCTTTCTAGCCATTTGTAATAAATAGAAGGTTATGACCTCTGAAGCAAGACAGCCAACTAGACTATCCACTGTGTACATCAACCAATCCATACGTACATATATACTTTTGTAAATGTATACATACATATACATATAATATGCCGGCCTTGCACAGATTATAGAAATTGTGCATTTAAAATTTTAAAAATTTGTCTTCTAGTAATGCCTCTACGAAAGTCCTACTCTGATGCCTTATTGTGGATTGCTGGTAACCTGGGGTACTAGAAGGCAGAGTATAAACAATGGTATGTAAGCTGGAAAGGATTTAAGTACTGTGTTAGCTGTGTGATCTTGGGCAAATTACTTAACTTCTGTTTGGTTCAGTTTTCTCATCTGTAAAATGGGAATAATAACAAAATAGAATTTCCAGGGTTGTTGTGAGGCTCAAATGAGATAATATTTATAAAGTCCTTAGCCTAGTGCTTGGCACATAGTAGTGTGTACATTTTACAGTACTAAATATTAGAACATATTAACTAAATATTCAATTAATTGTTTTAAATAAATTAAATAGTTAATATAAATAATTAAAAACAGCTATAGAAATGCTAGTTGTTATTATTATTAGACTGTATTTACTCTCAGGACTAAGTGCAGATAGTTGGCTATTTGACCATTAATTTTTTATCCTTGATGATAAAAACATAAGATAGCTCATAGTCACATATGGCCTACTTTTACTTCTACATAGAATAATTTCTACATAGAATAATACATAGAATAATAATGTTCTCCATAGAATAACTCTGCTCATGTTCAAATGATCCACAACTAAGTCCTACAGTGTTATCACTCAATAAATACTTGCTGACTGACCAACTGGCCCTCTGACATTACTGCACGGCATCTTCTCTGCAGTTACTTTCTTGGCTTCCCTGAATTCCATTTAAGAATAAAGAGCAAAACCACCGGGATGCTTAATCTATCTACTTCCTACATAATTGGCTGGCTCACCAGGTTTTCATGTGGCCTGTGCAAGCCCAAGTTATAATAACGACAACATTAACATCATTTTAATATTTAGTACTGTAAAAAGGCCATCATGAAAATAATTGCAGCTTATGTACCACCCTTGGTTACTGAGGATGAATTGGTATGGAAATCCTCCAAAGAAGGGCTCTCCAAAGCAAATCAACACACATTCTGATGCTTGATGACTTCAATGCAAATGTAGGAAAAGGTGAGGGTGGGGAGAAATATATAGGAATGCATGGTTCAGAAAAAAATAAATGAGAGAGACCAATAATCTATAGATTACACATAAACCTCATGCCTACATATCATGAACACTTCAATTATTTAGAAATCTTATTTAAAAACAGTAGGTGTTGGATACGGCAAGAGCTTTATAATACTATAAAGCATGAATGTCTCTGCTGGAGGTGATAACAATTGTGAGGACATTGAAGGTGCAGTAGGCAAGATACCTGAAGGAGAAAAGGCTACTAAAGCACGGAAATGAGGGCATTAGCAGGCAGGCCTTCTGTAAGGATTATTCAACAGTGGACCACATTTTTACAATCTTAAAATTAACCAATGGACATAGAAAGTATAAGGCACTAGAATGCTTATTGTGTGCTGATTACAAATATAAAGATGGGTTGATTGTTTAATTCAACCCTATCTCTCTTGAGACAAACAATAAGATCTGAATCATTCTCTTAGGCTGAAAAGTCCTTCAAACTATAGTGATGTTGCAAAAGAACTATTTGGTCAGGCCAAGGAAACTTGGCCACACCCCAGTGGTCATCTGTAAATTAAAATATTGAATAAATTAAGTTGTTGTTTTAACCTCATAAGCGACTTTCAAGCCCACCCCACCTTTACCCCCGAGGGTAGTTAATTTTTCTTATTTGTGACTTCCTTGCTTATTGTATTTGTTTACATTTCTTGTGTTGACTGAAGTATTTGCAAAACGAATGATGTTTTTCCTTTTTTTATTGATGTATGTGTAGGAATACTTCAAATGCATCTCTTTTATTGAACTTATTTTCATTGATAGGTTAGCGTTGTAGAATTTGTCACAGGCATTACATCTTGAGCCATTTACTCTTCAGAATACATTATTCCATTCCTATCTGTGGTTTCTGGTGAGTGCAGAAAAGCCTTTTCTTATTCAAATTTCCTTTCCATTATAATTGAAGGTCTCTCTCCTGATAATTTGCAGAATTTATTATTTGTCAATGGAATTGTCTCAGAATATGCCTCAGAATCCGCAGCATAGGACCTTTTTTTTTTCTTTCTGGAGGCAATCTGCAGATTCTTTTGTTTGGCACTTTGTTTTCTATGTTCAGACTTTCTGGGAACTTTTCTTTTGTTATGTCTTGAATTATGGCATTCTAATCTTTTGGCTTTTATTTTTCTTAGAGATCTAAAATCCTTAAGTTGTCTCTATGCATTTTATTTTTGAGAGCAATATATTTTGCTTATAGAGAGATCATGTTTTCTTTTAACATTATTGCTTTTTATTTCCCTTCTTCCAGATTGTTTTTCACTGCTACATATTTTCATTCCTAATCAACTGTTCACTCTTTTGTTTGTTTGCTGTGACTTGCCACCATGGATAGCAAATTTTCTTTTCTAACTATTTCTTCTATCTAGGCCATAAATTCTGTTTTCATGATGCTTATTTCTTTCCTAAACCATTTGGGAACATCTTGGTGTGATTTCATGCTCTCTTGGTAATCCATAGAGTTGAATTATTGAAATTGATTAATTTTCCTTTGTCTTTCAATAGTCGTCATTTCCCATGGTCCTCTTTGAAAATAAAGGACAAACACAACAACGATTTATTCAGAGAAGTTTGAAATTGCTTAGATATCCTGGATGCCATCTTCATTTCCGTTATTAACATCTTCTCTATTGGTTTCTCTGCTTGTACTCAAAGTTTTTCACTGAGTTTCCTTCCTCCTGAGATCTTTGGTAATTTCAGTCTTTCCCCTCCTCATATTGCCGTATCACTCACTTTCTGACACATTCCCTTTTGATAGCAGATAGAACTGGCCTCAATTGGATACTCATTCCCTTTTCTTCAGGCCTGGTGTAACTCAACATATATATTAGTGCCCTGTCCTGCCTCATTCTGTTCCTTGATGAATATTCCTGCAGAGTTAGTCAGCTATTTAGTCAATAAGTGTTTATCAAGTGTCTACTATGTGCTGGGAAGTAGCATGTATGTGCTGCTACCGCAGGAATGTTGAAAGTTAAAAATAAATAATTTAAAAAATGAAACAATATTGCTGTTACTATAAAAAAAAAAGAGATTGGAGTAGAGTTGATGGTCGCCATATAATGTTGCCATATAAGGACAGGGGTAGGGGGCATACCAGCAGAGACCACAGCAGCAACAAGGAGATTTCTGAATGGATCCCCTAGCACATACCTAAGAGTCTTGTGGTTTGGCACTTCCAGAGCATGAGGGATGGTGAGGGGTGAGAAGCATGCCAATTAATGAATTATGGATATGAGATAAGCTTTCTCTGCTGTTAGTTTATCAGATTGTTCCTTCATTAGGGTCTTGGTGCTTTAGCTGTTGACAGCTGCAATTGCTTTATCTCTTGTGCATTACTCTTATTTTGGAGAGATCTGAGAGAGCACCAGTTCAGACAAACTTCCAGTCTTCCAACTTGTTGGCTACATGACCCAGAAAATACCTCACCATTGACTTTCCTTTATCCAATTACTTTCCAAGACTCGTCAATTCTAATTCCACGACATTCACCCCTTTCTTTCCACTCATATTGACTTCAATCTAGTTCAAACCCTCATCAACTCTCTGAAAATTTACAATAGTTTACGAGGTTCTTTTTTTTTCCTTCTCCAATTTATTATTCACACAGTTGCCAAAATTATCTTCTTATGCATAGGTCTGATCATATCACTTCCCTGCTCAAAATCCTTAAATGTCTCCTTATTTCTTCATAGGTTGAAAATATAAACTTATTAAGGTGGCATTTAAACACCACCACAGTCTAAACTTATCTTACTTTTCTAGTCTTATTTCACATTACTCTCCTCACTATAGCTTATAGTACGCCAAAGACAAACTACTAAGTGCTTCTCAAACTCAATACCCTGTCCTCTACTTCTATGCATTCAGGCATCCCTTCAGCTCCTGGAATGAGCAACCTTTTCATCGAGGTCTTTGAAAATTTTTCTATTATTTTCAATTCTCAGATCAGTTTCCACCTTCTCCTAATAGTCTTCCCTACCAGGTACCCTGATAATTTATTTGCCCAAGGTCACACATCAGTGATGAAAATAAAATGTCTTTAGAATCCCAAGTTCATAGCTTTCTTTCACTAGACTCTTCTATCCCCTTTGACATTCCTAATTCTATATACACAATGATAAAAATAGCATGCACTTATTTAGGGGAAAGAAAGCAATTAAGCAAAGGTTGGCCTAGGCAAAGGCAGGTGGTGACTGAGTCCCTATTGCCAGGAAAAGGACAAGAAATAATCATTTCTCTAGGGAACGCACATCTCTCTGAAGCTATCACACCTGGAAAATGGATTTATGTAGCAATATTTCAGGGAAAAGCAGCCAGATTTACAATGACATAAAATGCATTCCATTTATTAAATAAATAAATAAATGAGAATCCAGCTGCTTCTTTGTTATCCCCAGGACCTATCTTCACTAGCCAGGCAATGCAAGCTTAACCTTGACAAATTTCTTCTCTGCAGTAAATGCTTGCATCAAATGGCAAGCGTTTTTTTTTTTTTTGAGGTTGTGGATTCGTAATTACTTTCTGAATTTTGAAGAACAGATTAAAAAGCTACATGAGAATCTGAATATTGCCTTCTACACCTCTTCCTGCTAACTGCCTCTTTTGAGGTATGATTAAATGGGTTTTCCCTGCTTCAGAAACACTTTCTGGGCTGGTGTTACATTGCCCTGAAAATTAAGTGACAAATGATTCAGGGGGAAAAATACAAACTTTGATATAAATGAAGACAGAGATATGATGGGATGAGATTCAAGGAAGTACTGAGTAATGTATGTGGGTTGGATGAGAGGGGAAAGGAATTTTTTTCTTAAATATTTTTCAAGGTCAAAAGGCAGCCCCATTTTAGGGTTTTCTTGGCAAAGATACTAGAGTGGCTTTTCATTTCCTTCTCCAGCTCATTTTATAGATGAGGAACTGAGGCAAACAGGGTTAAGTGACCTGCCCAGGACTATATAGATGGCAAGTGTCTGAGGCCAGATTTGAACTCAGTAAGATGTCTTCCTGACTCTAGCATTCTATCCACTGCACCACCCAGCTATGGCTATCTGGCTGTTATTATTTATAAAAGTTAGTGGTGCTCATGATGAACGTTTTACTTCTTTCCTCCTGCTCCATCTTCAGCAATCAGCATCTCTCTGCCTTGCGTATATATATGCAGGTTACTGAAATGAAAATTTAAAATATTTTGCCTTTCTGAATGATTTATTTTTTAAAAAAATTCTTAATTACAAAATTGAATTCTCCACTAAATAATAATAGCTAGCACATTTATAGTCGTGATTTAATGTTTGCAGAGCATTTTATATATGTTATCTCATTGGATCCTTAAAACAATTTTGTGAGGAATGTGCCATTATTAACCTCATGTTATAGATAAGAAAATGAGCCTTGGAGTGATTAAATGTCTTGCCCAGGATCACACATAGCAAGTGAGTGTCTGAGTCAGAATTTGGACTCTGGTTTTTCTGACTCCAAATTCAGCATTCTATCTGCTATGTCAATTGGCTGCTTAAAAGTCCACCTTAATGCCTCACTCATTGTGGCATGGCCATGATCCTGGGTCCTTGGAGCCCGTGTCTGTGGAATACAAAGTAAGCAGGAAGAGCTTTGAGTGTGGGCACAGGAAGAGAATATAAATCTGTCTGAGGAGAGGCTCATCATCAACTTGGCCACTGGGTGATGAATTTTTTTAGGTATAACTGTTTGAAAGATTATCTACTAAATTCTAGCTGTGCTGCAATGTGTATTAATCAGTAGAGGGAGTACTCCTCTTCATAAAGTCATGGACTCTAGAGGTTTTGAAGTATCTGGTAGAATGTTTCTATGTGTTGGAGTTAGCTAATATAGAGAAGACAAGACTTAAGGCAAGAAGAGAGGTGGATGGCAGGGAAGATGAGGCAGTCAGTCTTCAAATATATGGATGCCTCTCATACAGAAGAGAGATCTGGCTTGTTCTGATTGGTTCTAGAAGGCAAGAATAGAACAGTGGGTAAGAGAGGCAGATGTTACCCCTAATAAGCATGAAGTCCCTTCCAGTTTATGAACTTTGTTGGGTGATCATGAGCTTCCTATCACTGGACTTCTTCAAGTGAAGTGTGGATCAATATAGATAGGATAAGATAGTTCCGGAAGGCCTTTCAACCTCTAGGATTCTATGCTTCTTTCTATGAGGCTGGGGTAACAAAAATAATTCTCCACACACTTCTGTGCCCAGAGTCTTTGTTTGAGTAAGACCAATTGCATACCTGCTAATTTACTAACACCAAGAGAGTGTGAATTTGTTCTAACTCCCTTGGGCATTCTGAGCTTTTATAAATTAGTAAAACAAATTGACCACTTTCAAGGGACTCTCGAGAGAAGTTATTGTTTAGTATTGTATAAATAGTAGCAAGTTTGTCAAGCAAAAACCTCTGCAGAGTTGACTCCAATTCACATTTCCATCCCTACCTCATGTGCCCTTCATGAACACATGTACCATTCCTTCTAATATTCTCTACAACTACCTCACTCTAAACCAAACTACTCTCTGCATCATATATTCTCCCTTCCTTATCTTTGTTCACATTGTTCAATTTGACTCAATTCAACTTAGCAAACATTTAAGTGCTGAACATGTAGACTACTTTATGGAGCACAGAGTCTACAAAAACAAGTAGGAACCAATTCCTGCCCTCAAATATCTTACATTCTACTGGAGCTCACATTATGTCATTTGTCTGCTCTTGCAATACTCTCCACTCATATTTCTGCTAGTTGAAATCTTCCAAGGCCCAGTTTAAATGCCACCTTCATGGAATCTTTGCTGATTCCCTGATGTGTGTGTATGTGTGAACAAGCATTTATTAAGTGCCTATTGTGTGTCAGGCACTGTGCTAAGAATTTTACAGATATTTGACATTCACAACATCCTTGAGAAGTAGGTGCTATTATGATCCTTATTTTACAGTTGAGAAAACTGAGGTTAAGTGATTCAGTTAACTAATTACTTATTAACTAATAACTAATTAACTAATTACTAAGTGTCAGAGGCAGGATTTGAACTCAGGTCTTCCTGACTCCAGGACCCATGCTATCTCCACTGTGTCACCTAGCTTGCCTCCAGCCATAGCGATAACTCCATTTCTTGAACTCTTGTTGTATTTCTTTTTTTTAAATTTATTTAGTATTTTTAGTTTTCAGCATTGATTTTCACAAGAGTTTGAATTACAAATTTTCTCCCCATTTCTGCCCTCCCCCCACTCCAAGATGGCATATATTCTGATTGCCCTGTTCCCCAGTCAGCCCCCCTCTCTTCTGTCACCCTACTCCCCCCCCATCCCCTTTTCCCTTACTTTCTTGTAGGGCAAGATAGATTTCTGTGCCCCATTGCCTGTATATCTTATTTCCTAGTTGCATGCAAAACCTTTTTTTTTTTGAACATCTGCTTTTAAAACTTTGAGTGTCAAATTCTCTCCCCTCTTCCCTCCCCACTCACCCTCCCTAAGAAGGCAAGCAATTCCACATAGGCCACAGGTGTTTCATTATGCAAAACCCTTCCACAATACTCATGTTGTGAAAGACTAGCTATATTCTCTTCCTTCCTATCCTATCCCCCTTTATTCAGTTTTCTCCCTTGACCCTGTCCCTTTTCAAAAGTGTTTGCTTTTGATTACCTCCTCTTCCTATCTGCCCTCCCTTCTATCATCCCCCCTTTGTTATCGCTTCCTCCTTCTTTCCTGTGGGGTAAGATACCCAATTGAGTGTGTATGTTATTCCCTCCTCAGGTCAAATCCTTTGAGAGCAAAATTCACTCATTCCCCCTCACCTGCCCCCTTTTCCCATCCTACAGAACTGTTTTTTCTCGGCACTTTTATGTGAGATAATTTACCCTATTCTATCTCTTCCTCCCTCTCTCAATATATTCCTCTCTCATCCCTTAATTTGATTTTATTTTTTAAGATATCATCCCTTCATATTCAACTCACCCTGTGCCCTCTGTCTATACATATATACATACATACATACATACATACATACATACATACATACATACATATATGTATATTCCCTTCAGCTACCCTAATACTGAGGTCTCATGAATTATACACATCATCTTTCCGTGTAGGAATGTAAACAAAACAGTTCAACTTTAGTGAGTCCCTTATGATTTCTCTTTATTGTTTACCTTTTCATGCTTCTCTGGATTCTTGTGTTTGAAAGTCAAATTTTCTCTTCAGCTCTGGTCTTTTCACTGAGAAATCTTGAAAATCCTCTATTTTATTGAAAGTCCAT
>CM053622.1:125549842-125568664 GCA_028646595.1 Phalanger gymnotis | reverse complement strand
TCCTCTATTTTATTGAAAGTCCATATTTTGACTTGGAGCATGATACTCAGTTTTGCTGGGTAGGTGATTCTTGGTTTTAATCCTAGCTCCTTTGACCTCCAGAATATCATATTTCAAGCCCTTTGATCCCTTAATGTAGAAGCTGCTAGATCTTGTGTTATCCTGATTGTGTTTCCACAATACTTAAATTGTTTCTTTCTGTCTGCTTGCAGTATTTTCTCCCTGATCTGAAAGCTCTGGAATTTGGCAACAATATTCCTAGGAGTTTTCTTTTTGGGATCTTTTTCAGGAGGCGACCTGTAGATTCTTTCAATTTCTATTTTACCCTCTGGCTCTAGAACATCAGGGCACTTCTCCTTGATAATTTCTTGAAAGATGATATTGAGGCTCTTTTTGTGATCATGGCTTTTGGGTAGTCCAATAACTCACATCTCTTCTAGATCTACTTTCCAGGTCCCTGGTTTTTCCAATGAGATAGTTCACATTATCTTCCACTTTTTCATTCCTTTGGTTCTGTTTTATAATACCTTGATTTCTTATAAAGTCACTAGCTTCCACTTGCTCCAATCTAATTTTGAAGATAGTATTTTCTTCAGTGGTCTTTTGGACCTCCTTTTCCATTTGGCTAATTCTGCCTTTCAAGGCATTCTTTTCTTCATTGGCTTTTTGGAGCTCTTTTGCCATTTGAATTAGTCTATTTTTTAAGGTGTTATTTTCTTCAGTATTTTTTGGGTCTCCTTTAGCAAGTCATTGACTTATTTTTCATGGTTTTCTCACATCACTCTCATTTCTCTTCCCAATTTTTCCTCTACTTCTCTGACTTGCTTTTCCAAATCCTTTTTGAGCTCTTTCATGGCCTGAGACCAGTTCATGTTTTTCTTGGAGGCTTTTGATGTAAGCTCTTTGACTTTGTTGACTTCTTCTAGCTGTATGTTTTGGTCTTCTTTGTCACCAAAGAAAGATTCTAGAGTCTGAGTCTGAATCTGAGTCCATTTTCACTGCCTGCCCATGTTTCCAGCCAACTACTTGATCCTTGAGTTTTTGTCATGGTATGACTGCTCGTAGAATACTTTGTCCCAAGCTTGAGGGGCTGCGCTATTGTTTTCAAAGCTACATAGCCAGCTCTGCCACAGTAGCACTCCTCCTCCCCCAAGAACAGCCAACCCAGATGGGACACAGATCTAAGCTGGCTCTGTACTCCTGCTCAGATCTGCCACTTAATTCCTCCCACCAGATGGGCCTGGGGCCAGAAGCAACTGAAGCTGTAGTTTTGTAGCTGCACCCCCTCCACTTGCCCCTGGAGTGGTGGCTGAACCAAGAACTCCTTTCACTCTATCCCAGCAGCTTTTCCCACTAACCTCTTATCTTAGGTGTTCGTGGGTTGAGAAGTCTGGTAACTGCCACAGCTCACTGATTCAGAGTGCTAGGGCCTGTTCTGCCCGGGTCCCTGTCTGGTTGGCTCTGCTCTGCTCTGCTCCCAGCATGTTGCAAATAAACCTTACCCAGCGACCATCCAGGATGTCCTGGGCTGGAGCCCTGCTTCCCTCTGTTATTTTGTGGGTTCTACAGTTCTAGAATTTGTTCAAGGCCATTTTTATAGGTGTTTGGAGCATCCTGGGGGAGAGCTTTAGGCAAGTCTCTGCTTTCCAGCTGCCATCTTGGCTCCACCCCCTCTTGTATTTCAACCTCTTCTTAGGTGCTTTGTTTTATCTTATGTCATAACATCTGGTTTACTGCTTTCCTCTTTGCATTTGAAGCCCCCAGAAAAAACTACCACAGATGGGTCTGAGGTACTTTGTGAGTTTGCATCCACTTAAAAGCTGTGGCTCACTGGTCCTCATCGATGTGTTTACTTTTGTTAATCAGATAGAGGACATAGTAGTTCAAAGCAAAGGTATTTAATGAAATAGGATACTAAGGAATTTCCTTAATACACCTGGAGTGTACTCTTTCATATATAGGCACACCATCAGCAGGATGTGCTGTCCAGTGTGGCTAATACACATGCATGGAGAGGTGAAAGTGCAGAGAACATGTGTGACCAGGATATATGTGGGAATTCCCACATCCCACACTGTAAGGCTACCAATCATTGCCTTCTGGCAACAGCATCATGCCTTCCTCTTCTGGTCTTTTTTTTTTTTTTACCACTTCAGGGTATGTCATGTTTGCCAAGAGAGTCTCTACTATGATCATGGTTGTTGCTAGTCATTGAGAGGGTTTCTTTGTTACCGGCTTCTAGCTTAAGCTTGATGTCTCAATTAAAGTGCTATCTTTTTCCTAGAAGAGAACTGGTCTCTAGTATTTCTTTTTTAACTTAGAGTCCATAGGCTTAAAATTCATTTCACTTAGCGCAGGAGAGAGGGTCTTCACTCGATCAGCGGTGAGACTAGCAAGAAACCCTCAGTTGCTCTCTCTCAATACAGAAAAGGAATGTCTGTCCCTAGATTCTTAGTTTTCAGAGGGTGTTTTTCTTTCTAGGAGAGTTTTTGCCTCTAGGGGACAGGCACTTTTGAAATTAAATACAGCCACTCAGGTGAGTAGAGTCAGTGGGTGTTACAGGAGCAAGGACTTTATCTCCAGCTTCTTCATGCCCTCATTGGCAACGGGAAGTAGAGTTTTCCTCAGTTGGAAGGAGTAACTAAAGGATCACGGAGATGGAATCTGCATGAGATGGGGAGAAGGAGAGAGACTGAAAACTTTTGAGTCCTGCAGAGAGGACGCGGTACCAGGAAATCAGAACTATTTGCCAGTGCAAGGTCCAGCGACTAGCAGAATGCACCTGAAGGATGCTGCTGTATCAAAGTGAATATAATTGTGAACGGTTGGATCCTTGTCTGGCTCACTCACTTGTTTAATGAATCATCTGCCTGGACAGAATTTCGCAGTCTTCCTGATTGTTTCTGGGACTCAGTGAATTTATCTCCTCTGCTTTCTCCTCTTCTCCTGACTCATTGATGCTTGGTAGACTGGAATTACTTACCTTTCGCTTCTTCCTACCTTCCTTAAACGCTCTTTTTCTGTATAGAATTTATAATGGGTTTGTCACCAGATAAAGACAAACTGATTTTTATTTCATCCTGAGTGAGCTTCAGCTACAAAGGAGTGGCTCACACAAAGTCTTGAACAAATAGCCTTTGATTTAACAGTGAACCTATGTTGGAGTGCTCTCTCTCTCTCTGCCTAATTCATCCTTATGTCTTCCTCAACAGCAACCACAGTGCTTCAGGTACAATAGGCATTCAATACATATTTATTGAATCGAATTACAGAATAATTGTTTCATAAGGCTTTTCAATATATCATCATGGTTTGGAGATCATAATTAGACTTGTTGCATATCTGAATCCATAGAGCAGAATTATACATGTATATCACATGCATAGCCACCTTCCCTTCAAGAGAAATTTCACCAGGTCTTGTAGCCACTTTAAGACATAGTTTCTTTATCACCCCATTCCCATTCCTTTAATTTTCTTGGCCTCCAAAATCATGTCACAGTTAGTTTCTAGGAGCAGTTGCAAATCAGTGAGAAGAGAATCATTAATATGGAGAAGTGCTAAAAAGAGTAAGAAACCAGTAAAGTCAGGACCAACATATTTCTTGAATCCATGATGAATCTCTTCTTCCTCTTAGTATGAATTGTTCTATGACCCATATTCAAAATCTATGCTCCTATGAAAGCTATTTGTATGCTTCTTTACGCCCCTTATTTCATTGTAAACTCAATGTTGGGTCAAAGACTATTTTTGTAGCCCTAGCGCTTCTCACATAGTGGAGGTTTAACAAATATTTGCTGAATTGACTTGAATATTCAGTTGTTATTCTATTTTGTTTTTACTTTATTTTCAGTCTGGGCTAGGTTCTCCCATAGGGCAATGTTGTGTAGTCAAAAAAGTGATGGTCTAGGAGCCTAGAATCTGAGGTTCTAGTTTTGCCACCGCCACTTAACTAGGCCTGTGACATTGAGGAAGTCTTTTTATCTTGCCAGGCCTCAGTTTCTTCATCTGTCATAGGTGATCAATAAGGTTCCTTCCACCCCTAGAGTTCTCTAGCTCTATAACTCTATGATTAGAAGGGCTTCAGGGACACCTAAGCCACACGCTTCCTGGTGCCACATATTCAAGAGTGTCTGAATTTCTGTGTTACCGTTATCCTAGGGACTCTGAAAAGGATGGGAGTCATTTCTTCCTTCAGGGTTCAGCTCAGGTGCCACCTTTCCCATGAAGCCCCACCTGATACCCCAGTTGCTAGGTTATCTCTAAATGCCATGTGTTATTCACGTCTGAGTAGACGCATCCTGCCTTCATTCCCAGGAGATATAAGCTCCTTGAGGGCAGAGTCCATTTCACTTTTGTTTTCATACTTGCCTATCCTGTAGCATCGGGCTTGGTAGGGAGTAGGTAGTTAGCCAATATTTGATGAATGGGATTGAAATGAGCCAGTTTAGGGCAGGATGCAAGGAAACCCTTCCTCACAACAAGAATTATCCAAAGTGGAGTGAGCCAACTTAGAAGGTAAAGGGTTACTTCTCATGTGAGGGTTTTAAGCAAAGGCTGGAAGACCACATGCCAGATACAATGAAGAGCAGATTCTTTTTCAGGCGTGGGTTAGATTCTAAGAGCTTTGAGGCTCCTTCCAACTCAAAACTCTGTGATTTTGTTAGTTTTACCTCACTACAAATCATCTGGGCAACATCACCAACAAATGGTTTTCTTGTCTCTACTGCAGGTGTCTTCAATCTTTCTTGTTTCATTGACCCCTTTGGCAGGCTGGTAAAGCTTGTGGACTCCTTAGAATCACATTTTTAAATACACAAAATAAAATATGTAGGACTCCTAAGGAGATCAATTCTGTTGAAATAGAGGAATCCAAATATTAAGAAAACAAATTCATTGATTCTCTGAAATCTACCTATTGTGGGTCCATGGGCTCCAGGTTAAGATTCATTCTTCCTCTATGAAGCTTCTAGTAAGGGCAGATATGCTAGCTTCAAAGGCACTCCATTCCACTTTCAGATAGTCAAGTCAAGTCAACCAGCATTCATTATACACCTACTATGTGCCAGACTTGATACTAAATGCCAGGGATAAAAAGAAAGGTAAAAGACAGTCCTTGAACCAAAGGAGCTCACAGTCTAATAGAGGGAACAACATACAAAAAGCTATGTACAAACAGGCTATGTGTGGGATAAATTGGGCATAGTCTCAGAGGGAAGGCACTATGATAAAGAGTTGGGCCTTATAGAAAATGGGGCTTTATCTCTGACTTGAGGGAACCTAGGAAAGCTAGGAGGTAGAGATGAGAAGGGAAAAAACAGCCAGAGAAAATGCCTGGAGTCAAGTGATGGAGTGTCTTGTGTGAGGAACAGCAAGGAAGTCAATATTACTGAATCAGAGTCCATAGACAGGAGCAAAGCAAAATAAAACTGGAAAGATGGGGGAAAGGGCAGGTTTATGAAAGGCTTTGAATGTCAAATGGAGGATTTTTTTTTGATCCTGGAGGTGATAGGGAGCCACTGTCATTTATTAAATAGGAAGATTAGATCTGTACTTAAAAAATATTATTAAATAGGAAGATTAGATCTGTACTTAAAAAATATCAATTTGACAAGGGGGTGGAGACTTGAAACAAGGAAGCCAATCCATAGATTATAGAAAGTAGTGCAAGAGTGAGATGGGAGGGGGGTGGCTTTTTCTTTTTTTAAAATTTATTTTTAATTTATGGATTAGAACAAGCACTTCCATAACATAGTACAATAAAAAGATAATTGCACATTAAACTGCAGATCTACCATGTACAACTTGCTATTCCTTTCAAACATACAACAAAATTATCATGTGAATTTTTTTCTTCCCTTCCCCTCCCCACCCTAGACATGGCTACATGTAGACACAAACAGGTGTGTGTATGTATATATGTATATGTATATATGTTTGTGTGTTTTCATATATGTATATATGTGTGTTTTTATATATGTATATGTAAAATTATTCTATATATTCTTTTATTTATCAATTCTTTCTCTGATACAAATAGCATCTTTTTTCATATGTCCTTTATAGTTAATTTGGGTATTTATAATAGTCAAAATAACTTATTCACTCAAAGTTGTTCTTAAAACAATATTGCTGTTAATATATACACTTGCAGTATTAATGTGATTGAAGATCTTCCCCACCCATTCAATAGGCCTCAGATGCGCCTAGGCGGGAAAGCTTGATTATATCTTTGTAAGTAGGCCTTAGGCCCCTACTTACTATATGCTAAACCCATGTGGGCATGAAGCCCTCAGGACCCTAAAGGGAGTTACTAAGACCAGAACCAATGCTCTGTGCACTGAGTTATAGTCAATCATAAATTCAGCCAATCAGAGACCTGTGTTCTGGCCAATCAGATGCTGACTAGGACTGTATAAAAGGAGAGTGCAGAATTGAAAAGGAGCAGAATTGAAGGGAAGCAGAATTGAAGAGGGGAAGAGAACTGAGAGCAGCAGAACTGAGATGAAGACATTGAGGCAGCAAATATCAAGAGGGCAATTGAAGAACAGACATTGAGAGAACCAGCATCGGCAGAGCTTCAGAAGAGAGTGCTGAGAAGAGAGTTAGGATATGTGAGTGATTGTTTACAGGAAGGCCCTAGCAGGGGTGAAGGTTACAGGATGACTTGGTTCCTTGCTGTAATACTGTGTTATAATTTCCTTTTTACTGCATTGAGGTGGGCTTACTGGTTTTGGAACATAATTGCTACCATATGGAATTAGGGATATTGGTTCTCAGATTTGATCCTCTGGAGTTAAATGTTATGCTTCCTCTGCCTCCTACATGGAGAGTTTTTCATACTTTGCCATTCTGAACCATTCAGGCATGTTCATGGTCATCCTTGAGGTCATGAATCTTGCCTTATTGATATAACACTGTTCTCTTGGTTCTGTTCATTTCATTCTTCATTGTTTCATGTAAGTGTTTCCATATTTTTCTAAAATCATTGAGCTCATCATTTCTTTTTTTGTTTGTTTTTTATTAGTTAATTCATTTATTTTTCATTTTCAACATTCACTTCCATAAGTTCTTAATTTTCTCTCCCTCCCTCTTTTCTACCTCCCCAAGATGGCCTGCAATCTGATATAGGCTCTACATATACATTCCTATTAAACATATTTTCACAATAGTCATGTTGTATAGAAGAATTAATAACGGATGGGAGAAACTGTGAGAAAGAAAAAACAAAACAAGCAAATAAAGAAAGAAAATAGTCTGCTTCACTCTGCATTCAGAATCCATAGTTCTTTCTCTGGATGTGGATGGCATTTTCCCTCATGAGTCCTTTGGAATTGTTTTAGATCCTTGCTTTGCTGAGAAGAGTTAAGT
The DNA here is from genome assembly GCA_028646595.1 of Phalanger gymnotis. NCBI lineage: Eukaryota > Metazoa > Chordata > Mammalia > Diprotodontia > Phalangeridae > Phalanger > Phalanger gymnotis. The sequence continues at coordinate 125,561,294 of CM053622.1, read as the reverse complement.
CTATCAAAATCATTCATTTCACACTTTGGCTGTTACTATGTACAATGTTCTCCTGGTTCTGCTCACTTCACTCGGCATCAGTTCATATAAGTCTTTCCAGGTTTTTTCTGAAGTCTGCCTGTTCATCATTTCTTATAGCACAATAGTATTCCATTACTTTCATATACCACAACTTGTTCAGCCATTCCCCAACTGATGGTCAACCCCTCAATTTCCAGTTTTTGACCACCACAAAGAGAGGTGCTATAAATATTTTTGTACATATGGGTCCTTTTCGGCTCATCATTTCTTATAGCACAATAGTATTCCATCAAAACAGCAGGGCTTTTGTCAGGGTGGAGGCAATATCAGAGGAGACAAGGGGACATACATGAGAGATGTTTCAAAAGTAGAATCAAGACTTGGCAATAGATTAGATATGGAAAGGAAGAGAATGAGGAGTCAAAGATGACACCTAGGTTATGAGCCTGGATGACTGGGAAGATGACAGTATCTTTGCTAGTAATAGATAAATTAGGAAGAGAGATGCATTTAACTGTAATTGTTAGGAAGCTTTTCCTTGCATTAAGTCTAAATCTGCTTTTCTGAAACTTCCTGCCATTTCTCCTAGTTTTGTCTCCTGGGCTGAGCAAAATGTCTAATCCTTCTCCCACATGAAGAGAAAACAATGTTAGAGAGTGTCTATTTATGTAGACTTTGTACAGATTTGAATGCAAATACATTCATGGCCCTCCTGATGATTTTCTATATTTAAGCACAGTGCTCAATGAAATCCCAGTGAGGGTCATTGGATTAATTGAAGCGAAGATGAGCTCTTTTTATTTGTGTAGTTTTGACATCATTGGCTAAATTTCAAATAAGAAATAGTCTCACTCTTCCTTTTTCAATGTGGAATGCCTCCCACTTCCAGGAACCACTTTGATTGAAGATTTTAGCTTGTGGAGACCATGTAATTAGCTGAGGACATATCCTAGGGAAATATGGAGCTTATTCCCTTATAAGTTTATTAAGATTTCAAATTGAAGCCACCAAAGCCATTTTTCCCTCCCCTCTTTGCTGACAAAAGATATATGCTTGTTATATCTCACAGTTGGTGTCCTTGACTTTCTAATTGGCTTCTTTCTCTATTGGGGCACTCAATTTACTCTTCTCATGCATGAATTTTGCTGGCATAGCTAGCGACTTCATTAGAAGCTGCTTTCAAGAACTCCCCACATAGCTACCCCATCCCTAGTCTTCACCATAAGGTAAACAACATCTCCTTAGGGCTATGGCTTACATCAACAACATTTTTTTTGAGAATCTGTTGTGAGCAAACCACTGTAGTAAGAGAGGTCAGAATATAAAATCCTTGCTTTCTTCCTTAGGGTGATAGTATCTGTTTGCAGAGCCTAGCACTGTTTGCCTTCAACTAGCTGTGTGACCTTCGACAAACCACCTGTCCTCTCTGAGTTTTAGTTCTTTTATTTCTAAAGCAAGAAGGTTGGCTTAGATGTACTTTAAAATTTCTTCTAGTTCTCAGGTTCTATGATTTTCTCAAATTCACTTCCTGAAACTTTGACATAAGAGAGGATCTCCCTTCCCTGCTTCTCTTGATGGACGTCATTCACATTAGGTTGGCTAACATACTTTTCTGGTTTCCAAGATGTTCCTCGTCCCAATATATCACAGATCATCATAGAGGTGAACTAGAAAGGACTTTAGAGGCCATCTAATCCAAGCCCCTAATTTTGCAGATGAGGAAAATGAGTCTCAGGAAGTTTAAGTGAAAAGCCACAGACATAGTGATATTTTCTAGGGCTTTTTATGGGGCTTTAAGGTTGATTAAATGCTTTTCATGTATTACCTCATTTGAGTCTCACAACAACCCTTCAAGATATGTGCTATTACTACTCCTATTTTACAAATAAGGAAACAGGCTGAAGGAGTTTAAATGACTTTCCTAGAGTCATTGTTTATCGTTGTTGTTTGTCTTTCATTCTTGAAGAGGACCGATGACATCAGGGAGGTGATGCCATGACATGCAAGTGAATTAGATTTAAGTGAGGGAGGGCTGTGCAAAGTCACTAGCCTTACTTTCTCCTCTGGAGCCATCTAGGTGCAGTGGCCAGACATAGATCAGGACAAATTGAGATGGCCCTGGATGCAATGGGAGCTGCTTAGTCACACAGCTAGGAACTGTCCAAGGTGAGATTTGAACTTCCTAACTCCAAGTTAAGCATTGAGCCACTTTGCTGCCTAGTAAGCATCAGAAGTAGTATTTGACTATAGCTACTCTGAATGTAAAGTCAGTGCTCTTTGAGCAGTACCACCCAACAGCCTTAGGGTTTAGAGGAAGCTTCACAATAAAGACAGACCAGACAGTGAATGCTGGCAGGAGAAGGTCTTTATCTGGTGCATTGTAGCTCTGCAAGAAAAAAAAAGATTAGAGTCATGGATTTAGAATCAAAATGGATTTTCAAGGACATCTAAACCAATGTCTTATTTTATAGATGAAGAAATTGAGATCTAGAAAGGTTAAGTGACATGCAGAAGGTCTTATCAGCATCAGAGCTAGGATTTGAACCCTGATCCTGAGATTTCAGATCCAGTCCTCTTGTTTAAAGACTGATAGGAGGCACACCAGGGCAGAACTTAAGCAGACAAGAGCCATGGGAATTTAATAAGGATGAACAGCATCTTGTTTAGCAGTACTTGCTTTGATTGCAGCAAGAAACTTGAAGTTTTCCAACATAGATGTTTCTGGGAATCAAATAATATATCAATTTTCAGAAAAGGGCAGTGGGTAGAGAAAAGGAAACAAAGAAAGGGGCACATCTGGAGCAGAGGAAGCCTGCTGCAAGAGATAATAGGTCCAAAAATCCATAACAGATTCCAATGATCACATTGACAGTGATGCCTGTATTTATCAGCCTCACAAAGCAACAGATATTATCAACGGAACTACCTCCTAAGCAAGTTCAATTAAATTTCAAAGTCAGTCATATTATTTTACAGTGCCTGGCCTGATCCATTCTTTATTCTCCATCAATGTATAAACAAGTCTATGTAATTGGTCTTAACTAGAGGATCCTTTAAATAGACAAAAGAGCCTCAAAACCCTCTCTCTCTCTCTCTCTCTCTCTCTATCTATCTATCTATCTATATACATATATATAATATATATACACACACATACACATACATATAGACATGTGTATAAAATATATGTATATATGTGTGTATCAATATATCTATAGATATATCTATGTATATGTAACAACAATGCTGTTAGTAGCTGCTGTGGGTATGCAAGACCAGCAACAACAGAACACAGGAGGGCTGCTTGCGCAGGCCCTTTGATTTGCATTTCTAAGGAAAGCAACTTTAAGGGGTTAACAGTCTTACTTTAATTAAACATACATATACCATTCACTTAGTTCAGGGGGAAAAGCCAGAACCTTGAACTTCAGAGCAAGTACGAACAGAAATTACAAACAGATCAACAGACAGGATTTCATCTATCTGAGCAAATCACAATACATACATAGTTACCAGAGAGAAGCACCAACATCTGGGTTTTCAAAGCCGGGAGAGCTGCTTCAATGGCTACCCAGAGTCTTGTAACCAACACTCTTTCAATGAGTTTGACCCCAAAGGCAAAACACTAACCTCTGAGTTTATACAAAGGGCATCATAACCATGCGACTCACACTCATGTGAATTAGGCCTTCCCTTGACTTGAGCAGGTCATGAAAGACTTCTCATTCAATCAAAGATTCCTTAGTGCTGAGAAGCACTCCAAAATAAAGGCAACAAAAAGTCCACTTTGCTTGCCATTACATTTGAAAAGCAAAACTCATCAAAGGTACTTGATTGCCTCAGGATTCCAAAAGAGAAAACAGTAAAAATAATCTCACTCTAATTACCATGACAGTATATAAATATATCTTCTGGGAAACCCATTTGACTTAACAGGCTGAGTATAATTGTCTGGCAAATGTTATATCCCAAGATCAAGTTCCCAAAGAACACACTAGAACACACTAATGTTTACCTACTGCTTTATAATTTTAGCATTGCATACTGGGTAGAATTGCTGGGTTGAAGGTTAGGAAGCAAAGACTTCAAATCTTGCATGATACTTACTTGCTGTATGACTTTGGGCAAACTTCTTAACCTTTCTGGGCCTCAGGCCCTAATATTGATCTACTAAGCCATAGATGGAAGCCTGAATTGTTGAAGGGAGTTGCTACATCAGGAATCCTCCATGTGGAGACTATCATAGCTCCTTCCAGAGATTACCTCCTCCACACACATACTTCCCATCTAAACTTTCCCCCAGTGCAGAAGGCTTCTTCTAGAACATTACTATCACAGGACTAGTGATTGACCAGAAGCCCCCAAAACATGGAAATTGAAGCACCGGCTTACCCTCCTCCCCCGGGAAAGCCTTCTGAGAGCCAGTTGTTTTTTAAAAGTATAATACACAGTAATATGTTGTTACTGAATTTTGCTAATGAGGCAGAGTTCTACCGCCTACTAATCACTAAATTAACAAAAAAATTTCAATAATGGGCTAATTGACAAAGGCAAGCTTAATCAAGACCAATCCTTTAGCAGACTGACACATGATTGGGGTTATGGATTGTCTCATCAAAGTCTTGACCAAATTGAGCAGCAACAGAAGAGTTGTATTGCCCAACATTGAACGTGTCAGCAAAATCTAGACCTTCCAAAGACATTACTATTTGACTTTATGTTCCACCAAATCAGCACAATCTTCAAACCATATTTACATTAAATGGTAAGACAAAATCACCAATACTGAAATATTAGACAAAGCCTGTTTGCCAGTTTGGCAGCAAGGAGGGAGTAATTACTTATCTGAAGTAGAAATGTCGAGAATGGATCCTGACGGGACACTCAGAGAAACCACGAATAGACAGTATGTAGTAGGACTAGCCCTAGGAAAAACTGAAGCAGAGGGAGTTTATCTCTGACCCCTTTAATATATCTACCTTCTTCTCTTACCCCTTCTTCCTTTCTTTCTTTATCCTGTGTCTCTTTCTAGGGCCTTGCTCTTGTCAAGTTGAAAAATGATCCAGCACTTAACATAGTGCCTGGCACATAGTTCGGTCATTTTTCAGTTATGTCTGACTCTTTGTGACCCCATTTTGGGGTTATATTGGCAAAGACACTAGAGTGGTTTGCCATTTCCTTTTCCAGCCCATTTTACAGGAACTGAGGCTACCAAGTTAAGTGATTAAGTGACTTGGTCAGGATCACACAGCTAGTAAGTGTCTGAGGCTATTTGAACTCAGGAAGATGAGTCTTCCTGATTCCAAGCCCAGTGCTTTATCCACTATGCCACCTAGCTGCCCTGGCATATAGTAGGCATTTAATAAGCCCTTGTTGACTTGACTTGACAAAGCAATCTCTGTATGAAGGATCATACATTTAGAATTGGAAGGGACCTTAGAGGTAATCTAGTCCAATCCACCTATATTACAGATAAGAAAATTGAGGCCCAGAGAGGTTAAGTGATCCTCTTTAAGTCACACAGATAGATAGTGGCAGAGCTGGGATGTGACTGCAAGTCCTCTGCTCTTTCCATTGTACCAAGGTGAAGTGGTACTAAAAAACAAACAACAATAACAAAAAAAAACAAAAACCTCATTCAGGATCTTTGTGGAACTGAGAGTACCTCCGTCTGTATTAGGCAGGAGTAATTATAATATAAATTAGGTTTAGAAATGCTAAAATGCTAATTTAGAAATTTAGTTAATTTAGCTAAATTCTAGCTAAATGCTAGAATGTATGTTGTGATCTAAGATGGATTGAACATGGACTATGTGAGGTCCTTATAGTAGTCTGAAGATGGATGGAGAAGTGTGACTCTGGGGGAAGGCAAAAGATGAAAGGCCTTACTGGAACTAGAGAAATCTAGAGGAGAGTTCAGAAAGCTTGGTCAGCCAAAGATGGGACAGGGGCATAATTTGATGTTGGTTGTACATTAAAGAGAACATTAACTGACCAGAAGTACTCTATAGGTATCTTGTATCTACTTAGTTATCCACATGTTGAATCTTCTATTAGAATATACTCACCTTGAGGGCAGGAACAATATTTTTTGCTTTTTTTTTTTTTTGTATCTGCAGTGCTTAGCATAGTGCCTGCCACATAGCAGGTCTTTAATATCTTGTTGACGTAATGATTGCAAAGGGCTTAAAATAGCCTCTTCCTTCATTTCTTTCAGCTGTTTGTGATCACAGTTTCTGATGAGAGAAAATGCTGAAAGAAGAGAGACCTTGGAATCTTCCTCCTTTGGAGACCATATGGCCCTGTAACACAGCCTTGGTCATTGACCTCTGTGTTCATTTGCCCTTAATCTGGAGGTTGGGAGAATGAGCTACAGGTATCCAGGAATTAGAGTTCAAGCCAGACTTGGAGTTAACTCAGAACTGATGCTTCAAGGAGCAAAGAATGACTTAGGTCCGTGTAGACTGAGACACGGATTTGTCTAGCAGTCCTACTACATCTGGCCATGCACCAAGTGGGACAAATGTGACATAAAAAATGTGATATAAAGATTGAGCTAAGAGTGTGTTCCAAGAAGTGTTAGGTGAAGTATTTGTAAGTTTGTTTTTGCTCTATCTTTGAAGTAAATATCCCTTTGAAAAAGCAAAAAATGAGGGGGGCACAAAAATAAGGAACAGTAGAGTAAAGCACTTTTTCAAAAAGACAGTAAGAATCTGAATAAGCAAAGCTAGTGTTTCCACAATCTGGCTAGCAGCTTCTGTGGGGGTGAAAGATCTACCCACAGCCAGCACCCAGAAAGCTGCTGGACAGCACAGGTTCTTTTGATCTGCTTAACTAAGGAAAGAAAGGTGAAGGAGTTGGCAAGCTTACTTTGATTCAGCACACAAATATCATTCACTTAGTTCAGGGGAAAAAGCCAGCACACTGAACTTCAGAGCAAGATACAAACAAATTACAAACATCAACAGACAGACCCAATACAATTCATAGTTACCAACATCTAGGTTCAGCCCAGGAGCTCAGAACAAGGGCTGGCCCAGAGTCACGTGCGCCACCACTGCTTCGGCAAAGAGCTCCAAAGAAGAGGAGGCCAACCCCTGGTTTTTATATCTTTTTCAGCGTCTGGGGTGAGTCACACATGCGACTCACTCACGTGACCTAAAATCGTTACACAGAGGCGGACTTAAACCCACGTGGTCTAAGAGCCTCTGTTGTCCCAGACATGCAAACTAGGCCCTCCCTGGAGTTAGCCCCACCTTGGGCCCCACCTTAGTTGCCAATCCATACCCACATAGGATTTACACCTAATAGGGGTTTGGGCTTGGGGCTTAGCACTTAGTAAGACTCAGTGAAATACACTGAATTACTCAAAACAAACAAAAGCCAAACTTTTCAAGGGCACTTGTTGAACTAAGTGCTAAGGAGCCCATTTTGCTTACCAACACAGCTAGATAAGAAAGATGGTGAGGGGGCAGCTAGGTGGGGCAGTGGGTAGAGCACCAGCCCTGAAGTCAGAAGGGCCTAAGCTCAACTGGCCTTAGACACTAGACACTAGCTGTGTGATCCTAGGCAAGTCACTTAACCCCAATTGCCTTGTCTCCCCCCCACCTCTCCCCAAAAGAAAAAAAGATGATGGGTTAGGTTAGCAAGATGAGGTATCAACAACAATTAGCACTCTGGGAGAGGATGGCCCATTTTACTAACAGATGTGAACTGGGAACTGCTTTCACAGTGCTGAGCTGAGATGAAGTGCAAAATGTCTAATTAGTAGTTTTGTCAACTGTGTTATGTTCCCATGAGGTTTAAGTATCAGCCTGGAGAGAGAGTATAATAGCAGTTATGAGTTAAGTTATTAAATCATATTTTGAGTTGTTCTCTTAATATATACCACAAGTCTTTTGTGGCTGTTAGCATATCCTTTTATGCTCAGGAAATAAATACCTGGCTCCTTTCTGATTTATATTGTACACCAAATACCTTTTTAATATCCCTCTTTTGGGGAAACCCTTAACAAAAACTACAACCTAAGCTTTAAATAATTTTCTCTGCTATTCTGGGATGAGGGTCTAACCAGTCTAAGAATGTGAGAAAAGGGAGCCCAGCCCTCCTCTTATTAGAGAAGAGGCCCCTTAGGACTGAACATGGTTCATATCACATGCATAGATCCAGAGCAGAGGGCCCCCTTAGTGGAGAATGGAGTGGGCACAGTGGACTTAGTAGGAGCTCTTTATTGTTACACTTAGTCACCCTTCCCTTTGATAGTTTCATGATAGCAGAAATATTGGAGACTAGAAAAAGTTTAAACCTTTGGGGATATGTCTTTTCCCGGGGGCAAAAAATGCTTTTATACAGTTTCTTCCTCAACCAAATTTGCTCTATGTTAAATGTTAAATCAAAGAAGCACAATTAAATTGTCTTTCCTCCATCAAATTTTATTTATTCCACCTATTGTTTTGAAGTATTCAAATTATTAGTTGCTTAGGATCTAATAAAATTCCAACCACATTTTGCTTTAACCAAATTTCCCCCCAAACCAAGTCTAATCAATTAGACCTTCCTGAGTACCTAGTCAAAAGAAGATTTCAATTTTAGGAAGAAGAAAAGGGGTTACCAGCCCAGTGACTTGGGCTAGGGATCAGATGTTGGTTAATTTCAAAGTGATCTTAGAGAAAGAAAGGGCATCACAGTACAGTTTCACTGAAATTGGAAGCCATTGCCAACTGATCTCTGTCCAGCACTTTCCCTATCAGACCTGCTTCCCATTCAGCAGGAGGGAAGATATGTACCAGAGTTCCCCCTTATAAAATTATCAGCCATTCTAGCTTAACAACTGGCAAACACTCCTAGTTCACTGAGAGTGAACTTAAGGCAAGAGTTTGGGTTGGTTTTTCTTTTTCTTTCCTGTTCTCTGTTTTGCTTGTTTTGCGGGTGCTCAGACCCTTCCTTTGTTATTGGTTTTGCTCTTATTTTTGTCCTATACTGTTGATTCTGCCTTTGCCCTCATATCTTTCTATTTACCTATGGCTGGCTGCTTCCCTCAGTTATAGGCACACACTTTGCTGCTTTTTAGAATCAGTATTGAAAGCATGGTGTCTATCTTGCCTCTGTTGAAGAGACCCACATTTGGCCACTAGCTCATTATAGATTGAATTTGGCCACTCCTGCTGCTGCCCACCTTTGTCAGTCCTGGACCTATAGCATAGAGCCCTGAGATATTTCAGTCAGGCTGCTTCATGCCTTTCCACCCTCTCCTATTCTCCCTCTTTCCCTCCTCCCAGATGGTTTTGGTAAAAGAGCAATGTGTGTGTAGTAGGAAGGCCTAATTTATAATCTTAAATATAATCACGTATATGTTTGAATGGTTCGAAATTGCAAGGTATAAGAGGTTCTCTAAGGAGAAAACAACAAGAAATTTATTTAGACCCCACCGCAGCTGATCCGTGAACCAGCCTCCCCATTTCAACATCTTGACAAAAAGACTCCAGGCCCAGAAAGCCCACCTCACAAGAGTAACCAGGAGGCCACAGAAAAACAAGATAGTATTTAGCCAAATCATTTTTACTGGCCTCAAGTTCCTGCTCGCACTCCTGGGTCTACACACGGGTAAGTCTTGCTTCCGAAGCTTCTGGCTTCCACAGCTTCCAGCTTCCGCAGCAGCTTCCGCTGAAACTGTCTCTTGGCTTACCTTTCCTCGCAGCCAAGCCTCTGGCGTTCTCAAGCCCCGTCTCAAGGACCAGAGACCATTGGTTCCTGAGTTGGCCCCTCTTAAGTCATTAATCTACACCCACACAGGTTTCACACCTGATAGGGCTTTGGGCCTGGGGCTTAGCACTTAACAGCTGAAAGTACTTCCACTCAAAAGAAACAAAAGCCATACTAAGGAGACAATTTTGCTTAACAACACAGTGTGCTAAGGTCTGGGGATACAATGAAAATTAAAAAAAACAACAACACGGTCCCGACTTCAAGGAATTCCCATTCTAATGGAAGAAACAATGTGTAAATAACTAATAAGAGATTTATATAGAGTAGATAGGAGGCATTCTAAAAAGAGATAGCACTGGGGCAGGAGGAGAGTCTAGGAAAAGCCATCTGCAGAAGGTTTACTTTGAGCTGAATCTTGAAGGGAGCCAAGCAAAGGCAAAAAAGAGAAGAGGGCATTCTGGGCATTGGGGTGAATGAGTACAAAAACAGAGGGAGATGGAGTGTTGTGTGAGGAAGAGCAAGACGGCAGATCTTGCAGGATTGGAAAGTGTACGGAGGGGAATCAAGTGTATGAAGATTGAAAAGGGGTCAAGTTGTGATAATTTTTCAAGGCATGCCAAAAGAGGATTTATAATTGATCCTGGACGAAATAGGGAAACATTGGAGCTCATTGATCAGGGAGTGGTGATATAGTGAGACCTGGGCTTTAAAAAAAAAAAAAACCAATCTTGGCAGATGAGTGAGCAGAGGATAGATTATAGTGGGGAGAGACTTGACCATTTAGAAAACTAATGCAAGATGCTCTGTGAGAAATGTTACTGCTCTGTTGCCGGGGTCATAGTGGCTAAGTCAGGGGAGAGAGAAAGGGAGGCTTAAGAGAAAGATTGCAAAGTTGTGGGCCTGAGTGACTGGGAGCTAAGTGATATAGAGTAGTAGGTTTAGAGTCGGGAAGACCTGGGTTTGAATCTAACCACAGATACATAGTACCTGTGTACCATAGTAGCTGTGTGAGCCTGGGCAAGTCATTTAACCTCTGCCTGTTTTGTCAACTGTAACATGGAGATAATAATAGCATCTACATCTCAGGGCTGTTCTAAAAATCAAATGAGATTGTATCTCTGAAGTGCTTGGCACATAGTAGGTGTTAATAAATGCTTATTCTCTCTCTGTCTCTCTCACTTCCCTGGGAGGCAGTAATGGGGAAGTTTGGAGGAGGAATGTGGGAGGTAAAGATAGTGAGTTCTCATTTTGGACATGTTTGGATGACTTTACAGCTTGATTTCTACCTAGATTTGAGGGTCCAGGTACATTGCCTCCCTTGCTTATGGCCAAAATGAATATGCTTAATTTTTGGCCTGTTTTACTTGAGCTCCAACTTTGCTCTGGGCTCATTTTGAATTCCCATTCCTGTTCTAATTTAGTGAGTGACTTACTTCATAGTTTGTTCAACTCCTTCTCTTTCAATTCTCTATCGAGAGGTGGATAACATTTTATATCATGAATCCTTTGGAGTTATTGATTGTTGTATTGATCAGAATTACTAAATCTATTGCAGTTGATTTTCCTTACAATGTTGCTGTTACTGTGTAGATTATTCTCCTGGTTCTTTGCATCAGTTCATAATAGATCTTCCCAGGTTTTTCTGAAATAATCCCCTTCCTTCCTTCCTTCCTTCCTTCCTTCCTTCCTTCCTTCCTTCCTTCCTTCCTTCCTTCCTTCCTTCCTT
>CM053622.1:125495178-125549342 GCA_028646595.1 Phalanger gymnotis | reverse complement strand
CTTCCTTCCTTCCTTCCTTCCTTTCTTTCTTTCTTTCTTTCTTTCTTTCTTTCTTTCTTTCTTTCTTTCTTTCTTTCTTTCTTTCTTTCTTTCTTTCTTCCTTTCTTTCTTCCTTTCTTCCTTTCTTCTTTCCTTCCTTCCTTCCTTTGTTTCTTTCTTCCATCTTCCTGTTTCTTTTCTCCCTCTTTTCTTTCTCTTCTTTTCTTCTTTCCTCCCTCTTCTTTCCTTCCTTTCTTCTTTCTTTCTTTCTTTCTTTCTTTCTTTCTTTCTTTCTAGCAATTGGGGTAAATTGACTTATCTGGAGTCACACAGCCAGTAAATGTTGTCTGAGGCCAGATTTGAACTCAGATCCTCCTGACTCCAGGACTGGTGTTCTATCTACTGTGCCACCTAGCTGCCCCCACTTCATCATTTCTTACAGGATAGTAGTATTCCATCACATTCATATATCATAATTTGTTCATCCATTCCCCAATTGATAGGCACCCCAGTTTTCAATTCTTTGATACCATAAAAAGTGTTGCTATAAATATTTTTGTACATATGGATCCTTTTCCTTTGATCTCCTTGAGATATTTACCTAGTAGTTATATTCTTGGGTCACCCAATACTTCCAGAACTCTGATGGCACTTGCCTGTTCATTGACCTTTTTACCTCTTATGCTCCATGGTTTTCCTTTGGTCACTCACATACAGAAACCTTACACCTATAGAATGCCCCACCAAGTCCAGGGAATCCCATCTGGCTAGACTTATGGGTGTGGCCAGGGGAAACAGTATAGGGCCCTCCATCCATCTACCCGTTCATTCCTTTGGCACTTACCGTCTTGTATGTATGGAGAACTGGTCTCAATGGCCTCTGAGGTTCCTTCTAACTCTAAATTTATGATATTATCTAATGAAAGAATGTATGTGAAAACACTTTGAAAATTGTCAGAAGTGCCACACAAGTTTAGGGTGCTATTATTGTTATTATTTAACTATTTCATTTCCCTGAGGTCAGAGGGTTTAGAAAAGAGTGAGAGAAGAGGAAATAGAGGTGGCCAGCATAGACAGCTTTTTCAAGGAGTGTAGCTGATAAGGAAAGGAGACATATAAAATGATGGTATCACACTTTTTTGTATTCTCAGGACAAAGCACAATGCATTGCATATAGTGAGTGCTTGACAAATGTGTGTTGATTGATTTGCATTATGCTTTTAGTCTGATAAAAAGCAAGCAGCTCATACTTTCTACTGAATACAGGATAGGCACATGTCTATTCCACAAGGGAAATGTATCTCTTTTTTATCGACTATAGAAAAGTAGATCTTGAATGCCATTGGACTCCCTATGCAATATTTATTATTACAAAATGGACTTGAAAGAGTGACCTGATGGATGAAATGATTTTTCTCTACTGTAATTATCCCCCCAACAAATGCTTACTTATCCTCTCAGGGGCCTCTTTAACAACCGGATCCTGATGCCACTTTGCATTATTCAAAATTCAAAAATATTAATAAGTCATTTGTATTTATTGCTAGGTGAGGCCCATTGCATTAAAACTGAATGACTTCTAATAAAAAATGTTGTAAATCCTGGGACTAGATGCAGAATTCCAATCAGCCCCAAGTTTGCTCAAGCAGCTTTCTTTTTCAGAAGGTCTCCTGCCCCTTGTGAAACTGGACATCAGACTGAAGGAAGTTTTAAATGTTAATAAGCAGAATTCCCATTTATATAGGACTTTGCTGCTTGAAAAGCCTTTTGGCATGCAGCAACTCTCTTGACTGTTGTGCTCACAATAATCCTATAGAGGCAAGTACTAGATTGCATAAGACTGCAGCCTCCCTACTAGAAGAAACCGCTTGGCCACAGGGGAGCACAGTCTTATTTATCTTTGTATTTTCTCCAGCATCAATCACAGTGTTCTTGCATAGAACAGGTGTTTTAAAAAGAGGTATGTTGAACTGAGTGATAATAATCATAATATCTTTAAGGTTTGCAGAATGATTTCCATATACTATCACGTTTTATCCTCACAGCAACTCTAGAAGGTGGTTGCTAGTATTATCTCCATTATCTGAGAGTGAGAGAGGTTAGATCACTTGTGCTATAAACATCTGGGGTGGGGTTCAAACGTGGGTTTTTGTGACTCCAAGTCTGATGATCTTATGCATTATCTCTTGGCAATGACAATGAGTTTGAATTTGAGGCAATTGCAAAATGGCCTAGAAGAAATATCCAGTGGGCAGGTGCAAGATGGGAAGTGTAGATTTGGAATTTTCGCTCTACTTTTGTGTTCCTCCCTGTAGGCAACCAGCCCAGATAGAGTCCTGGAAGAAGCAGAGCAGCATCCCCTCTTCATCGTGAATAGAGGTTTCTTTTAAAAGTCAGACATTCTTGCTTAAGGTTTTCTTCTTCAAGATATTGTCCTTAGCCACCAAGGACAGGCCCAAACTGCAGTTCCTGTTCCCGATGGGTAAGAAAACTCTGGATACACTTCATGAGCGCAAGCCTTTCTTCATCTTATGGGGACCGTGTAAAGTCTACACTGGGAAAGAATGCAGTAAGAGATGAGAAATCACTTGTTTTAAGCATTTACTATGGGCCAGATTCTGTACTAGGTACTGTGGATAGAAGTAAAGGTGGAAGAATAGTCCTTATCCCGTAATTCTGAAGAATACATGTAAATAAATAGGTAAGTACAAGATATATAAAGAGTGGTTGGAAAGTTACCTTGGAATAGAAGTCTGGGGGAGGGGCAGAGAATGGAGACCAGGAATGGCCTCATTCAAAAGGTGTCGTTTAAGTTTAATGTTGAAAGAAGCCAAGCATTCTAAGAGGTGAATATGAGGAGGGAGAACCTTCTAGGCATGGATGACAGTCATGGATATGGGAGTTGGAGAGTCACATGGAAGGAACAGCAAGTTGTCTAGTACGTCTGGATTGGATGGTATGTGGAAAGGCATAAAGTGTGAGAACACTGGAAATATAGGAAGAGGCTAGGTCATGATGAGATTTAAATATCAATTGAATGACTTCATATTTTATACTGGGGGTAAGAGGAAGCATCGGTATGTGACGAAGGGGGTTACATGGTTAAAACTATATTTTGGGAAAATCATTTTGGCAGCTGTATAGAGGATGGATTGTAGTGGGGAGATACTTGAGGTAGGAACAACAATTTGAAGGTTATTGCAAGAGTCTAGGTGAGTGATGATGAAGACCTGAACTAGGGTAGTAGCTGTGTGAGTGAAGGGAAGGGAATGTATTTGAAAGATGTAGTGAAGGCAGAAATGGCAAAAATGAGCAAACGACTGCCTCTATAGGGTAAGAGCAAGTAGTTGACACTAACACGATGGTTGCAAACCTGGGTAGCTACGTGGTGGTGTCCTTCACAGTAGCAGGGAAGTTTGGAAGAATGGAGGGCTCGAGGGAAGGAATAGTAGGTTCTGTTTTGGACATGTCGAGTTTGAGCTGTCTATGGTAAATCCAGATCCCAGTGTCAAATAGGCAGTCAGTGGTTCAGGATTAGCACTCAAGAGAAAGACAAGAGCTAGATATATAGATATGGGAATTATCAGCATAGAGATGATAACTGAACCTATGGAAACTGATGATATAGACAAATGAGGTAGTGTGTGACCTGGATGGAGAATCAGTGAAGAATGAGGAACAGTCAAAACTGGTAGGAGGAGAACTAGGAGGGAGCAATGTCATGTAAACCTAGAGAAGAGGGAATATTCAGGAAAGAGGATGATTGACAATACCAAAGGCTACAAAAAAGATCAAGAAGAAGTGAGGATTGAGAAGAGACCATTATATTTATCAATTAAAAGATCATTGGTATCTTTAGAGAGAGAAGTTTCATTTAAATTCAGTTGAATCAGAAGCCAGATTATAAAAGGTTAAGAAGAAAGTGAGAGAAGAAGTGAAAGCATGTAGTATAGGTGGCTTTTTAGAGTAGTCAAACTGAGACCAGGACAGCTATAGCACAATAGCTAGTGGGGATGGTGATCTTAAGTGAGGGTTTTTTTTAAGAATAGGAAGACACAGGAGTGTTTGTAGGCATCAGGAAAGGGGTACATAGGGAGAAATTGAATACTAAAGAAAGATTGGGGATAATAGTATGGACAATCTGCTAGAGAAGATAGGAGGGGTTAGCATAAAAGTGTAAGTAGAAGATTGGCCTTGGCAAAGAGAAGGGTCACTTCATTATGGGAGACTAGAATTATGGGTTCTGGTGCATCGAATATTTCAATGACAAGACAATTGACTAGATACTAGTAAGTTATGTGGTTAGATTTAAAACTAGGTTTTCCTGACTCTAGGCTCAGTATGCTATATCACTTAATTGGAGTGAGGCAAACGGTTCATAGGGAGTGCCACTGTTGTTGTTGTTTGTTGTTGTTTGTCCTTCCTTCTCAAAGAAGAGCAATGACATCAGGAAGGTGATGTCTTGACTTGCAAGTGAATTGGATTTAAGTGAGGCAGGGCTGTGCAAAGTCCTTAGCCTCACTCTCTCCTCCACAGCCATGTGGATATAGTGGCAAGACAAAGATTAGCACTACTGGAGATGGACTTTTAGCTAAGGTCTTTCCCAGGTCTCAGTTTGTCTGAGGAAAAAACCATCCAGTGGTTACGGCTAGGTAAGAAATGTGGCAAAATGGCCTCTTTTACCTACTAAAAATGTCATCCCTCAGAGGACTTACCCTAGAAGTGTGCATTAGCTGATGGGGATAGTCCAAAGGAACACCGCGTTAGAGGATTCTGTGGGGATAGATGTAGTTTCTATCACTACTCTTCATTGATTAGAAGGGTGTCATTAGATCAATTGGCAAAAAACTCCAGAATCTGCATGAACTGTCTTGCATTTCTTTTTCTTTTTTTCTTGCCAATTGTCTTGTTATTGAAGTATTTGATATCCTTGGGTCTGTATAGCGAGAATTGCTTTGCTGCATTCTCTGTCCTTCTTCAATGGGTTTGGTGCCTGGTCCATTGTTTCCCTATCTACCCCAACTCAGGCCTTGCTGTAGGGAGGGCTAGCTGACATGAGATAACACAAATTTGTAGTGGACCAATCAGCATGGTTTGGTGACTTCTTCTGGCCTTGCTCATCACCATGTGCATGGGAATGAATGAGAGAGATGGTAAGAATATTCCATCGTTCTAATTTGGCAAAATATGATCAATAGGACGAAGCAGCAAAGGATTTGAGGATAGAGAATCATTTAGAGTTTAACTTGTTCACCAAAGGACCAAGAGTGGGAAGAGATACAAGTGTAGTTGGGACAGGGATGATAGATGGCCTGAAAAAATACAGAGGGGTGGAGGGATGATTGGAGGTCATGATGTTGAAAAGTAATCTGGTTAGGAGTTCTAAGACTTGGAGAAAAATGGGATTTGATTTCATGAACATGGCAGCAGGGGATGGTGAGATCAAGGACATGACTTTTACCTGTGTGTATGTAGCTTATGTGGAATGGAGGAGTAGGTCATGGAAATCGAATATACTGACGAAATTGGAAAGTTAGGCTGCTTGGGGAAACATCCATATGTTTATTAATGTTCTCTTGTAGAAGGGTCTGAGTTGAGGTAGACAGGGAGACAATGAGCTAAGTACTAAGCTCATCAAGGAAGGAGATCGAATATCCTGGAGGTTTGTAGATAAGGTTCTGGATTGGGTGATAAATTTGGATGGCTTGAGCCTTGGAAAAGGAGAGGTTGTTGAGAGGTGGTAATAGAGCAAGAATCTGTAAGTAGCAATGGAATATTCTGACTCACCATAACCAGTGAGATGTGTGTATGAGAGAAAACATAGTCAGTCCTGGAAAGTGTAATAAGGGAAGTAATGGCATCAGGATCATCAGGGAAGTGCCAAGACTCAGGGAATGCCAGAGGATGGGATGGTGAAAGGTTTGTTAATCTACAAAGCATGGGACAAGAGACTAGCAGTTCTGGCAAGGGAAATTTCACGGGGAGGGTTGAAGTGAATTAAAGTCATTCATCAAAACCATTCACCAAAAAACAAGGAACCAGATAGCTGGGGTTGGGGTAGTGGGTTTGTTCATAGATAGCCAGAAGTTCAGCATCCTTAAGCTGAGTTGAGCATTAGGGAGTAGGAATATGCTTATCTTTGAGGAATGCATCTAAGTATCTCATTGGTGGACGGGTAGAGATTGGTGAAGGGAGGCATATGATCACATAGTCCAAGGTCATCCCTCAAAGCTCAGGTAGTGGTATTGTATCCTGTCAGGTCCCTAGACATCAAACATGTAGCAGAGAGGACATGGAATAGGTATGGTTTGGTGAGTCTGGGAGCTGAGGCAGGAGGCAGGAAGTGACAATGTAAGGAGCTCTTGGCACTGCTGAAGTGTACTAGCTAATTTTTAGATTTTTAAAAGGTAAATATGAAGGAAAGGAGGCTTTATCTTGTCCTCTACTTTCCCTCCAGTTTTCTTATTCCATTCCTATAAAACAATTTCATACTGCATTTTAAAATTACATAATCATATTATCTTTGTTTCTTCATTATATACAAGTTGCTGCCTAATGATAAAGCTGTAAGAAAATAGGAGGAATAATTTAGTCACTCGAAAATGTCCCAGACAATTCCCTTGGTTTTTCCTTGCCATCTACCCTTTTTAATTAATTAGATAATTTCCTAAAAAGTTGCTCGAAATTTCATGATTCACCTTTCTCCTCTGCTGTTGCTAGTTCAGCTGACGCTGATGGAATTCTGCAAGTATCAGCATTGAAAAAGCCTACCATTTAGTTTTTAGCCCCTTCAAATTCCTTTTAATTATTTAGAATGGTGCTTGTCCAAAGCGCTGAAGATTAATGAAAAGAGAACCCAAATGGTGATTCATTGACTTTCTCTGCCAGGGCCACATCATAGCCACAGGGACCAGAACAAGGTGGAAGCTGAAATCACAGGCCACTCCATTGTTTATCTTGAGGGTATGGATGGAAACATGCACACTAATACATGAGACAAAAATGACATTTGTAAGTTAAGTATGTACTTTGAAAAGAGGGTAAAGGATTGTGTAGACGAGATGGTTTGTGTTGAATTCATTCTGAATTGACAAAAAATGATCTTTAAAAAAATTATAGACAATAGGTAACTGTGACAGCTGAGGATTAAACCAACCTGTGATGTCAAAAGACAGAGGTCTTGATTTGACACACAAGGGAAAGTTAGAGGCTTTGGGGGACAACAATCTATGTGAACTCAGACAGGTAGGCAGAGGCAACTAGGGAAGGATATAAAGAGTGTTCACTGGACTTCAGACACAATGGTCTTCAGAATGGACAAGAAGAGGAAGAAGATTCATTGAAGAGCTCATGAAAAAGCTGCTTCTCAGCCTTGGTGTTCTCAATTTCATCTATTCAGTTCCTTTGCCTAATCAGTGTGAGAGATAGGCAGGGTCTCATCTCCTTCAATAGGGGAATATTCTGCTCTAGTTGGGGCTAGGAATGACATCAAATTAAATTAAATTTGCTATAAAAGACTTGTATCTGGATGACTTATGCAATTCCTCCTATTCTCACCAATCATATTTCCCAGAAGGCTTTGGAAGTGGGACATATTTAATTTTTCTGAATTCCTTCAATTCAGGTCTAGTCTTACCTATTCGGGAGGGCTTTCCTGATCTCTCCAGGTGCTACTGTTTCCCCCTCTCAGATCCTCTTCCTTCTAGTCTGTATATATTTTGTTTGTACCTAGCTATTTAAATGTTATCTCCTCTATTAGAATGTAAACTCCTTTAGGGCGGACACTATTTTTCTATTCCCAGCTCTTAATACATAGTAAGTAATGAATGCTTGTTTATTCAAGTAATTTTTACAGTGTGATGTTTTAAGATTACTCGATTTCTGTTTATTGTGTGAATACCATTCTTGACATACCCCAACCTCTTTGGGCCCAGCAGCTCTACCTTAAGGTTAGACCACCATCACCAAGACCTTTTCTCAGAGCACTGGAAAGGCCAGGAGTGGCCACTCCTGCACTGGAGTGAGCAGGACTGAGTTGCATACTCACTAGCAGAGAAGCCAATGAGAATGAGCACAAGAAGAAGTGATGTTCTATCCAGTCCTGTAGCTGTTGGAATGAACAAGAATTTCAGTGATGAAAATGGACTCTGTGACTGAATGGTACCTCCATATGCCTCCTGTACCAGTGGGATTTGGGAGGTTTCTATTAAGCACCTAAATCATAATTTCTTTCACACTGAAGTTGTGAATTAGCATGAGTGAGATCCCAGTCTGACGGGTGGTGGCCTGCAATGTTTGCCATTTCTGAGGTACTCTTTTATTTTATTACCCTTTTGCCTAATCCAATTTAACTTTTTAGTAAGATAATGAGCCATGTATAAAGACATTGATTGGCAACTGTGAAGGGATGTGGGAAATAGCAAGAAGATGAAAGACGTGATTTGATTTGATTAGCAGATATTGTATCAAGGAACCGTATCAAGGATTCTTAATGTTTTTTAAAAATAACTATTTCATTGCATTGGTTGTCTTTGTAATCCTATATATTTTGTTGTTACTGTTTAGTCATTTCAGATTCTTCATGATTTCATTTGGAGTTTTCTTGGCAAAGATACTGGCGTAGTCTGCCATTTCCTTCTCCAGCTCATTTTGCAGATGAGGAAACTGAGGCAAACAGAGGCAAGTGACTTGCCCAGTGTCACACAGCTAGTAAGTGTCTGAGGCTGGATTTGAACTCAGGTCTTCCTGATTCCAAGCCCAGTACTCTATCCACTACACTACCTAGTTGCCCTATTTTATTTTATATATTTAAAAACATTTTTAAAAATAATTTTTATTTTATTTTATGTATTTAAAAACAATTTTCTGAGAAAGGGTTCATTGGTTGGTTGTTGTCCTTCATTCTTGAAGAGGACTAAAATGACATCACTATGTTAGAATCAAGTTACAGTGTGTCTGGCTGTGACTGATTAGACCAATACAAACTCAGAATGCTCTACCACTGGGTTGGGAAAAAATAGTCCATGTGAACATTTAGGGTGGATTCTCTAAATTTGTGCATCTTGTATTTCTTTTGAGCTACTTCAATTCTGCTTTACTCATAGAGCACAGCACCTTCTCTGATGATGACATGCCATGCTGGGCAGTCCTATGTCAGTGTCTCCTATGTCATGAAATCAATTCCAAACTTCTTAAGAGAGACTTTGGGAGTGTCCTTGTGTCACTTCTTCTGACCACCATGTGAATGCTTGCCCTGTGTGAGTTCTCCATAAAATAATCTTTTAGGCAAGTGTATGTTTGGCAGTTGAATAATGTGGCTAGTCCGTCAGAGTTACTCTCTGCAGCAGAGTTTGAATGCTTGGCAGTTTAGCTTGAGAAAGGACCTCAGTGTCTGGTATCTTAACCTGCCAGGTGATCTTCAAAATCTTCCTTAGACAATTCAAATGGAAGTGATTCAGTTTCCTGGCATGGCGCTGGTAGACTGTCCAAGTTTCACAGGCATATAACAATGAGGTCAGCACAACAGCTCTGTAAACCTTGGTAGTCAGTCTAATGCCTCTTCTCTTCCATGCTTTCCTTTGAAGCCTCCCAAACACTGAGCTAGCTCTGGAAATTTGTGTGTCAACCTCATCATCAATGTGTACATCCCTGGCAAGGGATGTAGCAGTATTCAAACGTTCTCCATTTGTTGTAACTGATGGTTTTGTGTATGGATGGTGTGGTGGTGGCGGCTGATGGAGCACCTGTATTTTCTTGGTGTTGATTGTTAGGCCAAAATTAACACAAGCAGCAGAGAATTAATCCATACTTTCTTGTATCTGGGCTAGGGAGCCCGCATTGAGTACACAGTCGTCTGCAAACAAAAAATCATGTACTAAGACTCCCTCCACTTTGGTCTTGGCTTGTAGCCTTTTCAAGCTGAAGAATTTACCATTAAGAGTGGTAGCTGACCTCGATGCTGTATTCATCACCATTGAAAGCATTTGACTACATGGCTGAAAACATGCTAAAAAGCACAGGAGCAAACAGAGCCTTGTTTCACTCCATTGGTTACTGGGAAATCACGAAAGCATTGTCCGTTACCCAGAAGCTGGGCAATCCTGCTGTCATGAAATTAACTTACAATACTGATGAACTTCACTGAGCAACCAAATTTCGGTATAATTTTCCATAAGCCTGGAACTGACAGTATCAAAGGCCTTGATTGGATCTATAAATGTGTATAAATGTGTCTGTTCTACTCTTGGCATTTCTCCTGGAGTTGTTGGGCAACAAACACCATATTGACCATTCCTCGGCCTTTTCTGAAGCCACACTGACTCTCAGGTAGATGATCATCTTGCAGGTGAAGGATCAGCCTGTCAAGGAGGACTCTGGCTTTACCAGATTGCCAAAGGGGTCCATCACACTCACAAAGAGTTTAAGAACTCTTACCTTAGACTGGCTTAAGAACCCAGCTAAGCCTTATTGTAGGCAGCAAAGACAGTGGTCAAGGAACATCTAGTTGCCTTTAGGGACTTGACTGAGAGGAATAGACAACTTGCCTAAAATCCAACGTGCTCTGGTGGCCATAGAAACAAACATTTATTAAGTGCCTACCTAGTGCATGACAAAGGGAAGAACAGTGACAACCCTTAAGGAATTTACTTTTTGCACTATTGGGGTTTATAACATTCAAATAGTTAAATACATTCAATATCATCTGAGGACAGAGTACTAGTAACTACCAAGGGGAAGGAAACACTGTCTGCAAGTCATTTGAGTTTAGCCTTGAAAGAAGTTAAACATTCTTAAAGTAAGGGTAACATGCCGAACATTCCTCCATCCCCTCCTCATCCCACTCCTGAACACACACAGACACACACACAGACATGCACACACACACACACACACACAGAGGGAGAGAGAGAGAGACAGAGAGACAGAGAGAGAGAGAGAGAGACAGAGAGAAAAAGAGACAGAGAGAGAGAGACAGCAGGAGGCAAGACTACCAGCATTAGTCAGACACAACGTTTATATAAAGACAATCTTTACCATAGGGAAGCGGATAATCATTTGTAGAGCACCTACTATATGCCAGGATTTTTTTTTACAAATATTTCATTTTATTCTCACAACAGCCCTGGGAGGTAGGTGTTATTATCATCCCCATTTTGTAGTTGAGGAAATTGAGGAAAATACAGGTTAAATGGATTTCTTCAGGCCACACAGTTCGTAAGTGTCAGGCTAGATTTGAATTAAGGTCCATCCTGACTCTAGACCCAGTGATGTATCCACTGAACCACTAACTGCCTCTGCTAGGGTAGCTTAGGGCAATTGAACTATGTGGAATAATGATAGAACCAGGCAGTATGATGGGTTTTATGGGATGAGATCTTATGCAAGTGAGTCTGAATGGTTTCTTATCTCTGATATCAATGGCAGAGTTGTGTTGATGTTGCATAGGACATGAAGGTTTATAGCACAGTAAGTTCTAGACACAGAAGACTCCAGAAAAGGGAGGTGTACCAGTCAGGAGAAAGGAGTTTATCTGAGCCTCTAGATGAAAGGCAGCTTTTTTTCATATGAGCATTAAGGATCTCAATGTGATCCATTCCTCCACCAAAATCAACAGCAATGACAATACATTTTTTGACTATCACATACACATTTAATTAAGATATAATCCTTCCCCTCATGGAGCTTATGATAAAGAAAAGGAATGAAGCACATATATAAATAAGCAAAATTCTGTTCAGGGTAGGGAAGAAAAGACTTCCTATAGGAGGATTCCTTTGCATAGGAATTTAAAGAATAAACATGGATGCAAAAGGTGGGGGACAGTGAATTCACAGAATGGGAAACAACCTGAACAAAGATGGGGAGATGGGAAATCTGGGGCATCTAACACAGACAGTGAGTATTTCAATTTGACTGGAGCTTAGCATAGAGAAGAAGCATAGGAAAGAAGTCTGGGAAAGTAGGGAGATGTCAGATTGTAGAAGGCACTGGATGCCAGCAAAAGAGTTTTAACTTT
This sequence comes from Phalanger gymnotis, assembly GCA_028646595.1. Lineage (NCBI taxonomy): Eukaryota > Metazoa > Chordata > Mammalia > Diprotodontia > Phalangeridae > Phalanger > Phalanger gymnotis. Next base: position 125,537,347 of record CM053622.1, on the reverse strand, counting down.
GGTCTTTAGGTAAAAGAGAGCTATTGGTAGATAAAGATCTTCTAATTCTTACATAAATAAAAAAGTTCAAAGCCTTAAAATTTTTTTCTTTTAAGCTGATAAGCATACTGCATTTCCCTTGTTGGCTATTAAGACATTCTAGGGCACAAAATATGCAATCAACTCTTTGTACATTAGCTATCTTGATTTGTTATCAGCGTCAATTATTGGGAGCTCTATTTTAAAAAGTCATAAAGCCAGATAGGTTTCTGAGTAGGGATGTCCCTGAACCTTGGCTACAAAATGGAGAAATCCTCTGTGCTTCAGAAGAAAGGAGCTGCAGCATTTATTTGCACAAAATTCTAGATTTTTTTGTCAGTTTTCACCAAATGTGTTTATTTTCCTTAACTTTCATTAATATTCAACTTTACAAATTTCCATGTTACATTTGCATATCTGACTTTTATAAAAGGAGGCTACCTTTCATTTATCAAAACCTGCTGTATTTTTAGTGTAGACTTGAAGAAAACACTGGCTAATGATCTCAATTTATGAATAAAAGATTGTAGTACAATTAGACAGCTGTTTTTTACTCCAAAGTTTTCATTTGAAGTGTAATAATTCAAAGATTTTTTCTTTGTTTTTAGATCAGTCATATTAGAAGCAAAAAGTCTGAATTTTAAAACGCTGAGATGGCAGCCAACTGCACACCTACATGGAATAGTTACAGTATAAAGCACATATTATCAGAGATTGATGAAAGTCATAACCTTTCAACGAAGTACAAATTGTGTAGTTTCCACTAAAATATTTTGTATAAGAATGGGCACGGATATTTTTGTATAAAAAAACAGATTTTATCACTTCCAGTTGTGGATGATGGAGAGTGGTGGTAATTTTAAACCCTACTTGAAAGTACATCTTGGTTCTAATAGCAAAAGAAGCAGCCAAGTGGTAAATGGGGAAATTCTAGAGGAAGTTTAAAAACAGTTTTCCCAGAATCCCAGCAGTGGAAAGGAACTTAGGAGCTATGTAGTCTCTGTTGTATCACCATATGGTCATTCATCTTTAAGTTGAAGACCTTCAGTGTGGGGGATCTCACTACCTCCCAAAGGCATCTCATTCTACTTTTGGGTAGCTCTGATTATTATAAAGTTTTTCCTTACATTAAACCTAAATCTGCAATTTCTATCCAATGTTCCTAATTTGTCCTCTGAAGCCAAATAAAAAAGTCTAATCCCCAACCTTTTAAATACTTGGAGAGAACTATTATGTTCCCATGAAGCACTTTTTCCAAGCTAACCATCCGTATTTTCTTCAATTATTGATGGTTAATATTCTTATCGTACTACTATGTGGTACAGTGATATAGTGCCAGGCCTGGAGTCAGGAAGACATCTTTCTGAGTTCAAATCTGACCTTAGACACTTATTAGTAGTGTGACCCTGGACCAGTCACTCACCTCAGTTTGCCTCAGTTTCCTTATTTGTAAAATGAGCTGGGGAAGGAAATGGTAAACCACTCTAGGATCTTTGCCAAGAAATTCCAAGTGGGGTCACAAAGAGTTGGACATGACTGAAATGACTGAACAACAAGAAAATACTCTCACTATCCTGGTTGTCCTCTTTTGATCAAAATTTAGCTTGTCAATGACATTTCTAAAAAGTAGTACCTAAAACTGAATACTCCACTCCAGCACAGGCTGACCAGAGAAGAGTACAGCTATGCTATCATCACTCTAGTCCTGGACAGTATTACACTTTCATTGATACTTAAGATTGTGGTATTTTTTAGTGCTACCATGTCACATGTAGATTTGTGTTGAACCTTTAATCCACTAAAACCTCCAGCTCTTTTTCACACTGCTGTCAAGCCATACCTTCCTCATCTATTACAGTTGTTTTTTTTCCTAACCCAATTGTAAGCATTTACATTTATTCTTATTGCATTTCATCTTCTTATATTTTTAGCTCACTACTTTATCCTGTCAATATATTTTTGGATCTTGACTTATCCATGTTAGCTGTTCCTTACGGTTTTTAATCTATGGCAAATTCAATAAGCTTGTAATCATTATCTTTATCCAAGTCATCATTAAAATTTAAGACAGAACAGGGTCAAGCATACATTTTGGGGGGGCATGCCACTGGAGACCAGCCTGTCAGCTGACATCAATTCATTAATAACTACTCTATTAATGCACCTACCAATGGGGCAGCTAAGTGGCATTGAGTCAGGAAGATCTGAGTTCAAATCTACCCTCAGACACTTACTAACTGGATGACCCTGAGCAAATCCTTTAACCTCTGTTTGCCTCAGTTTTCTCATCCGTAAAATGGGGATAATAATAGCACTCACCTGTCAGGTTTTTGGTGAAGACCAAATAAGATAATAACTTTAAATTATTTAGCACAGTGTCTAGCACATAGTAAGCACTATGTGAATGTTTGCAATTAATAGCTATTATTATTTGGATCCAGTAATTCAACCATAGTCAGGTCCCAATTAGTGTGAAAAATGAATCATGCGAAATAGTTCCATTATTTGAATTTGGACTACCTATTTCCATTAGAATGGGACGAATGGCCATATTTTACATAATTGTGATTTTAAATAGTTTGAATTCAGATACATCTCAACACTTCATTGTTGACACTAATCAGGATCTAGCTGCATTTAGGAATCTGCCTAATTGTACTCTCTCCCACAGTTTGACTCATGGCCCAGTGCCTCCATAACCAAATTAAAACGTAATGGGGAAATGCTTAATAAATAAATAAAAATACAACACAACATAAATAATGTTAATTTGTGGTTTTCTAAGTCAATAAGCTACCTAGGTAGAATTCATTTCTGTTTGAGTTTGACATCACTGCTCTAGCACACATGTATCCATCTTTTCCACAAGGACAGTGGAAGAGTATTTTTCGATGCTTTAATGAAATCTGAGTATGTTATATCCATAATATTCTCTTGATCTACCAACCTAGTAGCCCTATGGGAGGGAAAAAGGACATAATGGTAGGTCTGGTATGAACTATTCTTGCTGAGACCATGCTGGTTCTCTGTGATCATGCATCTTTATCAAGATGTTCTCTACCCAAAGCCTTGGGGCAGCAAGGGGGCACAGTAGATAACTAGGCTTGGAATGAGGAACATTCATCTCCATGAGTTCATATCTGGCCTCAGACACTTATTAGCTGTGTGACCCTGTCAAGTTACTTAACCTTGTTTGCCTCAGTTATAAAATGAGTTGGAGAAGCATATGTATGGTAAATCATTCTAGTAGTTTTGCTGAGAAAACCACAAATGGGGTCACAAAAGAGTCAGACACAACAAACTTGATTGACTCAACAAACCATTTCCATAATGATACACCCTAATTAATGAGTAACAAAAAAGTGAGGAAACCCATCAGATGATATGAGAGTGATGACTACAGACATGGAATAGAAGATCTACCATAGGGGATAAATTAATCAATATAAAAATAGTATCAGGAGTGCTAAAAATCCAAATGAATAAAGCTGGTGAAGGAAGCTAGATTATCAAAAAGATGGTTTTTTTTGTTTTTGTTTTGGATTGGTATCTTAGGAGAAGTAGGATCCAAGAAAGGATAGGACTTTTGCTTGAAATGGATGGGATAATGATAACTGACAACAGAGAAGGCTGAGTTACTTAATTAACATTTTGTTTCTGTTTTCTCAAAAGGAAAATGATCACACTAGAAATAACAAAACCAAAAATGGCTAACAGGTTGCTGATACCCAAGATAAATAAAGAGACAGAGAATTTCTAGCTGCCTTTGATAAATATTTGTCACCTGTCCCAGATAAACTATAACTTTGGGTACTGAAAGAATCCTTACACCTTACCCTACACCACATACTCTATGATCCAATGACACTGGCCTCTTGTCTCTTGCATGAATAAGACATTCCATCTTGGCATTTTTTTCTGGCTGCTCTGATTCCTAGAATTCTCTTCCTTCTCTGCTGTATCTACTGAACTCCCTGGCTTCCTTTAAGCCCCAGCTAAAATCTCACTTTCTACAGGAAGCCTTCACCAATCCATTTTAATTCCAGTGCCCTTCTTCAGTTAATTATCTCCTACTTATCTGGTATATAACTTACTTTGTTTACATTTGTTTGCTTGTTGTCTCTCCCATTAGACCATGAGCTTCTTGAAGTCAGGGATGGGCTTTTGCCTCTTTTTATATCCCTGATGCCTGGCACATAGTAGGTGCTTAATAAATATTTATTGACTGAAATGTGATTCTGGAGTCACTTGTAGCGATATTTGAAAGCTCATGAGAAATGAGAGAGGTACTATAAGATAGAAGAAGGGAAAGTGTCTCTACTTTTTAAAAAGGGAAGAGAATATACCGTGCAAGCTTTAGACCAATGGGCTTGACCTTAATTCCTAGGAAAATTCTGGAATGGATCATTAAATATATGGTTGGTGAATGTCTAGAAAGGGAAATGATGATTACAAAGACACAACATAGCTTCATCAAGAGGAAGTCATACCAGACTAACTTAATTTCCTTTTCTGACAGAATTGTTTAACTAGTAGATGAGGGGAATGCTGTGGGTATAATTTACCTAAATGTTAAAAAGGCTTTTGATCACATATCTCATACTATTCTTGTGGGGAAGATGGAGAGAATGAGTTAGATGATAAAATGATCAGATCGACTAGGAAGTGGTTAGATGATCAGACTCAAATAAAAGTTCATGTTTAGGGGAACGTGAAAGCTATATTTAATTTCTCAATGTTACCACTGTGAGATTTCCAGTGCATTGCCCCAGAGATCTTCCCTTGGTCGTGAGATGTTTAAGAGCTTTGTCAGTGGGGGCAGCTAGGTGGCACAGTGAGTAGAGCACTGTCCCTGGAGTCTGGAGGAACTGAGTTCAAATCCAGCCTCAGACACTTGACACATTTACTAGCTGTGTGACCTTGGGCAAATCACTCTACCCAAATTGCCCTGCCTTCCCCCCCTACAAAAAACAGGAAAAGAGTTTCTTCAGTGGTTTTAAAGACACAGATGGTATGCTCATCAAATTTGGAGATGACATCAAGCTAGGAGGAATAGCTAACACCCTAGATGATAGGTTCCAAAATCTAGAAGGATTCATCAAGATCCAAAAGGATCTTAGCAAGGTAGAACATTGGTCTGAATCTAATAAGGTGAAATTCAATAGACAGAAATGTGGAGACTGTCAGTTGGTTGCAAAAAACATTAGTTTCACAAGTACAAAATGAGGGAGGCATGGTCTGGGGATTTTAGTGGAGTGAAAGCTCAAAATGAAGAGTGGTTTCTGGTTTCCAAGAAAGCTTATTTTATCTTGGGCAGCATTAAGAGTAGCAAAACTTCCAGGAATAGAGAAGTAATAATCCCACTATATGCAGACCTCATTGGATCTCTTCTGGAGTACTGTGTATAGTTCTGGGTATCGCAGTTGAAAACCACTGATACCAGAATGAACTAGAACTAGAGTACCCAGAGAAGATTAACCAGGGTGGGAAGGATCTTGAATTCATGCCATAGAAGGACCAGTTGAAGGAACTGGACATGTTTGACTTGGATAAAAGATGATTCAGAGGAATATGAAAGCTATATTTGAGTATTTGAAGAGATGTCATATATAGGAAGGATTAGACTTTTTCTGTTTGGCCCAAGGGGCCAGAACCACAAGGAATGGGTGGAAGTTGCAGAGAGGTGAAGATAGGTTTTATGACAGGGTAAATGATTTGTATAAGACCATACAGGTAGTAAGCTGCAGAGCTGGGATTCTAACCTCTGATTTGTTCCTCTGATTACAAATGTGGCATCCTTCCTACTGTGTTCTACTGACTCTCATCCAGTCTCTGTGATGAGGGCATGTTTAACACAAAGTTTAGTGTCATTACTTCCCAAGGATAAGGAGGATTTAGTAGGGAATCAAATAAATCTGCTAGTTTCTCAATAGGATCCTTGGCTCAAGCACATATGCCATAGATCTGGGCATACTAACAGACAGCATGTTGTATCCCATGGCCTCTAAAAGTCCAGGGAAATGGTATATAGTATTTCAAATAGTCCTATGCCAACCACAGCCAGGAAGGGTTACCTGCCCATCAAACCTTGCTTGAAGTAGGGTAGAACATTGGGCATAAATGGAAGTTCAAGGACCTATTAGATACTGACCCTTCTTCAGGTACAGGAGTCATGTCAACTTGGAAGGCTAAAGGCTGGGCTTGGGCAGATACAGCTTGTGATTCCTGCTGATAGGTCAGAGCTGCCCAGTTAAGCCTGAAGGATTCTCTCTCTCTCTCTCTTTCTCTCTGTCTGCCTCTCTTTCTCTCTCATTTATCTGCATAGAGACGATCACTGAACTTATGGGAGATCACTGAAAACTGCAAAGAGGGAAGAGAGTAGGATAGAACTTTGGGGACATACCCACATCTAGGATCAGGATATGAATAATGATTCAGGAAAAGAGACTGAGAAGGGTTAACTGGCAGGTAAGAGAGCCAGGAAAAGCAATGTCAGAAAAATCCCAGCAAAACCAACCAACACATCAATCAAGGCTGACAGTACATGCAATGTTCTACAGACAAAGTCTCCCACCTCATGACCTCTGCAAAGAAGGGAGGAAACCACAGAGCCAAGCTTGAGAGATTGGTAGGTTTGTGAAATGGAGGTAATGAAGCTTACAGTATAGTTTGGGGGAAAAATACAGTTTAGCAAATAGCAGTTGAGGTTCATTCCCACTTGGAGATCTAGTGAAAGTGCTTTGAAAACTATAGTGCACTTATAAGATGTGTATGTATATATACATGCACACACATATACACACGTACATTATACATATGTTTATACATATACACACATATGTTATACCTACATACCTACATATATTGTTGTTATTGAGTTGTTTCAGTGGTGTCTGGTACTTCATGATTCCTTTTGAGGTTTTCTTGGCAAAGATACTAGAGTGACTTTCCATTTCCTTCTCCACCTCATGTTATAGATGAGGAACCAAGGTGAAAAGGGTTAAGTGCCTTGCCCAGGGTCGGCCACACAGTAAGTTTCTGAAGCCAGATTTAAACTCATGAAGTTGAGTTTTCCTGATTCCAGGCCCAGCACTCTCCACAAATATATATATATATATATATATATACATACATACATACATACATATATATATACACACACATACATGTATATACACATATATATTATAATATACACATATATTCATACACACATATATACATACATAGATATATATGTATATGTATATATAGATATGCACACACATGTTTCCATGTGGGATTGTCATACATGAACAAACACACACAACTTATGAGTAGCAAGGATAGATATTATGTGAGATCTGACCTGGACCACCCCTTTTCCATGAGATCTACCTTTCTTCCTTTGTAGGGAGCAGTAGAAGAACCATGCCAATACTGTCAGCAGCTTAGCCGCTGTTAGTGGAAGGGCAGGCAGTCTCTAAGATCATCAAGGTTGGACAATTTCTTCTCTAGTCTCCAAGAGAGGTGTTGGTCTAGAATTATATCTATCCACCACCTCCAAACACTTCTAGCTGAGGCACATGTTCTAAGGGATTCAGAAGGAAAGCTACTTCTCTAACTGTGAAGGTGACAGGATGGCCCTCAGCTTATACCCACCAGCTTAGCCCCTTCCCAACTAAACACTGTTTTATAAAAGACCATCATAAATACTAAAGAACAAGTAAACTCTTTTATTTAAGCAAAAACAGCAAATGAAGTCAAGGACATTATATTACTGTAGAAATGTGAACTTTTATTATTGCTGTTCATAACTTTAGAGGTTATTGAGTCCAATTCTCTCATTTTACAAAGGAAGAAAATGGGGCCCATAGATGGGGCCCATGGGTAGTAAATGCCAGAACTAGGATTTGAACAGAGGTCTTCTTGCCAAATCGCTTTTCACTGTATTGTACTGCTTTCCCCTGTACCATTTCAAAGGCAGGTGGGGTGGAGGTGAGGAGTGTATACTACCTATAAATTAGCCAGGTATCTTGCCTATAGATGCTCCTTGTGATGCATTATTAAGAGCAATTTCAATAAAAATCAGGCAGTAGAATTATGTGTTGTTTATACTGAAGAAGTTGGACATGACAGTGTCTTTCTTCCCCAAGTCCTTATTCAGTTTTAATGGAATACTAATTTAGAGATTTTGGTTTGGTTGTTATTTGTGGTGTCAAGTGGTGTGGTGTCTAGTGCTCTGGGCCTAGAGTCTGGAAAACCTGTATTCAAATCCAGAATCAGCTACTAGCTTACTAGCTTCTGGGACAAGTGACTCAACCTCTGTTTGCCTCAGTTTTCTTAATTGTAAAATGGGGAATATAACAGTATCCATCTCCCAGGGTTGTTGAGAGGATCAAATGAGATATTTGTAAAAGTGCTTAACAAGTGCCTGGCACACAGTAGGCACTTGATAAATACTTGTTTTCTTACCCTTCTTATTTGTGGACATGGGGAGCATGTGGAGGGAAACCATAATGGTGAAAAAGGAGTTGGTAGGGGTGCAGGTAAATGGGTAGAATAAACACTGATTTTGGTAGTTAAATAGAATTTGTTAGCTCTAATAATTTTGGAAAGGTATATGTAGAGTTGGGTTATGGTGATGTTGTGTGTCTATATAGGTATGCGTACAGCATGAGCTGAGTATGCCTAAGCATGCCTTAATCTTAAAAAAAGAAGTACTGTTTGGCTCATTTTAAAAGTGAGGTTTAGTTGTTATTTTTCAAAGTTTAGTTAAGTTTTAATGTCCCTTAGTTTGTGTGATGAATAAAGATGATGTCCCTTATTATTTTAAAATAATTACTATATTAAATTATTTTAAAATTATTATTTAAAATCAATTGTTTTAAAATAATTATTATTTTAAATTAATTGTTATTTAAATGTTCTCCTTAAAAAAATAAAATTCCCTGGATGCACAGCTCTTTTAGTTTGTTCTTCCTATCTACTCATGTGTCCAATTGAATTTCAAATTTATATTTTCACTCCAGTGAATTAGATTCTGTTCTCATTGTGTATTTCTTTGAGAGATTTGGAAATGAATTCTAGGAAGTCCTATTTTTGACCTCTTCTTTTCTGAGAATTATTATTGTACTAAGCCTGACATCTTATGTCTCTTGCTTGATTGAACCACTACTCACAGCAGTTTTGAATGGCTCTTTAATTGAACCTTACTTAAGCATTACTTTGCTATGATCAGTATACCAGTTGCTATTCTTACAGACTAAATTAAAATGAAATCGTTTCTGCAGGGTTGCTATGATCTCAGGACTACTAGGACTTCCTTCCACAAGACCATCTGGGAGTGGCTACTACCTGGACAAGAGAATTGTAACTTCAAGGGTCTATTCAGAGCCTCCTTCATATATAATATTATAGAATCCATTAGATTACTACCCCTTTCCCTTTTTAATTTGCCATATATATTTTTCCATCTTGAAACAATCAGGTGTGTTAGGGTTCTTTTGATAGAAAATTAATACTAAGAATTGAAGTTTCATTAAAACTGGTATAGTTTATTATTTGCATTATGCAACTCGTGTACTTTGTCTATACTTTGTACCTACTTTATAGGTGTGTATGTTGTTTCCATGATAGAATGTAAACTCTCTGAGGAAAGGGGCTCTCATTTTTGTCTTTGAGTTCCCAGCACCCAGGGTTTTTGTTACCGTTCAGTCATGTCTGACTCTTCATGACCCTGTATGGTATGGTTTTCTTGGCAGAGATGCTGGAGTGCTTTGTCATTTCCTTCTCCAGTGATTTAAGGCAAATGGACGTTAAGTAACTTGCCCATGGTCACACAGTTAGTGAGTTTCTGAGGTTGGAATTGAACTTAGGTCTTCCTGACTCCAGGCCCATTGCTCTATCTACTGCTGCCTCTAGCACCTAGGATAGGGCCTCTCAAACAGCAGACGCTTAAGAAATACTTGTTGATTGATTTATCAGTAATAGATGAAGAACAAGCTCTAACTACTCAAAGTATTCTAGCTGTTATTCAGAATCACAGAATCTCAAGGTTGGAAGAGAGTTATGCCCATTCCCATGTAGGAATCTCTTTCACAAAAACCCTCAGAAGTTGTCATCCAGTCTTCACTTGAAGATCTTGGGTCATGGGGAGCCCACTATCTTCCAAGGAGGCTTGCTTCATTTTTGGACAGCATTAATTGTTAGCAAAGTTTTCTTTACTTAAATTAAAATCTCCCCTCTCTGCAGCTTCCTCTCACTTTTGCCAGTTCTGTCCTCTGGCAGAACATTTTGTCTTACATAAGATGAGCTTCATAATACAATGATATGAAAAGAGAACAAACATCTGGTGGCCAGTCTAGCTTCTTACATCCCAAGTGTTTCTTAAGAACATGGATTTTGATAGGTCTCTCCTTTATGGTAATTTGAGAATCATCAATTCTGTACTGAAATGCCACCTATTTTAATCAAATGAAATAAGACTAGTGGAACCTGCTGTGGAAATGTGCCCCTTCCATATAGCACTCAGGGATAAATCCCCTTTGGCCCCATGCTAGTTATGGCTTTGAGCATAACCTATTGAAATTTTAAAATGGATATTTTTTTGCTTTCATATCACTTTTACTTCTAGATATATAGCTTTTCCTTCTACTCCCTCCCCAGAAAACCCTTCCTTGTAATAAAAAAATAGAGAAAACAAAGCAGTTCAGCAAAATTAACCGGCATCTTAACCGAGTTTCACAGTATATTCCATTTTCTACACCCTGTCTCTGCAAAGAAGGAAGGAAGATTCATTTTTTACCTCTCTTCTTTTGGGTCAAGCTTGATCATCATCATTATACAACATTCTTTTTGTTGTGGTTGATGTTGTTTCCATTTACACAATTGTAGAACATTTTAAACATTGTGCTCTGTCAATGCAAAAGAAACTTCTTTAATTAGATTCAGACTAGATTGCTATGAAATATATTTTCAATATGTGTCCAAGATATTCTACAAAATGCTCAGTCATTCAAGGTAGTAAATTCATGTTGCTGTTTCTGTTATGCTGGCCTTACTTCCTTCTGACTTATAGGGTACAGCTTCTCATAGCCTTGAATTGTTTTTATTCTTCTGCCCAACCTTTCCTTGTCTTTCCCTTGTGGGAGGTGAAGAAGCTTTTCTCCCTATCTCAGTGTTATATGAGGCTAATCAGAAAGATAGTGAGGTAATTAGGGCTGTGGTACCATCACTACATGGTTGATAGTAAGCTTCACGTCTCTTTTTATCAGATCTGGGATGTTGGTTCTTGAATTTCACAGACTGGCAGAATATAGGACATGGAAGAAAGTAGTTGGATCAGGCACCATCCAGATAAGATTGAAGTGATGCTTGTAAGCTGGGGGAGGGGCATGGTAGGGGGAGGAGTAGCACCTGAAGTATATAACAGCCTTTTCAGTCTGTTAAATTGTAGAAGTTGAATTCATCCTTTGCTTCTGAAAGGCACAATTTTATGGGAAATTCTGGATCCTTGACTCTTGGCCGAGGCTTATAGACTCAGTTCTAAAATTAGTCTCATTTGGAGATAGTAATTTTTCCATTCAGTTCAGAAGGTTTCCTCAATTTACCATGTCTACGTGATTGTCTTTAATTTTAGCATTATCTTAAAGATCGTGCAAAATAATTATTACTATTGCTTTGTTAAATCCTATAAAATATGACCATCCCTTTCCCAGAAATCCTCACTGAAATCAAATAAATAGAGGTTTCTGGTAGCAATACCAACAGCAAGGTAGAATTTATATAATACTTCAAGGTTTGCAAAGCACTTAGCATATTTTACCTCATTTGATCCTCGCAGCAACCCTGAGAAGTACTTGAATGAGGTTAAGTGACTTGCCCAGGGTTACATTGCTAGCACATATCTGAGGCAAGATTTGAACACTGGTCATCTTGAGTAAAAGTTGGACACTTTATTGAGAGTGCCACCTAGATGCCTTAAGTTCTACAATTTCTCTAGATTTAACTTTCTCTTAATAGTGTCTAGATTCTAATTGGTACTAAAATGTTCTTATTGGGGAAAACAAAAGCTATACTAATCCTGTTTGATTGAATATTTTCCACCAAATATAATGGCAAACAAACTGGGATTTTTGTGGGATTGAATGTGCATTGAGTTTTAGCCAATCAGAGACTTGTATATGTGTTGAGTTCTAGACAATCAGATATGCATGAATTCAGCCAATCAGAGAATTTAGCCCATCAGATGCTGGCCAGAACTGTATATAAGGAGAGCCCAGAGTGCGAGAGAAGCAGACATCTTGAGGGCTTTGAAGAGAAGACAATGAGAGAGCTGTTAGCATTGAGAAGAGAAAAGATGAAGAAGAATGAGCTGTGAGTGTTGAGCTGAGAGGAAACCTAAAACAGCTTGGAGGAGACCCCCAGAGCAGTGAGGAGATGTCAGAGAGCAAGGAGACTTTTGATGGCAGGGCCTTGCTGAAGGAGCCTCTGAACTTTGAAGGTGAGTGGAGCTGTAGGGCAGAGACCTGCCCACTGCAAGGAAGCTTAGTTTAAACCCCTTTTAAGAGCTGTTAAAGTGAACTAAGCTGTTAACACAGAGCATCTGGATTTTGGAGGTGAATTGAGATGGTGGTATTTGTAGCATATGTTGCTGCCCTGTTAAGCTTCATTTCCCCAGAAACAGAAGCTGTGGGTAGGAACCCCAGGAGCCTATTGTGGGGCAGAAGCTTGGAGTAGAGCAGTTCCTGTGAGCTGAGACCTGGTGCAGGAGTGAAGAGCTGCCTATCTGTGAATCCAAGCTGGAGTTGGGAGCAGTCAGCCTACGGAGGAAGAACCATGGGACTTGGAAGTCAACCTTGAGTTAAGATGAAAGAAGACCTTACTTGGAAGCTTGTTCTAGTTCTCAGTACTAAGGCAGTCAAGTGCCTTTGATTGAGTCTTGCCTTTGATTGAATCAAGAATCTTTGATGACCTGCTTAAGTCACAAGACAACCTAGGTCACCGAGTTTGAATCACATGGTTGTGATGCCCTCTGACCCTGAAGAAGTGTATAGATATACTTTGAGGTTAGCGTTTTGTTTTGGGGGCTCACTCACTGGAAGAGTGTCCTGTGATTTGACCAGATGAGACTCTGGGTAGCCATTGGAGTCCCCCTACTACCCCCACTTTGAAAAATCCAGATGTTGGTGCTTCTCTATTTGGTAACTACGTATGTAATGTCTTGGACAGATAGCTAGAAGCCTATCTGCTAATTCGTATTATTTTGCTCTGTTTATATAATTTCTGCTTTGTAATTTCTGTTTGTGTTTTCTCTGAAGTTCAGGGTGCTGACTCTTTTTCCCCTGAACTAAGTGAATGATATATGTATATTTAATTAAAGTAAGCTTGTTAACCCCTTAAAATTGCTTTCCTTAGAAAAGCAGATCAAAGAATCTGTGCTAGCAGCCCTGCTGTGTGCTGATGTTATTGGCCTTACACAACCACAGCAGTGGCAAGCAGCATTGTTGTTACACCAGTGCATTTAATTTCTTATTTTTATTGACTTCTTGTTAATTGCTATGACCTGCGTATGAACCTAGTTTATATTATCTTAGGTTTTAGAAGTTCATATTTCTGATGTAAAGTGTAGCTTAATAGAAAGATCAAAGAACCAAAAGACAATGTGGTAAAATGGAAAATTTGCTGTATCTAGATACAGAAGACTTGGGTTAAAACTGCAGCTCTATTACTTACGACCTGCAAGTTACTTAACCTATTTGGGCCTGAGTTTCTTTATAGTATGAGGGGGTTGGAATGCATAACTAGTTCTTTGATCCCTTGACTTGGGCTAGAGTATGGGTATGGGCACTTACTAGCTCTGTGATCTTGGATAAGTCAACTAGTTTTTCTGAGCCTGAGTCCTCATCTATAAAATGGGAATGATAATAATACTTGTATTGACTGCTTCACAGGGTTGTTCTAAAGAACGCAATTTATGAACCTTACTTCAATATGTAACTATGTCATTGCTACTGCCTATTATCCTCACATTCTTAACAACTCTCTTGCTACTAGGGGGCACTGGGTAAAAGGAAAAATCAATTTGTGCAAAATTACTTGACTAGGTATAGTCATTTCATAACATCATTAATACAGTATAACCAATCCCCACCCTAAAGTTAGTTTCTGTTAATGGGATTCTGGGAATTTATGAAAACACTCAGCTTAACCTTTGTGCCCAGTAAAAATGCTTTTTTGCTTTGATTAGTAAATATCACAAGGAAATATTGCCAACTTTCTTAAAAAAAACTCAATTTACTTAGGACAAGTTTATGAGAATCAGACCAATTCACAGAGGCACTACTCTAAACTTTTCATCTAGCAACTTCTGAAACTAAAAGAAAAAGAGAATCAAAAAAGAAATCTTGTGTTTTTATATATGTTTATCACAATTTCTGCAAGTTCTAAGAGAGCATGTCATTATTTTCTCTACTCCTCCAGTCTCTTGAAGAAGAAGTTGGAGAAATTTAACTCCTGATCCCCACATTTTAGCTCTAATAATTAATCTGCCCTTTCACCCCTGTCTCTCGTTGCACTCAGTGCTTTTTTATTGCTCGGGGGAAGATAAACTGTACTTTGCCCAACTGAGAACAAATAGTAGATAGAAGACAAATTTTGAATCCAGGAACAACCTGGGTTCCAGTCCTGCTTCAGATGCATTTTTGCTGTGTGGACAAGTGACAACGCCTTGATGTTCCAGGCAGAACTAAGAGAAGTTTCAGAGAAGATGTTGACCTGAAGTGGTAGATGGAATTTCCTTATCCGGATGTTCCCTATATCAACAATATCACAAGTCTACTATTAACCCCTTTCATCTCAATCCATCCCAGGATGTCTCTAGGCCAGAGGTATCAAATCCCTAGCCCACAGATGAAATCCAATTGCAAAATTCTCAGTGCAGTCTGGACCAGTTTAAAATGTAACTGGGAAATGTTTAACAAAATAAATAAAAATACAATACAAAGTAGATAATGTTAATTTGTGGTATTCTAAGTCAATACGTATCCCATGCAGATTCATTTTTATTTGAATTGGACACCTGTTGCTCTGGATTTTGGATGCCTTCTTGATCTGGCTGCCTACCCCTTCCTTCCTTTCCTTCTAGTCACCAGCCTCAAACCTCCACTTTCACTCAGATAATTTGGTGTTAGTTGTCCACACATTGGTTGGGTCTGCTAGTATATCCAAGTAGTCCAGTCTAACCCGGTTTTACTAGAGTCTTCTATCTTTTTAAAGACTTTACAAATAGTAAGTTTTTGTAATTTGAATTTTGGCTGTTAAAGAGTGTAGTTTTCATTTGTAACATTATTGATATGGAGTTAATTAGCCCCTCAATATTATTTCACCTAGAAGTCAACTTTTTGTGGAACTAATTAACAGCATCAGACTCTGACTTTAACTATATCTTTATGCTCATTGAAAAAATCCTGGATTGGAAGTTAAATATAAGGATCCAATTTTTAAGAGAATTAACCTCATTTTATTATTTTCGGGTATAAAGGGAGCATATTAAGTAAGTCTCCAGAAATTGCTCATATTTGATTTAATAATTTTTTTTCAACTTGGCAGTTAAGCACCTCCAAACTCCGGCTCCAACTTGCCTTTTTGGACTTATTTCACACTTGTCCTTTTCATATACTCTAAATGTCAGCAAGACTAGATTAGTAGGTACCCACAGAAAATGGGGTCATGAGTTGGACACAACTAAGACAATGAAACAACGGCAAAAGAGAATCATAAAATCATAGAATCTAATCTCAGAGTTGGAAGGAATTGTAGTGTCCATCAATTCTAACCTATATCTGAATAAGAATTCCCTCTACAACATAGCTGACAAATGGGCATCCCAGCTTTTACCTGAAGGAATTCACAAAGGAGAGACTTACTTAAGGCAGCTCATTTAATTTTAGACAGCTCTAATTTTAGGAAGGTTTAACATTCATCAACTTGATTCTTTTCAACTTTCAGAAATTGTTTCTAGTTCTTGGCCTTTGAGAGCAAGCAGAATATTGTCTTGATTTTGTCTTGTGCCAATTCACTCCTTCCTGTTGAAATCATCTCCCTCAATAATAATGATAACTAAGATGTTGATAGTACTTTAAGGTTTACAGAACGCTTTATGTACATAAAACAGTATGACCATCATAACAAGTCAGTACCACATCATTATGCCCGTTTTATAGAAGAGGAAACTCAGTCTCAGATTACATAACCTGTCCAAAGTTACACAGCTAATAGGTGTCATGGGTGAAAGTTGAATCCAGGCCTCTTCTCATTTCAAGTCTAGCAATCTTCCCACTTGTCATAGTGCCTTTCTAGGTACAACATCCTCCATGAAACATTCCCTGATACATTGTAGATGAAAAGTGATCTCTCCACTTTTAAAAACTACTTCTTTGTGTGTTTCCTTTGCTCTTAATATATTGGTTATATGTCATAGCCCCCTTTAGAATATGAATTCCTTGAGCTAACGTATGCATACTTTTTATGTTCTGTAACATCTGCTGCAGTGCTTTGCACATGGTCAGCACTTAATAAACATCTGTTAAGTTGCATTGAATAGGGTATAACTAAGGTAAATTTCTCAGGTATAGATAGGTACAATATTTCCTTAGATCTCCACATTCATTGTGCTCAAGGATTGCTTGATGGGATTGAGAATAGCAGTCACCTTCTGCTGCTTATAATAATAATAATAATAATAATAATAATAATAATAATAATAAATATATATAGCACTTATAATAACAGATGATCAAAAGAGATAACATGTAAAGTGCTTTGCAAACCTTAAAAGTGCTTTTAAGTGATAGTCATAAAATGATAATTATTTAATAATTAAAAATAATGTAATTATTATTTAATGATGCTATTTAATTGCTACCATTTATAAACACTTTAAAGTTAGTAAAGCACTTTATGTATGTGATCTCTTTTGATGTTCACAATGACTCTGTAAGGTAGTTTCTATTATCATCCTTATTTTACAGATGAAGAAACTGAGGCTGATAGAGGAGAAGTGGCTTGCCTTGGGTTACATGGCTAGTAAATGTTGGAGGGAGATTTTCTTGATGTCAAGTCTACCACCCTATTCACCACACCACACCATATTTGACATAGAGGCAGCTAGGTGGTACAGTGCAGGGGTGGGGAACCTGTGGTCTTGAGGCCACATGTGGCCCTCTAGGTCCTCAAGTGTGGCCCTTTGAGTGAATCCAAGCTGAAGTTTGGCCAAACTTGAGGACCTAGAGGGCCACATGCAGCCTCAAGACCACAGGTTCCCCACCCCTGCACTGTAACACCCAGCTGCCTAAGATGAGGTCTCAAGGTCCTTCCAACTCTAGGGTTCATGACTCATATGACACAATAACCAAGAAATAGTTTGTTTTATTACTAGCCATATAAAATAAATATGCTCTTAATTGTGTTTACATACATTATGTTACTTTGTGCTCTGTTATTAAAAATACTAATAGAGCATTCTAGTCTCATAAATTTAATCCAATAAACATTTATAAAAAATATTTAGAAGGAACAAATATTTAGAAGTGGAGAAATAGCCTACTTCCAATTTAGGAAAACCTAAGTTCAAGTCTTGCTTCTTATACCTACTGACTGTGTGACTTTGAATAAGTCACTTACCTTCTCAGTGACAACTTTCCCCCCTCCCAGTTTTCTATGACTGGAAAGTTATAGAGTCTTTTCTGATTTTCAGTAGTAAATGGAGCTTATTCATCAGACATTCCTTGTACTAATAAAATCACTGCCCCAGACTCCATCCACCCCCAACATTGAGTACCTCCAATCTGCAGAACATTGTGTTTGGTATGAGGGAGTTGAAGGTAAAAAATGAATGATACCATTCCTGCACTCAGAGTTTACAGTTTGTTCTCCCATAGTGCCTAGCATAGTGCTCTCCACATATTCAGTTAATGACAAAAATTTATTAAGTGCTAAAGCTATGTGCTAAGTGCTGGAGATACAAAGAAAGACAAAAGAAGGTCCCTGCTCTCAAAAGATCATAGTTTAATGGGGGAGATAATGTGGAAAAACTAAGTGTAAACAAGATATAGACAGAATAAATGGAAGGCAATAGCATTTGCGGGATCATTGGGAAAGGCTTTTTGTAGAAGAGGGGGATTTTAACTGGGACTTGAAGGGAACCAGGAAAGAGAGATGAGAAGAAAAATATAACAGGCATGGAGGACATCTACTGAAAATGCCCAGAGTCAACAGGAGTGTTTTGTGTGACAGACAACAAGGAGGCCAGGGTCACTGGACTGTAGGGTATGTAGAAGTGAGTAAGGTCTAAGAAGATTGGAAATGTAGGAGGGGGCCAAGTTGTGAAGGGCTTTTAATGCCAAACAGGATTTTATATTTGATCCTAGAGGTTGTAGGGAAGCACTGGAGTTGATAAATATTTATATCTACCTCTACCTCTACCTCTACATCTACCTGTCTGTCTATCCACACACACATATTACATGGTCATATCTGTGCTTTAGAAAGACCTCTCTCCTAGTTATCAAATCCAATGGCTTTTTCTCAATTCTCACTCTTTTTGACCCCATTCTAACCTTTGACAGGGTGATGGCAGTTTCAGAGGTGAGAAGAAGATGTATTTGTGAGATATATATGATGAAAAATATTGGTTGAACAGAAGACACCAGATGGAAGGGGAAGATTCAAGCAGGAACTTACTAAGTCATCGGTGTCAAAGGCAAATAGAAATGGGGGCCACTAAATCATATATTTGTTGTTGTTATTGTTCAATATCTGACTTTTCTTGACCCCTTCCTTGGCAAAGATACTACTGTATTGGTTTACCATTTCCTTCTCTAGCTTATTTTACAGATGAGGAAACTGAGGCAAACAGGGTTAAGTGACTCGACCCAGGTCATGCAGCTAGTAAGTATCTGAGGCCTGTTAAAAGAATTTTAAATTGTAGTGCATACAGGACCAGTCTCTAAGCTGTGATTACCCAGAGCCACACAAAGCAAGCCAGAGACGGGAGTTCCAGGAAGCAAGTAGCAGTTTAATGAATTATTTTCAGTGAGATGTGTTCTCTATGCTGGAGTAAAGGCACAGTTTATATATATAAACATAAGTGGGGAAAAAGGAGGGAGGTGGATTACAAAACAATCATTTCTGGGGCCTGAGTGGTTTCCTGAGATAAGCTCATGAGTGCAGGACAATACAGGTGTTCTGAGTCTTGTGGGAACAGTATTGTTTCAGGTCTTTGGGGGTTGTTACTTGGTGGGGCACAGGACCAGAGTTCTGTGAGGGGAACAGGTTCTACAATCTTTTATTTGCTTCACTGAAGATACACAGGCACAGGAAAGTAATGATTGTCAGAGCATTGTCAAAGTTTGATTGATCATTTCAAGCTGCATTGTGAGTTTCTGACTTCTAAGCCGGAAAAGGCACCCCAGAGAAATCGAAATTATTAGTATATTAATTACACATATCATATCGGTTAATATGAACATCAAAATTCCCTTTACAGGCCAAATTTGAACTCAGGTCTACCTGACTCCAGGCCCAGTGTTCTATCCATTGTGCCACTTGGCTGACAGAAATAATACATAGAAAACCACATATTAATATTATTTGTATTCTATTGGATTTTAGTTTATTTTGTTAAATATTTCCCAATTACATTTTAATCTGGTTGAATAGCAATCAGGAGTGTTGCTGGTCATTTGTTTTACACTTTTGGCACAAGTAAAGTTTCAGAAGCTAGGAAGTACAGGGCACATTAAAAAAAAAAAAGGCAAGTAGCCCAGTTTGGTTGGAGCACAGCGTGGACTAAGTGGATTAGGGGCAAATGACATTTTATCTTTTTCCTGACAGCCTTGGGAAGTAGGGAATAATATTATCCCCATACATGTGAGGAAACTGAGGCACACACACAGAGGCCAGACTGCCCAGGATCACACTACTAGCTATGAAGCATCTGAGGCTGGATTCGAACACAAGTCTTCTTGATTCTGGGATCAACCCTCTATGTACTGCATGACCTAACTCCTCTCTTTTCCTTTGGATATATTAATCACACTTTCTTTTTGGGTGTCAGCTATTTTTTCTATCTCTTTTTTAGTGTCAGTACATTTTTCAGTTAGTTCTGGAATCTTTTCTTCCCATTTGGAAGCTGCTATTTTTAGGTAGTCAAGAAGACCTGTATTCAAATTCAGCCTTCAGCACTTACTAGCTGTGTGACTTTGGGCAAATCACTTAACTTCTACTTACCTCAGTTTCCTCAACTGTAAAATGGAGATAATAATAGCACCTACAACTATGATTAGCACAATGTTAGGCACATAGTAAGTACTTAAATGTTTGTTTCCTTCCTTCCATTAGGTTATATATTTGTACCAAGGACTAGGATGGTATTGTGCAAAAGTATAGTGTTACTGTACAGTAGTTCAGGCTAAAACATTTATGGGGAGAAATTAAAAAAGGCTCATGCTGAATCTTTGCTTTCAGTTTCCAAAGGTTTGGTGTCCCTGTACTAAAGTACTATGTCCCAGAAGGGAGGGTCGCATTCAAGTCTTACTTCAAACACCTAAGCCGAAGTAAAGGTTCATCACTCATCATCAAATGAAATTATAGTTAAAACATGGAGATTAAAGAGTAAGTTTCCAGAGAAAATTGGAATATTTTCTTAAATTTTGGATGTTTTGCTGTGAAACAATCTTTCTTCAAACTGTACTTTGTAGTAAGATAGTGACTTCAGAAATAAAGAGCAGATCTGATCTAGTTAACCTTCCTAATCAATAAACTCCAGGGGTCCTGTTTATCCTCAAGATCAAAGTCCTTTATGCCCCCTCCTTGAGTTTTCCAGTATTGTTACCTCTTACTCCCCCCACCCCGCCATAGACTCAGCGATTCAGTGACATTGGCCTCCTTGCTGGACCTTTCACAAAACACTCTGTCTCAGGACTCTGGACATTTTCTCTGGTTGTTGCCCAAGCCTAGAATTCTCTCCCACTTGGTCTCTGCCTCCTGGTTTTCCTGGCTTCCTCCAAGTTCCAGCTAAAATCCTATCTCATACATAAAGCCTTTGGAGATCCCTCTTAATTTTAGGGCCTTTCCCTCTCTGTTTACTATTTCCCATTTATCTTTTCTATAGCTCATTTATCCATAGTTGCTTGCACCTTATCTTCTCCATTAGATTGGAAGCTCTATGAGGGCAAGGGCTGTCTTTTGCCTCTTTTTGTATCCCCAGCATTTAGCACATAGCAGGCACTTAATAAATGTTCAATGTTTGACACTAAAATTTTTTTTCTTAAAAGTCTCAATTCATGTTGCATATAGATTCTTGTCCTTACGTATAGTTGCATGTTATTTTTGTGGAGGGACGAGGTTTCATGTTTACTTTTCTTTAATTTTGTTTGTTTTTCTCTCCCCTGTTCATGTTTTGCTAAAATGTGATTAGACAAAATAAACGATCTCCCCGGCTTTTGCTGGGACAAAAGCAGGAGCTGGTCTTTTTTTGTAGTGTGTAGGTAGCTTAGACAGAGGGAAAATTCCCCCTTTTCCTTCCTTAGATTTTATGGAACAAGATAAAAAAGAATGCAAAAAGAATTAGAAAGCGACGCTCCACCTTCTTCAGGGGATTCCAGGGCATCTGCACCCGGCTCTGAAACCAGAATCTGTGTAGGTACCTGGGAGACAGCCGCAGGGAGACAGCTTACTACAAACTAAAAACACAAAAACCCACAAGGTTTTACACTACCGATCTCATAGTAATCTGGCCCAGTATTAAACTACTTGCGCGCGGAAGCAGGGGTACGCTCACCACTCTCCTAGTCCAGCTCTCCACTCTCAAAGGGTCCACCTCTTTCCCTCTTCTTCTCGACTTCCGCCCCCACCCCCTTCCTACCCCTTTTCCCTCCTCCCTCTAGCTAGGCTAGTTGTCAGGGCAGCGCCCGGCACCGGCGGGAGTCCAGACGCCGCGTCTCCAGCCACCCTCCTGGGACTTGTCTCCTCCTACTCTCCTCATTCTCTCCTGGCTCCCTCCCTCTCAAATCCGGCGGGATTTCATGCAAACCATTTCTGAGTTTATTATTATTATTATTATTAATAAATCCAATAGCCCCTCCCCCTCTGCCATTTGTTTCTTCGAGTGTCAGAAGAGCGAAGGGTGCCGGAGCAGTCAGTACCCGTCTCTGGCTCATACTCCCTCCCACCCGCCCTGCTCCCTGCACACTCCCCCTCCCTACAGGTCTCCCTCCGTGGGCGGCGGCGGCTGGGAGAATGAGCCCCAGCGGGTGACTGACTCCCTCGGGGGCGTCCCGCCATGCCCCGGGCTCGGCAGCAGCAGGGAGCTGAGAACCGGGCACGATTGTCGGGCGAAGCGGCCCTGCGTGAGAGGAAGAGCAGGAGACGGTCGAGAGCGGCAGGAGTAGCATCTGAGGCTGGGAGCCGGACACCTCAAGGCTGCTCTACGGACTCGGGGGCGGCGGCCGCCGCCTAGATATGAGCGAGCAGTCTCCATCTCCAGCGGGCACTCTGAGTACGTTAGGATTTGCTTTGACATCCATTCAGTTACCCGAGGAGGCCTTCTCTCCGAGACTGCGCTTCTTCCTCCCCTCCTCTCATTTTGCCCTTTCTCTCCTTTGCTTTAAACCCTCTTAGTCTCAACCCCGCTGTGCCCACCCCCGCAGTCTTTTGACCATCACTTTCTCCTCAAGATGTCCTCACTCGCCGGCGCCAGAATACCACTGTGACGTGATGGGCCGAAAGACTTGAGTCCCCCCTCCCTTTTTTCTTCTTTAAAAAAAAAAAAATCACCCGCCTTCTCTTACTACCAGTTCTCCACTTCTTCCCTTCCTTATCTTCCCACTTTGCTCTCGGGTCCCTTTCCTTCTGGCTTCCCTAGAGTGTTTTTTCGATTGAGTTCATGGGACTCTTAGAGTCTCCACTTATTTTCATTTTAAGCCTCGACCACCCTAGCTTCCTCAGTTCCGCACGATCAACGCGCGCACCTATATTCACACTTTCCAGTCCTCAGATTCCCACCCCAAAGGAACACTTCATAAATCCAGTTTTCTAACACTCTTAAGGCACACGCTTGCTCACCTCTTCTAAACATACTCCGCCCATCCTCACCTCTCAACCAGTTTCCCTGACTCCCCCAATCCACACACACCGGCACACTTACTCCATACCGTTGTCTGGCTTTCTCACTCTCACACTCCCAGTTACCCCACCCCTCAACCGTCCCCTCCACCTTCCTCGTTCCACCCTCCCTAGGCACTTGTCACACTCTCTAGACCTCTTTCCTTTTATCCCCCCCACCTCAACCACTCACTTTCAATCTCTCTCTCTCTCTCTCTCTCTCTCTCTCTCTCTCTCTCTCTCTCTCTCTCTCTCTCTCTCTCTCTCTCTCTCTCTCTCTCATCCCTATCTCTTCCCTCTCTCCACCCCTTCCCGTTCCCCTAGGAAAGAAGAAAAGAAACCCAAACTCCTCACTCCACAACCCCTCCTTTCTCACTCCTATCCCCTCCCTCCAACTCTAGCCCTCTCCTCCCCTCCCCCCTTGCTATTTATTTATTGGGGGAGGGGGGGTGTTGCCGTTGATTGAAAGGTTATTGATTTGTATGTATTTCTCCCAGCGCTGGTGGCCGCCGCCGCCCCTGCCACCACCACTGCTGCTGTTGCCGCCGCCACCGCCGATACCGCTGCTGCCGCCGCTGCTGCCGCCGCCACTTCAGTTGCTACAGTATTTCCTATAGTGTTGTTCAGCTCCACCAAACATGTCGGCTCCTGTCGGGCCCCGGGGCGGCCCTGCTCCTCCTCCTCCTCAGCCGCCTATGCAGCCCGAGATGCCCGACCTCAGCCACCTCACCGAGGAAGAGAGGAAAATTATTCTAGCAGTCATGGACAGGCAGAAGAAAGAAGAGGAAAAGGAGCAATCGGTTCTCAAGTAAGGACCACCGCTCCATGTCCGGTTCTCTTTCTCCCCTCCCCCCCGTGCCCTCCCTCCTTCCATCCCCCCATCCCTCCTTCCCCTTCCCCCCCCCCCCGGCGTCTAGACAGAACCTTGTTGTCTTTGGGTCATCCCCCTCCCTTGTTATTATTCTCTCTTAGTCGCGCTGTTGGGTGCGTTTTTGAGGAGGGTTGTTTGGTGTTTTATTGCTTCGGGTGTTTTCCGTGTGTCCGTGCGCTGGTGGTGATAGTGGTGGTGGGGGTGTGTAGAACAATGTTTAGAGGGGGACGGTTCTGTTGTTAAGGGTGCTGCTGGCGGAGGGAAGAGGGGGAGTTTTATTTTGGGCAGTTTTATTTTCCAAATGCCTTCCGGTTTTCCCTCGTATTAGGTTTGCTCTGGGGAGGGGGGTGGGGTGTGTGTTCCGGCGGTGCAGGTGCTGAATTGAGGCTCCTCTGCGTCCCTTCACCCTTTCCCCTCCACCCCCCTCTTGGAGGCAATGACTGGGGCAAGGAATCCAATATGGCCGTGCACAGGTGCTCTTCTCACTGGTGCTGGTGCAAAAGAGGGCTGAGCCGGTGGTTCAGATGTGACGGGTTAGAGGCCTCCGGTTCGGCTTTCTCCTTGAGTGCACTTCTGTCCCTGAACGTATTTGGAGGTGCAGAACTGACTGGGACGTGTGTGGAAGTGAGCAAAAGGGCGGATACGTATTCTAGGGGCCTAGGCTCAGCCGTGGCTTTGGGTGGGTGTGCAACCGGCGCCATCTTCCAACCCCTCCCCCTCAGCGTATTTCAACACCCCTGCACTCAGCTGCTCTTCCTGTTTGTAACTACTAAGTCTGTTAAATCCAGAAGGACCGATAGTTCCCACCACTACTACACTTTTGGGTGCTTTCTGCCATGTGAAGTTCTGTTATTCCTGTGAATAATCTAGGGGACTGGGATTTCCTTAGGCTGGAGGCAGCAGCAATACCGAGAGCCACATTTTGGACGCGGTTTAGCAGTTCTGTAACTTCAGCACCAGGGAACTGTCCAGACAGGGTTGTGTATCCATTGCTTTGAAACTGTTTCCGCTGTCTGTCAGTGTTGCTCAGAGATTTGTTTGGTCAGTTTCCCTTTAAATGTTTTATGGCTATGTGTTTCCTTAGAAGTGCAGTGTGACGGAGACTGTGAAGAAGACATGTCACCTTAAAAAAAACCACACTTTTTTTTAGTGTTCCTTTTTCCTTGAAGAGTGTTGGAGTATGATATTTACGTATACATTTGAGACAGCGTACATGTCAGCATTGAGGCTATGAATGCCTTTTGCAGTGCTATCAAATGGAACTTGCCCATATTCTAGGCTTACTTCTTACACACCACAGAAGCACCCAAAGAAGAGTGTTTCAGTATGATGAAACTACCACACTGACCTCTAATAACTTAGAGGATTAAAAAAAAGTCACTGTGTTCAGTAGCCTTTCTTGTTCTATAAACAAACCATTCATTTTCTCTGTGTATACACATATTTAATATGTATGTTTTTATTATATTTCATATTTTAATGAAAACTACTCCTTAAAATAGTTTGTTGTGTCAAGAGCACATCTTCATTAGATACTTCTAGTATTTCCAGAAAGGCACTGTTCTCTAAAACAACCAATTATCCATGTTATCATGACCCCTGTACTTTTGCTACTTAAAAATAATTGGTCTTTGAGAGCTAATGTCTGGATTTTAATGCTTGTTTGGCAATTTATTTGTTTCATTAGTAGACTGTGGTATGAAAAAATTAACTCACTTAAATAATTTATTTCATTTAATGGACAATAAGGCTTTATTTTCTAAAAGCCTTTTAGGTATACTTCAAAATAAAGATTTTTGCCAAAAATTCTTAAAAATTTTTATCTGTAGAAAACTGAAATGATATTTTTTCTGTAATTGTTACTTAGAGTAAATCCAATAATTAAAGTGGTGCTTGAGTGTTGCTAAACCGCTACTTAAGAGAGGAATTGTGTTGCTGTAATTCACATATTTTGATGTAACTTGTGTTTTTATTCTTATTAAACTTTATTTTATTGTGTAATTGCATATTTAATTGAAATACAGTCCTATGACAACATACACATGTAAAATTCTTTAAAACTTCAATTAAATGTATTAGAGAGAAATATAATAATTTGTGATATACTCATTTACAATAGTTTGTAATGACAGATTGACAAATATAGTTCTACCTTTATTATTATAAAGTTTTTTAATGGTTGCCTATTATATGATTCCAATAGGCTTTAGAAATATTGGAGTAAAAATTTTTTAGGACTATTGGAGTAAAATGCTATTCTTAATGCTTTAAGAATATTAGAGTAAAACCAAATTTGAAAATTGTGTTCCTTTTTATTGTAATCATATAGACATTCAGTCAAACTTATAGGCACTAGCTTGTGACAATGCTCAAAATTTATTAGCGAAATGTGCAATTATAGCAAGCTTTTTCCAGATAGGTCTGTGTGTATATAGTACATCTGTAGCTAAACTCATGCAGTAAGCAAACACATGCAATATTTGTTCAGTAAATATTAACATTATATTTGCATAGTTTCTGATAAAGACTAGCCTGACTTATGCTGATGTATGTTCATAAAATTTATGAAAGTATACTGATAAATACCTTCTTCGATTTCTTAGAATATATATATAATACATGTTCCTTTGTGTGTACATACATATACATACATACATACATACATACATACATACATATATGTGTATATCTTTATCTGCTGCATCATTTTGCAACTTGGACCTCCAGATTTATTGTGGATTGAAAATTAACTATCCAGAGTTTCAGAATTCATAAGATCATAGATTTAGGCTCATAGGATCGTAGAGTTGGAAGGGACCTCAAAGTTCATCTAGTCCAACTCCCTCATTTTACAGATGAGGGAACCAAGGCTGAGGGAGGTTAAATGACTCATGTAAAGCCACATAGGTAGTAAATATCTGAAGTGGGATAATTATTATTACAGAGATTTTAATACAAAGGCTTAATTATTTAAGGAACAAAGTATTTGATTATTTCAAAGGATTAACATATCTTTTGTTTTAAATTATAGAAAAGGTAAAAGAAAGAAGAAATGTAAGTATAGGAATAATACCTTTTATGTTGCTATGATAGGGTTAAAAATCAAAGCTAATAAAGTTGGCATTAGTAGGAGTAGTAAAGAGAGCCCTTAATGTATTTGCTAGCATTGTAAAATGTTGGTATTTATGGACAAAGCCCTAGATTTTCTGCAATAAGTACTAGTTATTCAGTTATGGTTTAATTGACTCCTTGCTCCTCCTTCTTACTGCTGTAGTTCTTTTGTTGTTGTCATCTCTACCAAGTAAGTGTAGAGGACCGGAAAGAGGAAATGGAATTCAGATACTCAGTTCTACTACTTTTTGTCTGGATTGGTTTAAAAATAAAGTTCTAAGAAGTCGATTCCTTTGAACACTAGGTTTTTGGATAATCTGTAAACTTTATTAATAAGTTATGCTTTTCCTCATTAGTTTGTATAATCAAGAATTTCATGTTATACTTAGCACTCAGTGCCTAATTCAGGACCCACATTTTCTAGAAAGCTTTCTGTACCATAATAATGCTATTTGCCTAGGACTTTTACACTTTTCAGAAACCTTTCATATCTTCTTTTATCTAGATCTATTATAACTTTTCACTTCTTGGAATTCCTGTAGTTGGCATGCTTTATAATTTTTTTAATGGTCAGAATTATTCTCTACAAATGTCTATTTTCTTGCTTACTGTAATATTGTCAGTAATCATATGTGCTATAACAGGAAGGAAAAAGTGCATTAATTTCTTTAGCAAATATTAATCTACTTATTTTTGTATTTATGTCCAGATCTATGATTTCACTGATGTAGGGAACTCGTGAGGAAACTATTTCTGCCAATTAAGATTACCAACTGTTGTGCAACTTGAATTCTTAGAATGTTGCTTGGGCCACTGAGAGATTAAGGCACTTGCCCAGGATCACCCAGAGCCAATACATGTTAAGATCTGGACTTCAGGTTTTCTGGATTTGAGGACACTCCTTTTATTCCCCTACATACCTACCAGATGCATCACAGTATCCCTTAGAAGGTAAAGGATTAATTATTAAAAATTGGGAAGCTCTCAGGTGTTTCCTTACAGGCTCTCACCCCCAATTTTGTTTAAATAATCTATTAAATATGCTATTTCAAAAAGGGAATTTAATAATCAATAAAGTAAAAACTGTTATGACAGAGTGATAAAACCATTTAGATATATAGGCATTCAATTGTTGGATAAATGGCTATGAATAGTCTTTTAAGAGTTTAATCTGATAGGAAATTTATGCCATTTAATTATGCAGGTGGATAACATAAAAGAGTACTGGATTGACATGGAAATTATTTGAATTTTTTACTTTCCACATCTAAACTAAAACTATATTGGTGATTTAAAAAAAAAAGTTAACATGCATCCCCTGAAGTTATTTTGTTATCTTGTGAAGAAAAACCCAATTAATAAATTCTGTACAGCTTCTTTTCTTTAACATGGATAGGAGGACTATTAGCATGTCTTCCCAAAGATAAGCATATATTTTTGTAAAAGACAAGCAATTTTGAGCAACAATATCTTTCTACCTGAATAGAATACTCTGGAAAAACTTTTCACAAGTGTCTCATTTATTGTATTCTTTTCACTGAGGCAGTGCCTCTGGAGAGAATTTTATACTATATTGTATAATTAATAAAACTTTAACTTAGCACAATGATCTTAGAAAAAATAAAATCCTGAAAAATTCACAGAACAATATAGCTCCTTGAAGTCAGGGATGGTTTCGGTTTCAGTTTTGTATTTCTGGCACCTACTAGAGTATCTTGCATATTATAGATATTTAATATATATGTGTAGAATCATATGAACTTGACAATAACAGCATTGCATGTCAGACAGGAAGAGAAAAGGGACATGTATACCTGGAAAAGAAGAAGATTGTTGTTGTTGAGTCATTCTTGGTTATGTCCAATTATTTGTGACCCAGATACTGGAGTAGTTTGCCATTTTCTTTTTCAGCTCATTTTACAGATGAGGAAACTGAGGCAAACAGGGTTAAATGACTTGCCCAAGGTCACAGAGCTATTAAGTGTCTGAAGCTATATTTGAACTCAGGAAGATGGGTCTTCCTGACTCCAGGCCTAGTACTCTATCCACAGTGCCATCTAGCATCCCCTCTCTCCCTGCCTCCCCCACCCCACCTCAGGAAAAAAGAGGAAGATGGGATTATCAACTGGAGGAAAATTCAGTGGAGGGTTATCAGGACAGTGAAAGACATGGAGTTCATGCCATATGAAGACTGGCTGAAAGAACTAGAGATGTTTCTTTTGGAGAAGGGAAGATTTTCAAGTGTTTGTGTGGGTGGGGCATGATAGCTCTATTTAGGTTTTTAAAGGATTGTCACAGTGAAACGGGAATAGACTTGCTCTATTTTGCTCCAGAGATCAGAAATAGGAGCAATGAATGGAGGTTTTCCAAAGGCCAATTTGGGCTTGATATCTAAGGATATCCAAAAGTAAAATGCACTGCCTTAGGAAGCAGTGGGTTCCCAATGACTGGCTATCTTCAAATGAAAGCTGCATGACCTCTTGTTCCATTTGTTGGTTATATTGTTGAGGGATATCTTGTTCTTTTGTGGGTTAAACTGGGTAGCCTTTAAGTTCTCTTCCAACTCTGAGTTTCTGTAATTAGCAAAGTAGCATCCCTGTTGGTGCTGTTTCCTCAATTTGTGCTTTCACTTGTGGGTTGGGGTCCTCCAGAGAGTGACTGCCTACTTTCATTATTTGATGGGTAAATATTTGGGGCTTTACCTCTAATGTTGTAGGTCCTGAAACCCAACCAGTGTGCTATCAGATAGCAGATTCAGTTTTATCAAAAGCATTTACTCAAATGAATAGCAAGAACGTTCATCTCTAAAACCTAGAGCTCACTCTCCCACAAATACACACAGCATCAATAGGAAAAGTGGGCTCAAATTTTACAACATTAGTGAAGCGTATGTGTAGTAAACATATATGACAAAGGCATAACAACTGGTATGTTAGGATTGGGAAGTCCTTTCTCTTCACAATCCTTATGCAGTTCCTCTTGGGGACAGTATCTTACACTCTCCTCTCCACCATGAAATCTCATGTTCCTGAAACTACCTCCTTCCTTGGTTGAGTGCTTTTCCTCATCCATCTGTCCTTGGTGTGTTTCTCTGCTCCTAAATATAGGCATATCTTCTGCCATAAGCCATTGCCACTCTGATGGATGGTGCAGCTGCCACCTTCCAGGCCTCCAAAGGGATTCAGACCTTTTGGAACTCACAAGGACATTGCCAGTCCTGGATATGTCCATTATGGCCTGCCTATCTGTCTGCCTAAGATGAGGAATGAATGGGCACAAAAGAGGCAGAGTCCCTACGTACTTATAGCCACATTGAGGGTAAGTGGGAGACAGGGCAGCTACCCCCTCCCCACCAACTCACAGGTCCAGCTCAAAATACTCCCTACTCTTTGCAGTCAGAAAAGCAAGAAAGCCAGCAAAGGGAGAGAATGTTCTTTTTGTAGTTCATTGACTGAGTCATCAGCTCTTCTGGTTAGGCAGCCAATTAAAGAATTCTTTGTCATTACGCAGTATAAGCCCCTCAGTCACACATAGCATGATGCAGGCTCTCAAATTTCTCACATAGTCAATAGGAAGTAGACAGAGGATATCAGGGCATGCTTTAAGAAATGGTTGGTCCACCACAACTTAAAACTTTGAATTGTTTATCCCTCTTCCTTATTCCCTACCAGCAACCTATTCTTGAATCAGGTTGTTCCAAGCTCTAAAATATCTCTCATATCTGTTCTCTTTTCTCCTCAAACTGCAAGTAGTTTGGGCATTAGTTATCTCTCTTCTGTTTTATTATAATAGCTGATCTTTCTACCTCTATTCTCTCTCTTTTTCAGTTTATCCTTCACACCATTTCAATTCATTTCAACAAACATTCATTAAAGGCTTGCTATGTGCTAGGCACTTGTGCTAGGCATCTAAAACAAACAAACAAAAACCAAGACAGCTCCTTCCCTCAAAGAGATTAAATTCTACTAGGGGATTTAGCATGGTCAGAGATAAGTAAATACAAAGTAATTTGAGGGAGAAGAGACCACAAATAGCTGGAGGGATGGGAAATGGGTCAGGGAAAATTTCACAGAGGAATAGGCACCCAATCAGGCACCAATAGCAAACCATCTTTCTAATATACAAGGCTGATCTATGATCTATTATAAATAGAAATATGGATTCAACAAGTACAGGATTTTTATAGATAGATAATCAGTTCTTAAATTGGAGATGTCTGTGGAAAACTAGGTAGAAACATGTACCAAACAGTTGGAAATTTGGAACTGGGGCCCAGGGGAGAGATCAGAGGTGAAGATATACATTTGGGCATCAACTGTATAGATGTGGTGATTTAAGCTATGAGTGGCAGATTGTCAAGGTAGAGAGTGTAGAGAGAAGAAGATTGAGGAGTAAATTTGGAGATGTACCCTCACTTGGCAGGTGAGATACAGAAGAGGAAAAGGAGATTAAGAAGGAATCATTAGAAAACTAGGAAGAGAGCCAGGAGAGAGCAGCATCCTGGAAACCAAGGGAAAAGGAAGTATCAAGAAGGAAGGAGTGGTTATTGGTGGCAAATGCAGAGCAGTCAAAGAGGTAGATGACTGAGAGAAGGTCACTGGATTTGGCATTAAGGAAGGTGAGAAACATTATTAGATGGCAACAATTGGTTGCAGTGGAAAGGGAAGAGAGTTGAATCCCTAAAAGGAAGGAAGGAAGAAAGGAAGAAAGGAAGGAAGGAAAGAAGGAAGGAAAGAAGAAGGAAAGGAAAGAAGGAAGGAAGGAAGGAGGGAAAGGAGGAAGGAAGGAAGAAAAAAAGAAAGAAGGGAGGGAGGGAGAGAGGAAGGAGGGAAGGAGGGAAAGAAAGAAGGAAGTGAGGGAGAGAGGAAGGAAGGAATATAGGAATATTAAACAAACTGATGAACTAATTAGAGGTATTCAATTTGTGAAAACCTGGGACCATTTTAACCCCAATCTCTAGAACTAAAACCTTCATAGTTCCCAGCTCCTATAAAGTTTTTTTCCTTACATGTAATACAATTGTCCGTCAAGTCATTTGACTTCTAACCTTTCTGAAAGCCATCCCTAATGTGACCCAGATTCTTAGATTACACAGGCAGGTATCACCCCTGAAACATCTTTAATTAGTGGACATCCAGCCTCCTCTTGGGGAGCTTTCATGATGGGGACTAATTGCCTTTCACCTTTAAGAATTTTTCCTTTATGTTGAGCTCAGATCTGATTCTCCCAGATCTTCTCTCTAGGTGCCAAGCAGACAAGACACATATCTTACATGTGACAGTTCTTCAAATACTTGAGGCTATTGTGTTCTCTATTGTCTCCTTCTCTTCCATCCAGCCATATATTTTCTAGGATAAATATCCCCAGTTCTTTCATCTGATCAGCTTGGTCACCATCCTTTGACCTATTGTAAGGAAAAACTTTCTAACAATTAAAGCTATCCCAAAATGGAATGAGTTCCCTTAGAATGTACTGGATTTCTGTTCCCTTGGGGTCTTTCTTCAGAGGATGGATGAACAATTGTCAGAGACATTGTAGAGAGAATTGATGTCCAGGTGGAGGTTGGAATAATGGCCTCTGAGATACCTTCTAGCTGGGAAATTCTGTGTTCTGTGACTGACTCCCATGTGTTAATGTCCTTCCTAGGAAGATAATACAGCCCAGTGATCCCAAGGACAGGAGTATTGCAGCAATATCCCTACTGCTACAGTTCTAAGCAGACAATTTAGGCACCTAAATATTCAATATTGCTCTAAAATGGGAACTGAGAAAACTTTGTAATAAAGCATACATTTGTTACATGAAAAGATTTGAAAGGATGTGTGCTGCTTGAGAAGACCATGCATTTTTCCTCACTAGAGATCTTTAAGTGATGGATGATGGGATGACTGCTTGTTGGGCTGTTATAGACACGATTCCTATTCAGAAAAGGTTTGAGCAAGTGGAGCCTATGAGGTCCCTTCCAACTGTAAGTCAGAGCATCGAGGTTCATGGCCAGCCTCCAATAATTCTTACCTGTGTGACTTTGGCGAGTCACCTAACCCATTTTGCCTTCCATTTTCTGTCCATAAGATGAGGGAGTTGGATTCTAAGATCTCTAAGATCCTTTATAGCTCTAAATTCTATGAGCCAATTCCCCTTCTATGGAGTTCTTGATGCAGGTGAACAATTTTCAAGGATTTGATGTAGAGGGAATTTTTGGTCCAGGCAGAGTTTGGATTAGTGGTCTTTGAGTTTCCTTCCTTTGTTCCTTCCTTCCTTTCTTCTTTTGTTCCTTCCTTCCTTCCTTCCTTCCTTCCTTCCTTCCTTCCTTCCTTCCTTCCTTCCTTCCTTCCTTCCTTCCTTCCTTCCTTCCTTCCTTCCTTCCTTCCTTTCCTTCTTTGCTTTCAGCATTTGGGGTTAAGTGACTTGCCCAGGTCACACAGCTAGTAAGTGTCTGAGGCCAGATTTGAATCCAGGTCCTCCTGACTCCAGGACTGGTGCTCTATCTGCTACATTACCCAGCTGCCCCTCTCTGAGTTTTCTTCAAACTGTGAGCCGCTGTACTCTATGATACACTCCAATGTTTCAATGTCCTGTTTAGAAAGGTCTTAAAGTTTGTCTTTGCTTTCACATCACCACAACCAAGTCAGACTTGTCAGGTTTTTCTTATGTCATCAGCTTTTACTCCCTCCCTGCCCTCTTTGATCCTATGCTACATGACTTGTTCAATAGTGACTGGTTCGATAGTGACTAAAATGGCAAGGGCAGATTTTTGGTCAGGTCTTGACCAGAGGCCTTTCTGTGCCACCTCTATGGCTGTTGATTCTTTCTACTTAAAAGGCTGGATTGGTTGCTTCACTTTCATGTATGGATTCTTCCCCCCCCCCATTAAATAATGCCTAAATTAGTAAGTACCCCTTTGCATGTTACTCTGTATACTTGGCATGAAGCAAGTCAATGACAGAGCTCCAGACCACCAGAAGTTTATCCAATGAAACCTGATAGAGAGAGACCATAATACAACAGAGAATGGCTAAGGATAAAATCATAAAGGGCAATAAAAGAAACTTTTTCCTAAAAATTGTCTTTGTAGATAATGCTTAAAAACCCCAATAACTCCCTTCAGTAATACCGATAACTTCATCATGGAAATTCCAGAGACTGTGGATTACTTAAGTGTTATATGCCAGAGAGGCCAGATATGTTCAGATAACCACAAGCATATTTAATGATTGTGAATTCTGTAATCCATTGTGATTTCGTTAATTTGGTTAATGATAGACTCCTAAAAATGAGAATGGACCTTAGATGTGGATCAGAGAAGTGATTTATGCAAGGCCATGCAGCTTGTTGAAGGCAAAATTAATTGGGGCTTGAACACAGACCTCCTGACTCCTAGCTTTGTACTCTTTCCACTATGTCAAACTTCTCATTCAAAGTAGGATTCATTCATTCATCTGAAACCACATTCCACGCAGATAATGACAGCGGTATCATACATTACCAAATTATCAGAAAAATAACATTTTAAGTCTTGTTATAGAATTTAAGAATGAACATGTTTGTGTTGTCGAAGGGGGTTGATCACTTACCGGGATATTAGACATAATTAATGAAATATCCTTTTAGAAGAGGGAATGATGAGATTACTGTAATTCTGAAACATATCTACTAAGAGTTCAAAGTATTTCAGTGCAATTTTTATACTCTTCCTCTCTTCATTCCTCCCCTCCCCCCAGAATTAGTTTTTGGGATTCACTTTAGGATCTTTAAGGAGTTAATAAAAAACATAAAATAACTTCTGTCAAGAATTATTGTGTAATAATAGGTCTTGTCTATACAGCATTTGTTCATGTAACATTTTGGGTCATTAACCAACAATAATCCATTGCTCAGAAATAGCTAAATTATTTCATAGGAGTTGTAAAGAAAATCTGGGTAAGCACATAAACACTATGGTGACCCAGCTCATCTATATGTAGCATAAGTTACTACCACTGTTGTTTGATTATACACAAAACCTTCAATTACTGGTCCATTGGAGTAGCTTTACTGTCCCCCCGCCCCATAGTACACAGGAAATTTTTTTATCTTTACATTTTGGAATTGGGATTATAATTGCATTCAAATCCATTGCTAACTTTCAGGTATTTGTAGGGTCGAGAATCCATGCTTCTTCTGCCTGTCCTCAGAAGGCAAGACTAGAAATAGTTGGTAGAAGTTGGCAAAGAGGTTAATTTAGCCTTGAGTAAGGAAAATCTTCCCATTAATTAGCATTATCCCAAGGATGGGTCAGGCTGCCTCTGTATATAACAGAGTCCCCATTTACTGGAAATCTTCAAACAGAAACTTTGGGGTAGAGGGCATTCCAATGCATGTGTGAAAGCGTTGTACTAAATGGTTTTTGAGGTTCCTTCCAACTTTGGTGTTCTGTGACTGTCAGTGACTGCAGGGTTTCCTAATTTATTACATTTCAAATAATATGCGCACACAATGATAGATTGAATAGTAAAAAAAATGTACTATTTTATGGTGAAAATAATATGGGGAAGGGGAAAAAGCGTTTATTAAGTGCTCACTGCATGTCAGGAACTGTGCTAAGTGCATTACAAATATTATCTCATTTGATCCTCACAACAACCCTGGGTGGTAGGTGCTATTTTTGTCCTTATTTTACAGATGAGGAAACTAGCAGACAAAAGTTAAATGACTTACCCAGGGTCACATAGCTAGTAAGTGTCCATGATATTTAAAAAAGTTTGTGAGGCATAATTTCTGTGTAATTCTTTTATTAATAATGTTAGCATTTAGGTCAGTGGTACTCTCAAATGCCAAAGATCCCTCATGGCGATGGGCTTATAGTTTATGTGCCCTTGGAAGAGTGGGTGTTCCTAAGGGTGGTAATCAATTATGATTGGTTAACAATTAATGAGGAGAATGAATATTACAATGAGAGATGAAACCATTCTAATGAAAGGCTGGTGGATATACTTCTAAATCATCCAGCCTTGGGCAATCTAATCAAACAATTTGCCCCCACCTCAAACCTGAGTAGAACAAAATGGGCTTCCCTACCTAGATAGGGTCTATTAAGAAAGTTAATCCAGTTTCTTTATTAGCCATGTCCTTCAGAGATTCAACAACCTACAGGTTTCTGAAAAAAAAATCCTGGTCCTAGTTCAATAATTAATTATTAATATGAGGGAGAACTAATCTTTTTTTCTCATGTCTGAGGTTGGATATGAATTCAGGTTTTTCTCATTCAATTGTGCCACTTAACTTTCTGGTGGATACTGGGCTTGAATTTCCCCCTTTGACTCTAGCTGTGTGGTAAGGGGCATTTAGTGTCTGGAAGCCTCAGTCTTTCTATCTGGAAAATAGGAATAATGATACCTTCATTGTTTACCTCACTGGATTGCTGAAAGTAAAGAGTTTTGCAAATTGTAAAGTTCTTTTTTTTTTTATAAGAAATTTTATTTTTTTTTTTTTTGGGCAGGGCAATTGGGGTTAAGTGACTTGCCCAAGGTCACACAGCTAGTACATGTGTCAAATGTCTGAGGCCGGATTTGAACTCAGGTCCTCCTGATTCCAGAGCTGGCACTCTACTCACTGCGCCACCTAGCTCCCCCCAAATTGTAAAGTTCTATCTAAATGTGAATTATTAATCAATTGTATTGCTTATTGCTTTGTGGTTTAATAAATTTGTCATGTAGATTACTATTTGAATTAAAATTACAAAAAAACTTACAAACTACTGGCAGCCTTTTTTTGTTATTCACTAATTTGTATATACTGTCAATAATCTGAGGTGATAGGTAACCTTTCCTTTTGTACTTATGAAGTGCAGCATGAAATTAAGAGTTTGGATTTTTTGGGGGGTACTACTTTTATAATTTGGGGATGTTTAAGAATTTCTGCAAATGAAAATTTAATCATATCTCAACTGATCATCTGTCTTTCTAGTTTGCATAATTAACCTACTGGAAAAAAGCAGAAAAAAGCAACCTATCTCCAAAACAAAGTAGAATACATACATACATATATATCTATATGTATATATATCTATATCTATCTATCTATCTATCTGAGATAAAAAAGAAATCCAGAACACACCAGCAAAAATGGCAAAAAATACAGGATTTTCTGGAAGTTTGAGAACATTATGTCTTATTTCTAATAGGAGTCAGTAAACATGCTTTCAAATCTCAGATCTCACTTACTGCTTGTGTGACCCTGGGCAAGTTATTCAGCCTCTCTGGGCTGAAAATGAGAGTTAGACTAGATTGTCTAACAGGGCTTCTTAAACTTCTTCCACTCATG
Organism: Phalanger gymnotis; assembly: GCA_028646595.1. NCBI lineage: Eukaryota > Metazoa > Chordata > Mammalia > Diprotodontia > Phalangeridae > Phalanger > Phalanger gymnotis. The sequence continues at coordinate 125,499,900 of CM053622.1, read as the reverse complement.
ACTCCTTCAGGTAAGACCTCTGAGGGCTTTTTAAAAATGTTCGAGATCTATGATCCTACAATCTAGTCAATTGGTAAGTCAATAAATATTTATTAAGCAGTACTTTGTGCTAGGCCCTGGCCTAGATTCTGGAGACAAATACTACAATTAAAAAAAATCCCTGCTTTCAAAGAACTTACATTTTAGTGAAAGTGATTGTATGAGTTAACATGTGAAGTGCTTGGCAAACCTTAAGGCACTGTACAAATGCTGGCTATAATTAATGATTATTGAAAGCTGTCAAGAAAAAAAAATATAAAATTGAGGACATAAATGTATCTTAACTACATAATGTCAATAAATTGTTATAAATGGAAAAACTTTAGACAAGACACACTTTTCTTCAAATTGTAATTGCAAAATTTTTGTTTTCCTTTCTTAGTTTTGCATTTTGTTTCATTGTAGCAGCTAGAATTTAATATACATTGTATCGATGCTAGTTGCTTTTGAATGGTCTGAAAACTCCTCTTGGTTCCAATTTCTTTATAAGGCAGGCTCTGAAGGGTCTTTTGTCACTTTTATGTCTTGATCTTGGCTATCAGTGCTTCTAACATAGAGAAAATGACATCTTTTGCCCTAAAACCTTTTGCCCTAAAACAGTGCAAAAGTGTTCAGCATCTAGAAAATAAGATACTTTGGGTGGCTACATTTGCTGACTGTTGGAGAATATTCTTGGATACTTGCTTCATGTGAGCTTTTAGGTTAGGCATTTAGTTTCTGTTTGTTCCATTATTTGGTTAAGTATCATCTGTTGAAACCCAGTTTCCTTAGGTCCAAATCATCACAAGTTATGATTAATGCTTAAAAGATACTGACTTTTCATGTGATCTGTGGATGATATTTATAATCATTATAACTATAGTTATGATAACGATAATAGTAGGTAGAATTTACGTAGTGCTTTAGGGTTTTCAAAGTGCTTTACAAATATCATTTCATTTTTATTCTCACTACAATCCTGGGAGGTACCCATCATCTGGGAGGTACCCATCATATCACTACCCTCATTTTACAGAAGATGAAATTGAGGTAGACAGATTAAGTGACTTGCCCAGGGTCATAAGACTATTAAATGTCTGAGGCTAGATTTGAACTCTGGGTCCAGCTCTATCTGTTGTGCCATTCAGGATGCAAACCTGATTAATAGTGGCTGGAAAGTTTGGTTGGTTGGTTGGTTGGTTATTGTCCTTTGTTCTCAAAGAGGACTCAAATGACATCCCTGGGATGATTTCTCGTGACTCATACATAAATTGTATTTAAGTGAGGCAGAGTTGGAGTCCAGTGGAAAGACAAAAGTCATGACAGCTGGAGATGGTTTGGGATGCAGTGGATGACCTTGACATCTTTGATGTATAACCAAGCTCTATGTACTTCACAGCACTTGCTTCAGCACCTTCATGGCCATTGGAACAAATCGTTCTTACTTGTCTATTCTTCCAGGGAAAGTCTTTGCATATTTGGGGTAGACTCCCCCCAACTCACTGATGGGTTTGAGACCCCTTGGTTACCCTCAACCTGGTTTAGCCCTTCTGGCAAGATGATTTACTATGTGTAGCTGCTGTGCATGTCACAGCTTCTTGGAGCCACAGGTGAGAGTTTGGTGAATCAGGTAGATGCCAAAGGTTGATAAGCAGTCCTGAAAAGGGCTAGGCAAGCCCTCACACCAGAGGTGCCAATCTTCCCTGGACACACCATACACCCCAGCTGGAAAAGTACTGTCCACACGACTACCATATATGTGAAGGTGGTCCTATAAGTATTACTCATTCTCATTTTATATATAGAGAAACGTTGAGACAAAGTTTACTGACTTGCCCAAAGTTACATAACTAGGAAATGTCAGAGAAGGGGCTTGAATTCAGTTTTTCTGATTTCAAGTGTCCCCCTTCCTCCTCATTCTTTCCTCTATGCCGAACTTGCTGTAATATAATATTATGTTATCTTTTGCATGTAAGGTACTTTTTTTTGAACCTTATTTTTCTGTCATGAAATTAATACGGATGACAGAGAAGCTGGGCTTAGAGTCAGAAAGACTTGCATTTGAATCCTGTTTCATATACTTAAGACAATTTTAAGGTTAGCCAGCCTTATTAACATTTTCTCCATTACTTTCTTAAGTCTAGACAATCAACAAAACAATAAATCAAGCCCTGATTTGGAGCATTTGCCAATTTCCAAGGTGTAAATGCTCACACTGAAAATTTCACAGCAGAAGGTGGTTGGATCTGCTTCCAGCACACCTCTTCCCTCCTCCAGAAAATGAAAATAATAATAGTATCTTCTTCACAGCATTATTATCTTGTTAAAATGAGATAATGTATGGAAATCATGCTGCAAGAAGCATAATAATACGAGTTTGCCACATCTGATAAATGTTAATATATAGTAGTTCTCATTGTTTCTCCCAGGTCATTCTTCTTTCCTTCTCTTTACTTACATTTCTCTGGCTATTTTTCTGATTCATTTCTGTAGAATGGTATTTCTCAGACTGTATTCTGTAGGTCCTTGCAGGTTCATCAAGTAGTCTAAGAGATTCTTAGGGGTACAGTTGAAGTAGATTATGATGGTGGTCAATCACCACCTTATCCTTTGCTGTCTGTGTTGGACTCTGCAAACGGCTTGGGGTGGAGAAGTAGCTGGAGGTACCCTGGAATCCTTCACCTTAGAGCCCCAATTCACGCCTTATTCAGAATTGCTGCTGGGTGAAAGGGGGTGGTGGAAGGAGAAAAAAATTTCCTTTAACGCAGTTCAACTCAGCATCTACTATGTGTATGGCAATAAAGCGGGGTGGGGTGGGTGGAGAATGATGTAGTCATTGTTCTCAAGACACTTACATTCTGCTGACTCAGTTGATCCAGGCCACCAGGGCCTGGCTGGGGTCTACTAGAACTGTAGTACTCTGGTCCCATATATTTTGTTAATATAACACTTGGCTTTAATGTAAAAACAAACAAACAAACAAACAAACAAACAAACAAAAACCTCTAGCTCCTATGGTTCCTTCTCCTGTATCTTCACACCTTGGGGATTAAAGCTGGAAACAGTCCATGGACTTTGGGATAGTATTTTTTTTCCTGAGTTTTATATTCCCTTCTTTCCTTTTTGTCTGCTATCATTTCTGTGCTTTGAGGCTCCTCTCATATTTCTGTTGCTCCAAGAGGGTTCCTCTCCTTTCAAATTCTTTTGCCCTTCTGTTAACTCCAATTTCTCCACTCTTTTCCCATATCTTCACTTTTCTTCACTACATCCTTTCCTTATTCATTCTTCTTATCTGTTCATTTTTCATTAGGTATCTTGTGGGAATCAGGACCGTGTTACTCAGATTTTCTGGGACAGTCTCAAATTCAATATTCCATCCCATTCACAAATCAGAAAAAAATTCTTTGTCATATCATATCTCAATTTGGGTTTTGAATGCTGTACTCACTGTACCTGTGGGTTCCCCAAAAACAGTTGGGGAAGGAGTCTGGAGGAAAAAAAAGTCTTCTTAAACTCCCATTTCTTTGATTTCAGCCTCTATTAAAGTCCTATAGTGGATTGCAGAGGAAATGGGATTGATCTCTTTTCCTTTCCATTACATACTGCCCTAGGCTGAATTGCCACATCTATTGATGCATCCCCATTCTTCTCTTGGAGAAATCTGGGTGAGGAGGAAAGCAACCAGGATTCTCAGAGAGCCCTCTTTGTGTTCTGTTTAATGAGTTTGAGATGGATAAACAGGGTTTGAGGGAAATGAAAGAGGTTCATTCACTTGGTGCTTATTTATTTTAAGTCAGTAAAGAAACTAATACTTTAGTAAAAAAGTGTGTGTGTGTGTGTGTGTGTTTTAAATCAACTTTAAAACATTTGGTGCCATTAATGATAGCTGACATTTATGTAGCATGTTAAGGATTGTAAAGCACTTTAAATGCATTATTTCATTTGATCAACCCAACATTATGATGAGGCAAGGACCACAGGTATTACTTCCATTTTGCAGATGAGAAGTCTGAGGTTTAGAGAGATTAAGTAACTTTTTGAGTCACATACCTAGTTCATATGTAAGGGGTATTTCAAAACTACTCTTTCCTAATTCCTGGTCTGGGACTCTTTTCCTCAGTGCCATATTCCTCCTTCAAGACATAGCCATTTAGTTTTAAAAATTATTAAAAATTTGTTACAACAATGGCTCTGTTGAAATTTTATTTAAAATAAGGGTTTTTATTATGTGATTGTAATGACCAAGCTTGGCTGTGGAGAAGAATTAACTTTCATCCCTTCTTTGCAGAGGTAAGGGCCTATTGTTGTTGAATATTATATATATTGTTAGACACAGTCAATGTATTGGTTGGTTCTTTTGAACTGCCTCCTCCACCCCACCTCTTTTTTTTTTAATTTTTTTTTTATTAACATCTTTAGTTTTCAGCATTAATTTTCACATGCGTTTGAATTACAGATTTTTCTCCCCATTTCCACCCCCCCCACTCCAAGATGGCGTACACTCTGGTTGCCCAGTTCCCCAGTCTGCCCTCCTCTCTGTCCCCCCATTCCCCTTCCATCTCCCCCTCCCCCACTTTCTTGTAGGGCAAGATAAATCTCTATGCCCCATTGCCTGTGCATCTTATTTTCTAGGTACATGAAAAAAAAACTTGTTTACTTCTGAACATCTATTTTTTTAAAACCTTGAGTTCCAAATTCTCTCCC
>CM053622.1:125465289-125494678 GCA_028646595.1 Phalanger gymnotis | reverse complement strand
TGGGCTGGAGTCCTGCTTCCCTCTGCCCCTTTGTGGGTTCTGTAGTTCTAGAATTGGTTCAGAGCCATTTTTTCATAGGTTTTTGGAGGGACTTGGAGGGGAGCTCACGCCAGTTACTGCTTTCCAGTCGCCATGTTGGCTCCGCCCCCCCCACCTCTTTTTAAAAATTCTTTATTATAAAGTATAAATCTCTGCATAGAAAAAGGGAGAACACTATATTTGTAAATGAAGTGATACAAAAGAAGGAATCAATGAAAGTTAAAAAAGAATAAAGTGGGCTTTAATACTGCAAAAAGTTTGAGCATCATTGCTGTTGATTATATGTTGGCCTTGAATGGCAGTGATGCATATGCACATACATATATGTACATGTATATGTATCTATATTGCATTTTCTTTTGCTTTTTCCTATCTGAATGATTAAGCTGTTAAAAGCTCCTTTTTGCCTTTCATTGACATACCTAGCAGATTTACCTATTCCATGGCTGAAATCAATCTTTGTCAACTTGCTTGCCATTGGAATTCTTAACCACAGTTCTGACTGATCTGTGGAGTTAATAGCAGAACCTTAGTGAAAGGCCTCATCATCCATTGGATTTCCCTTGAATGCTAAGGCCATATCCTGCAATGGAAGAGAGATAATGTGAGAAAGACGGACCCAAAGGACATGAATGGTACAGGAAGACTTTGGGATGATAGGGGTGGGACCGGGTTTTCGTTTAGTCTAGCCATCATACTTGTGTCCTTGATAATAACATGGAGATGTGGAAGCACAGTATTCCCATTTATGTGGCTCCAAGAGCAGCAACCTGTGCCCCCTATCTCCTCTCCCCATAACTTGAAGCTTATGGTGAGACTAGGTTCCTTTGAGATTAATTGACCTAACTATTGAACTAGGAGAACAAATCTATCTCCAGTGACTTGAGGGTGAAAGAACTATTTCATGGCTAAGACTCAGAACTTTAATTTGTTTTCATGTTCTAAAGTCAAGTAGATACAGGCCTGGGCAGAGGATACAGGGATAGAGGAAAATTCAGCTTGGCATTACTTTAAAATTTTTTCTCTATGTGCCATTATTTAAATATTTCCCAATTATATACTTTAATCTGGTTTGGCCTGCATCCTGAGCAGTCTGCTCTGCTAGCTGAGTGTTTGACACTTCTTTCTGGCTTAGAGGACTGAGAGATTACATGACTTGCCTAGGGTCACCCAGCCAGTGAATACAGCCTTGTACATAGTAGGTACTTAATAAATGTTCAATTCAGATTTGATGCAAGGAGGACTCCTGATAGATGGCAAGGTTTTCTTGTTGCTCTGGTTTGTGGATGACATTGGAATGATTGAATTCAACCCAGGGACATTATAGAGGCTTAAAAGAGATCACTGACCAGTCCACTCAGAAAAAGCCACATGAGTAAGGCATACATGATACCTAAATTATGAGTTGCAGTAGGATGGACAGCCCATTCACTGGATTAATCCATCGGAATTTGTATTTTGGGCAGGTACTATAGATTGAGGCTTCTTAAACTTTTTTCACTCACTACCTCTTTTGAAGTTTTGGCAATATTAGTTGGTGTCGCATGGTCTGAAGGCAAGCACAGTGCAAAGTGCCCATGCTTTGCCTTCAGAACCTAGGCTACAGTGAAGTTATGCGATGCAACATGGACAAGTGCTACCAGAAACACCTCAGATTCATTACATTTGATTTTGAATTAACTTTTGGTCACCGTGTGTTCAGAAACCTTTTACTGTTGCCAAATTTTTTCGTGACCCCATATAAGGTCACAATCCACAGTTTAAGAAGTGCTACTTGAATGTAGATGGACAATGAGCTAGGCCCAGAACTGAATGGAGGAAAAAAAGCAGGCTGAATTGCATTCGCCAAGTTGCACAGTACTCTTACTGATCTGAAGCCATTGGAAGCTAGCAAGACAAACACCAAAATGACAGGGTTGCTGCCCTCAAAAAATTTACTTCCTATTTGAGGGTAGAAACATGTACACAGTTTAAAAAATGCAAAAAATTCACAGTAAGTACAAAGCAAATCTTTTTTTAGGGTGGGGAGCAATAGCAAATGGAATGATTGGGGTGCCTTTTTGTAGGCAGTAGCACATGAGTTAAGCTTTGAAAGAAGCTGGGGATTCTGAGAGGCAGAAGGCGAAGATGTGGACAGACATCTTTAGTGAATTCCATAGAATAAAAGGCACAAAAATGGGAGATGGAGAGCCAAGTTTAGGTAACAGCAAATAGGCCAATTTGGTTGGACAATAAAGTACGTGACAGGGAGTAATGTATAGTCCCAATGGAAAGGCAAGCTAGAACCAAATCGTAGAGCATTTTAAATACAAAATGAAGGATTTAAATTTTATCCTCTAGGTAAGTGGGAGCCACTGTAGCTGCTTGAGTAGGGACATAACACATAGTCAGACCTGTGCTGGAATAACAGTTTGACAGTTACATGGAGGATGTGTTGGAGAGGGGAGACACTTGAAGTAGGGAGAACAATTAGGAGGTTATATAATTCTATAAAATGTAGTTCCTGTCCTTAAAGGACTCATAATCTAATTGGGGGAGACAAAACTTTCACAAATGAGACTGTCAACTAATGCATACTTGCTAAACTCTGTTGCCTAAGTTGAGTAATTGAAAAAGGGTTTATGAAGATGGGCCCTTTTGGAGCTTTGAAGGATAGTGTCGGTATGCATTAAGTACCTAGTATGTACCAGGCATCCTGTTAAGTGATGGAGCTGAAACAAAAGAGGGAAGCATCACAGTGTGTGGGCAGCTGGAGAAGGAGAAATAAGGAGCTGAACATAACAGCAACAAGTTCTAAATGGCAAAAAAAATCCCAGTGTGGATCATAGGATCACAGGTTTCAAGGTCCCAGGGACTCTAGAGGTTACTGAGTACAGCTCCCTAATTTTACAAATGAGAAAACTGAAACCCAGAGAGATTGAGTAATTTGCCTGTCATAAAGCTAGTAAGTGTTTGGTACAGAACCTGATGCAGGTCATCCAGATCCAGCACCAATGCTCAGGCAAGGTTGAGTCATCCCACCTTAGTTGATTTCTGTTAGTATTTCTCAATGTTATTCCCCTTAGCGTCTTCCCTGGTATACTTCTATTGAGCTGCTCTTTAGTTTCTTAGAAATAAGGGAGAACCCTTTCCCAGGCTCAGGCAAGTCATCTCTGGGAACCTTTAGGTTACCATCTTGATGTAAGCAGCTCTCCACTTGGCCCTGATTTCCAATTGCAGCCTAGTGACAGCATGATACAACTTGAAATGTAGGTTAACCCACTGGATATTAGAAGTACTTACCCAGAAAATCAGGCTTCCAGAAAGTCCAAAAGATGTTTAGAGGGAAGATGTAATTCCAGAAGACACGTTGTTGATCTAGAGCCTCTAGTAGAAAATCAAGGAACTTTTTCTTGTAGTTCTCCATAGACTATTTCTGCAACCAAAGCAAAGAAACACATCATAGATTCCATTTATATAGTTCCATGCCACAAACTTATATGTAAAACAAGGTCATAATGCTTGTTAATAAGGTTTTTATGTTAATTTTTTTGATGGCCATAGGAGGTTGCTTGGGTAAGTTGCAAATTGGCCCATATACGAATCATAATTATATGGTTTTAAGGCTGTTTTGGTGACTATTTTTCCTGCAAAAATCTTGAAATTTGGGAGGGACATTTCATTGTGAAAGAACGCAGATGAAATAAAGCCTTAAATATACACTACCTTATATTTCTCAACTTTGTATGGCCACTGAAAAGAGCTATCCTGATCTGTTAGAAAACTCTATAATACATAAAAAGAAAGCCCAAAAAAGTAACTAGTTCAATGTTAAGGAATCTTCCATCAAAATATTTTGACAGACACACACACACACAGAGTTACATTAATAACTTCTGAATAGAATGTAGACTCCTTGAGGCCAAAGACTTTTGATTTTGTCTCTGTATCCTTACTACTTAGGACAGTTCCTTGCATATAGTAGGTATTTAGCAAATGTTGAATTGAATTGGTGATTTTACTAGCACAAGGCATTCTTTTTTTTTTGATTCTTCCCCAAAAGAACATTAAAAAGTCATCTATTTTATTCATTTTCTTAAACTTCAACAGGAAATCTCAAGGAATTGTCTTGGAACACATGTTTCCAATCTGGCCACCAGATTTTGCGGCAGGAAATATTATCTGCAGCTTCCCAGGGAATTCACGCATCGTGCCACGGCTCAAACTGTCTCCCGACTTACAATATGTTTCCATATCTTCAGTGTATTGTCAAACAGTCCGCCTCTTTCCCTCTACCTTTCCAAGGACAGATTTCCTAGTGCAATCTCTTGCCTTACCCCAGGCTTCTTTCTCTTTCTCCTGCCCTATGTGTGCCCCTCCTCTCTGAAGCTCAGTCCCATCTCTTCCTCTTCTCCAAAACCTCCCCAGCTGAGGCCCTGCTTCATTCGTGGCTCAGATCCCAAGACTCCTGGCTCAGGTTGTGCCCTTCATCTCAGAGCACATTCTTAGGTCTTGGCGGTACATGGCTTTTACCTCTGATTGAAACTGTATCAGAGCCAACAGCAGTGTGGCTTCAAGTCCGACAAGCTTCTCCTGTTACAGTGTAACATTCTGCTCATCACCCATATTCCCCTACACTGCACTCCTTCCTCTTCCAGGCAGCAGCAAGGAGATACTCCATGTTCTACATCCATTCAGTGACCCAGGGTAGCCTTGTTACAATTCTAGGTTTAACTATTATATAAATGCAGGGGTTTCAACACCTGGAAACTTTTCCCCTTTTATTTTCCATCTTTTGGGCTCTTCAGTTTCCTTTCTTTTCTCCTTGCCCCGAGGCTCCTCATGCAATTACCAGGATGCCCACTCTGGCTTAGAACTGGACTTAGTTGGGCATCCGAGAGTCACCTGTTGTGGGAACTTAGTACCTTGTTTGGGAGAATACATTCAGAAGCAGGGTTAGTGACAACTGTGTTGAACACAGGAAACTTACTTCTTAGTATCATGAAGACTCTTTTGGGACTAACAGTCCCAAAATAAAGTTCCAGTGAACTTTATTCACTGGAGGTACAGAACTCTAGGTATTACCCAGACTGGCCATATTCCAACTTTCCAGTCAGTCCTTAAGATGCCTTATCATCAGAGTCATGGCTTCCCAATCTTCAGAGGCTCAAGGGATCTCCGCTGCCAGATGTGAATGGTAAATAAGTGAGAGTGGGGGAAGGGGCATAAACAAACCACAAACCTTCCACTGATCCTTGGTCTCTGGCTTACAAATTAGAAGTTGGAGAGCTGGGCTTCTTGTACCTTCAGGTCTGTATGTGTTTCATCTTTTCAAAAGTAGAGGCAGTGATGAAGGGAGACTGCTAAGCTGATTCTGATTAATCAGGAGGAACTAGTTGGTGGGATAAAGATGACAGGAACATCGAGAGACAATGACCATGCCATCTTAGAGTTTGTGATTAATAAGGAGAGTACTGCTAGGAGGCATTAATAGAGTGGATTCCAAGTTCCAAGACAGGGAATATCGCATGGTCTGAGAATTTAAAAGTGAAGCCAGCTCAGGAGGAATGGGAGCCTCTCAAAAAGGAAAATTTGTTGACAGTTACAACTGATACTGATACTAATGAAGAGGAAAAATGGGAGTGGCTAAAGAGGATAACGTGAATAAATAGAGAATTTACTTAATATTTTACTTTTAAAGGAAGCATGTATAAGAGATAGAGCAGAAGGCATGTAAATGAGGACAGATACAAAAAAGTGGCCAGGTCCTTTATTAATAGCCTCAGGATGGCTAAAGCACAGTATGATCTTGTGATGAATACTTAAAAAAACTAGACCAGTAATTTTTTCAGTGTGGGGAGCTCCTGGTAAGGAAAATCCCTTGACAAATGCAGATTGTCAACTGTTCTGCAATTATTAGTCTTAGAGAGTTGACTAAAGGCACCAACCACTGAAGTATCATGCAGATAATAATACATATTAGGGGTAGGCCTTGAATCCAGATTTTTTTGGCTCCATGGCTGGCTCTCTATCCACTATAGTAGGCTCCTCATCAGAGTCAGTGTGCCATGTGATGATCGTAATAAGGGACTTAAAAGAACTAAGGAGGGGCAAAAAGCAAGATCAAGGAAGTCTACTCACTTTTGCACTCTTACATTTTCCCCCTGTGTATTGTCTGTTGCCTCATTCATACCTGGAATGCTCACTCCTTACCTCCACTTTTTAATTTTCCTGATTCCTTCAAGATTTATCTCAAAGCCCACCTTCTTTAAGGAAGCTTTTCCTTATTTCCCCCAATTGCCAGTGCCTTCCTACTTTGCATATATCTTTAAAAACATTTTTTTGGGAGGCAGTCAGGGTTAAGTGACCTATCCAGGGTCAAACAGCTAATAAATATGTGAGGTCAGATTTGAACTCAAGTCCTCCTGACTCCAGGGCTGCTGCCACTGTGACACCTAAGCTGCCTCTACTTTCAATAAATCTTATGTGTACTTAGTTATTTATGTAGTCTCTCCCCCATTAGAATTTGAGCTACCTGAGGGCAGGAACTGTTTTTACCTTTCTTTGTAATTCCCACACTTAGCACAGTGACCAGGCATAGGAATTGCTTAATTAATGCTTGTCAACTGACTGACTGACCGAATTTGCGCTATATTTAATATAAAAAGGAAGTTGATATTGGATAGCAGAGAAGGTGTAATGAATCAATGGTTTTGGTTCTGTTTTTTTTCTACCAAGGACAATGATCTTCATGCAGAGAATGATTTTAAAAAATTGTTAATAGGGAATTGAAACCATGGGTAACTAACTAAGGAGATAATGACAGAACCTAGCTGCCCACCCAGTTGAGCTTTGTCCTGGGGTTCTGAAAGATGTGATTGATAAATCATTTACTATTGTGGGAAAGCAGAGACCTTATCCCCAGTGAGAATGGGGGTGGTCTTAGTCCTCAAAACAGCCGAAGAGAAGGGAGTGCTTTTGGTACCCACACATGCCCAATGAGTGTAGATTAATGGATTGATGTCAGGAGGCACGTCTCAACTGTATTGATGAAATGATTGTGTGGACCAAGACAGATATGGCATGCTGATCAGATTAGTGAATGCCATCAAGTTCCAAGGTAATACATTGGATCTAACAGAAACTTAATTAGGAAAGGAAAACATACTGGCTCTAGAGTCAGAGGATCTAGGTTCAAATTAAACCTCTGATGTTTATCATCTCTGTGACTTTGGTCAAGTCACTTAATTTCCCTGTGTTTCCTCAACAGTAAAATGAAGGGGTTAGACTAGATGGCTTCTGATGTTCCTTCCAGCCCTAGATTTTTGATGCTATGATTCTTAAACATTCCCAACAGATTACAATAGCATTTTTGTAGTGGAAAGGACACTGGCTATGGAGTTAGGTAAACTGGAACCTGGATTATGATTTTTCCTTTCCAGTTACTTATTACCTGGGGGACTTTGGGCAAGCCAATTCACTTCTTGGAATCTCAGTTTCCACACTGAGAAAATGAGACGGTTGGACCATATCATCTCAAACTTCAGACTTTGTTGTTGTTGTTGCTGAGTCCTTTTTAGTTGTTTCCAATTATTTGTGACCCCACTTGGGGTTTTCTTGGCAAAGATGTTGGAATGGTTTGCCATTTCTTTCTCCAGCTGTTTTACGGGTGAGAAAACAGGCAAACAGGGTTGTTTGCCAGGATCACACAGCTAGCAAGTGTCTGAGGCTGGATTTGTACTCAAGTTCTCCTGTCTCCAGGCTGGGCACTCTATGTACCATGCCACCTAGCTGCCCAGATGATTACTAGCTCAAAATCTATGATCCTATGAGCAGTAGGTTTCAGCTAACAAGATGGAATTGACTGGAGATAAATGTAAAGTCTTTTACCTAAGGTCAAAGTATTAAAGTGCACATATACTAAATGTGACCTGGTGTTACTAGAAAATAGCTCTTGCGAAAACAATTTTGGATTCTAATAGAATGCCAGCTTTCTGAGCTGTGGCAAACCAGGCAAGAAAATGTGACCTGAGGGCCCAGCGATAGAAGTACAATGCCCAGAGTGAGGCAGGGTGTAGTTCTACTGTACATGTCAAGGTTGTGGCCACGTTGTGGTGCTGCATTTGAAAAAGGATATATCTAGATGCATCTTACATGAACTTTCAGCTCACATACACTATTGGCCTCCAAGTGGGATCTCTATGTATACATGTGTATGTGTATGTATGTATGTATGTATACATGGCAGTTATCTCCCGTGCCCATCCCAGATCTGTTGGGAGCCTTAATTGTCATCTGAAATCAGTTTGCACCTTTTAGGACACAATGGAGAACAAGAATTTAAAAAGTAACATAGTTAATTAGGGTTAAAATAATTAACAAAGGAATAGAGAAACAATCTCACACACATTCCTGTGGGATTACAATCTAATCCCCTTTAATCCTTGAATGCACTGAGATCCTGTGCAAAGGGGGAGGGAAAGCTCTCACACTCTTAGATTAACTCTGTAGTTTAGGGAGAGGGCACGGCAAAGTTGCTGCCCTACTGGTGGGGGAAGGAAGGAGATAGATTTGCTCCTACAACATCTGTGGTACTGGTAGCTTTCTACTGCCTCAATCAGTCTTCTTACACTTTACCTCTTCTCACTGTCGCGTAGTCTAAGATCCAGTGATTTGGGCTTCCTTGAAGAAGATACTCCGTTTCCTTACTGTGGAAAGTTTTACTGACTGTCCTCCATGCCTGGAGTGCTCCCCTTCTTTCTCTCTGCCTCCTGGCCATCCTGGCTTCCTTCAAGTCCCAGCTAAAATGCCATCGTTTATAAGAAGCCTTTTTCCAATGCCTCTTAATGCTATTGTCTCCCCTCTGTTTATAATCTCCAATTTATCTTTTATTTATCATGTTTGTATATAGTTGTTTGCATATTTTCATTATAATGTGAGCTCAAGAGCAAGGACTTCTGCCTTTCTTTGTAGCCTCAGTGCTTAGCACAGTGCCTGCCGCATAGGAGGCATTTAATAAATGTTTATTCATTGACTCACAGTTTTTTTCTCATCCCCCTAGCAAGGAGGCTACATGGCTACATGTCTGTAACACCTTTCCATTTCCAAGTACTGCCACATTTGCTTCTTCCATCTAGCTCCCCCTTCTCTCCTCATAGGTCTCCTTTCACTAACCAGAGTATTTACTACTTGATTTACTTAACCTGTGTCACATATGCTCAGTCTCATGGGGAATGGAGTCCTGGGAAACTTCTCTCAATGAACGATTGCTCTCTAGGACTGGATATCATGGGAAATTCAGCTCCCTATGTTTCACCTTGGGCCTGCCCATGACACAGAGGAGGGTGACCAGGATGGCAAGGGGACTAGAAAATATGCCATATTAGTATATATTGTAACAACAGAGGATGCTTTTGCAAGGAGGAGAGAAAACCATGTCAGGAGGGAGGGAGGGAAACATAAAAGCAATCTTCAACTATATAGAGGATTGTCATATCAAAGATGAAATAAGCTCATTTTTCTTGGCTACTCAGGGCAGAACCAGGATAAATAGAGTAGAAATTCCAGTGAGGCAGATTTCAGCTCAGCCTAAAAAATTAGAGTTGTCCAAAAGTGGAATGGATTCCTTTAGAGGATGGTGAATTTCTCCCTCACTGGGGGTCTTCGGGCAGTGGTAGAATATGTGTAGAGACTGTACTAGATATAGTCTTCTAATTCCCAGCCTATAATGATTATGTGATGACAACCTTTCTTTTAAGGGCCAAATTATGAACAGCATAGGCTCTGATGTGCTATTATAACATGATTTAGTACATTAATAATTATAGTTTAAAAGAGTAACAAAACAAATTCAGCCTTGTTAAATATTTGGGTAAAATAGTGATTAATCATAGCTTATGTATTGATTCACTTATTTATGCATTTATTCAACAACTAGTTACTGAATGCCCAGTGTTCAAGAATTTCTTTATCACTTTATAACAGCACTACTTGGAGCCAGGGGTTACATTCTCTGTAAAGGCTAGAATGCACTGTGGGGATTTAATAGGTAGAGCTCTAGGACCTGTAACAACTCTGGGGGCAAAGAATTGTTGACAAAGTCTCCTTCTTTCACACTTTGCTTTCTTTCTCAGTACTCCTTCCTCTTCAGGGTAGGCAGCAAAATTTAATGATCCTTTCCTTGCACAGTCCCATATGACATGACCTAAACAGTACGCTGATTGTGTTGTAATTTCCTCTTCTTAAGCTTTCTTTGTATAGCTTTTATAGAACCTGTATCATCAGTTCAAAGAATCAATGGCTTTGGAAGAGAATCTTTCTTCTCCCTTCCTTCCTTCCTTCCTTCCTTCCTTCCTTCCTTCCTTCCTTCCTTCCTTCCTTCCTTCCTTCCTTCCTTCCTTCCTTCCTTCCTTCCTTCCTTCCTTCCTTCCTTCCTTCCTTCCTTCCTTCCTTCCTTCCTTCCTTCCTTCCTTCCTTCCTTCCTTCCTTCCTTCCTCTCCTCCTCCTCCTCCTCCTCCTCCTCCTCCTCCTCTTCCTCCTCCCTCCCTCCCTCCCTCCCTTCCTCCCTCCTTCTCTCTCTCTCTCTCTCAACTGCCACCTCCAATGAGAGAATGCTAACATCTAATTGGTTTCTTACAATGAGGAAGTAATGTGAAATTCACCAAGACAACTATCCTATGGCAGGTGCTTTTAGATGGTTGATAGTATACTGCCCTCTTTTGCCCAGGAGGTGTCAAGCAGATTTAAAAAAAAATTATATAATTGGGAAAAACCTCAAACAAGTAAGGTATAGTTTATGAGGGTCTCACTTAGCTAAGGACTTGTCTGAATTTAACAAGACAACTATTATAATAGTTTATCTTTATAGTGATCCAATTCCAATTCACATTTGGTTTTCCAAAGAAAATACAATGAAAGATATGATATACTCAGAAGTGCTGAACTTTGTCTACCCCCCACCCCGTCCTGATCTAGTATAAAAACCTACATTTTAGAAGTCTAAAACCCTTTAGTACTTCACCATATTTCTCCTCAATACACTTTGTCCTCTGACATCATTATTTCTGTTAAGGGAACCGCTCTTCACTCAGTCACCCATGCTTTAAGAAAAATGTTACCTTTGCTTTCTTTTCAGCCTTACATCCACCCCTTCCCCCATTCATATCTTCCAAAGCTGCCCCTCCTTTCTTTTCTCATCACTATCACTCTGGTACAGGTCTTCATTACTGTCCATTTAGCCTCCTGAAATAGCCTTGGTCCCTACCTCTAATCACAGGCCCCTTCAATCTAGCCTCTCCACTTTGCTAGATTAATCTTCTTTATACACAGATTTGATCACATACTGACTCAGCTCAGTACCCTTCAATGACTCTCTTTTGCCTAAATAAGCAAACTAAATAAGTTAGAAAAATCCTTACCCTAGAATTTAAGGCCCTCTATAGCCCAGCAAGCCTTTACCTTTACAAGCTTATCTCTCCCCACAGCTCGTCTGTATGACCTCGGTTCCAATCAAAATGGACTACTTAGTGTTCCTGGTACATGTCCAACACTCTTTGGACAAATCTTTGATATTCTCTGCGCCTGCCTCAGTTTTCTCATCTTTGAAATGATGAGGTGGATTAGATGTCTTTTAAGGCCTCTTCTTGTTCTTCATATGTGATCTGATAAACCCTACCACTTTTTCTCCTTCCAATGATATACATTTCTAGTTTCTTTAACTGATCCTCAAATGGCATTGCCTACATTTGCATGTTACTCCTCTTTCTACACTTGACAGTTCAGCCAAATTGACCTTGCTCCTCACACATGGCATAATATCTGCCATTTATTCTTGCTCCTCGCACATGGCATAATATCTGCCACCTTCACAGTGACTATCCCCCATGCACTCTTCAACCACCCTCATCTCATTTTACCATTTTAGAAGACTTTGTTCTTTTTTTTCCAAAATTCTCTTCCAGTTTTACCTTTTATATGATGATACCTTGCCTGATTCCCTCATCTATTAATGCTTTCACACATTGCCTTATATTTATGTTGTGTATATTATTTGTGTACGTTTCATATCCTGAAAGAATGTAAGATCCCCAAGGGCAGGGATTATTTCATTTTTATCTTTGTATCCATGTTGCAGATACTTAATAAATGCTTATTGCTTGCTTGTTTGATGATCTCCAGGCACTCCTTTCTCCTGGTTTACCTTTCTTCTGAACTCCTTCCAGCTTATCAACATTCTCCCTAAAGGCAGTGCTCAGCATAGGACACTCCAGCACCTCACCAGGGTCAAGTCCAGCAGGACTACCATTTCCCTTATCCTGAATGTTATATTTCTCTTAACAGAATCCAAGATTACTTTAGCATTTTTGAATGCTGTTATTCTGTTATTAAATAAGATTGAACTTTTAATCCCCCAAAGTTTCCAGATACTTTTCATAAAAACTGTTATCTAACCAAGCTTTCCCCCATTTTGTATTTTTTGAAATGGATTTTTTGGAGTCTAAGTATAAAACTGCCTCATGTATAGATTGGATCTCCAAGGAGACAATTCAATCAAAACAATGAGGTAGCCTATTACATTTTTGGTTTCTGAGTCTGTTGGAGTTAGTATGTCATCAATATCTTCTAATAATATGGTAAATTTTCGGTACACTTTACCTCTTTCCTCCATCAAATCCTATCATGTAATAAAGAAAAAAATGTACATAAAACTGACTAACCAAGCAATGGAATTCAGACAGCATATGTAGCATTCTACAGATTAGATAAAGGAAATTTATTAAGCATTCGCTATAGCTAGACTAGGGATAGCTAGGTGGTACAGAGGATGGAATGCTGGGCCTGGGGTCAAAAAGAACTAAGTTCAGGTACTTATTAGCTGTATGGCCCTGGACAAGTCACTTAACCTGTTTGCCTCAGTTTCCTCATCTGTAAAATGAGCTGGAGAAGGAAATGTCAAACCAATCCAGCATCTTTGCCAAGAAAACCCCAAGTGGGGTCACAAAGAGACAAACACAACTACAACAGCAACAAAATATGCCAGGCACTGGGTTAAGTTTTGGGAATACAAATAAAGGTAAAAATAAAGACAGTCCTTACCCTCAATGAACTTATATTCTAATGGAGGAAGACAACACATAAAAGGAAACCAAAAAGCACTGGAGTGCTATGGGGAACAAAGTTGAAAAGTCAAGAACAAAGCTGGCTGTAGGGGTAGTGGCACCTCTATTGAAAAGAGGTCATACAGACAAGCATATCTATATGAAAAGACAAGAAGAGGTGGAAAAGTCTAGATAGTCAAGCACAAAGTCATGAGAGATCTTTATTGAGAGGAGAGATAGATGCATGTTTTATCCTTAGTTCTCTGGAATCAAGATTGATCATTGCAATTAATCTGAATATAGCTGCCTTTCAGAGTTATTTTCATGTCATGTCATTTCTTTGTAGTCATTGTGTGCCTGTTCTCTTGGTTCTGATTTTGTTCTGTTTCACTTTATACAAGTCTTTTCTTCTCAGGATTTTCTGAATTCCTTATGCTCATCATTCCTTATGAGGCAGTGTATTGGCAATCAAGATGGGCTCTTAGCACTTATTCAACCAAGTGCCCTTGAAGATTTTGGCCTTCGTTTCCTTGATTAAGAGTCCTTGATAACCTCCTTGCCTCAAGGGAGAGCCTAGTTTACATGGGTTTGAGTGACACGTTTGTGACATCAGAAGCTTTTAGACCACATGGGTTTAAGTTGCATTTTTGTGACATTTTAGGTCATGTGGGTGAGTCACATGTGTGACTCACCTTTGACCCTGAACAAGATATAGAAACCCAGAGGTTGGCTTTCTCTTTTGGAGTTCTGAGCTCCACTGAGCCACTGTGAGGAGTGGCAAGTTACTCTGGGCCAGCCGTTGTTGAGCTCCCGGCTGAAGTCAGGTGTTGATGTTCCTTGGTAACTATGAATTGTATTTGGTCTGTTTATAAATGTATGTTTGTAATTTCTTTGTATTTGCTCTGAAGTTCAGGGTGCTGGCTTTTCCCTCTGAGCTGAGCAAATGATATTTGTACGTTGGATTAAAATAAGATTGTTAACCCCTTAACACTACTTTCCTTTGTAAATCAGTTCCAAAGAACCTGTGCTTGCAGCATTCTTGTTGTTGGGCTTGTATTGGTTTTTCACCCCTTCAGTAGCTGCTAGCCGGATTGTTGCAACAGTCAGTAAAAGTATCTCCATTCCATGATCTTTTAAAGATTGACAGTGGGTCAGCAATCATATTCTCCAGTTCTTTCTGGACCCTGGGATGTATTTTATTATTGCCAAGAGCCTTGGACTACCCAAAGGCAGCTAGGTTTTCTTTTTCCTCCTTTACTGTCTCTCCACTTCTCATGTTTCAATTCTGTATTACTCATTTTTGTTCTGTTCTTTCTAGTCCAAAGATCATTGTTATTGACATAGAAAACAGAAGAGATTTGAACATTATTGCTGTAATGTTATCTCTAGTGTTGTCAATGTTTCACCCACCTTAAGGGGCCTTCTTATCTCTTCTTTGATTTTCTTCTTTTCCTCAGGATAGTTGAACTCCCTTTCCTCTTTTAAGCTATTTTATAGAAGCCATATTTTAACACAGTAGCAGGGTGATGTGGCAGCCAGACACTATTGCAATCATAGGCTACATCCATAGCAATGGTAGTTCTATCGCACATTTATCAGATAAGGAAATACAAGATAATCTGAAGAGGGAGAGAGCAGTGACAGTTTGGGCAATAAGCAGGGTAGATTTTCTGAACAAGGTGGCACCTGAGTTGAGCCTTGAAGGAATTCAGATGTATAAGAGATGGAGAAGTGGAAGGAATTCATTCTGGGTATGGGAGATACTTCACCTATGCCAAGGCACGACAGTGGGAGATGTAATATTGAAGAACAGGTAGGACAGTTTGACTGGAATGTAGAATGTGTGAAGGAGAGTAAAGTAAAACAAATCTAGAATGGTTGTTTGTAGCCATACCAGTTTAAAATTCCAGGCTGAGGTGCTTGTATTTTATGGGAGCTACTGAATATTGTATCCATTTCTGGTTGCCACATTTTAGAAGAGACATTGACAAATTGGATTATAGCCACAGGAGGGCAACCGAGATGCTGAGAGGTCCTTTCAGTATTAGTTGAAAGAAACAGAGAAGAGGAGACTTGGAGGGATAGGTAGCTGTTGTATACTGGTGTCCTAGGTTGCTTATGTTATGTTATGTTGTGTTAAGTTATATCATATCATATCATATCATATCATATCATATCATATCATATCATATCATATCATATCAAATATTGTTATATTATATTGTTATATTATAGCCTTGCAAACCCCTCAGCATGGCATTGATCTAGAAATTCATCCTTGTGGGCCTCTTTTCTTCTCTCCAGGTCTTCATGACACTTCATGACTACTGCCTTCTAGTTTTCTCCCTCTCTGACTACCCCTTCTCAGTCTCCTTTGCTTGATCTTCAATTCAGGTCATACCCTCTAACTGATACCCATGGGCAGCTCCTAAGTCTTTCTTCTTTTCTCCTTCGATATTACTTCATTTGGTGATCTCATCAACTCCAATGGATTGAATTGCTAATAACTTATAATTGTGTTGATTTTCAAATCTTCTTATCTAGCCCTTATCTAGCCCTAACCTCTCTGCTGAACTCTAGTCTCTCTCTCCAACTGCCTAATACATATTTTGAGCTGGATGCTGTGTAGACATCTAACCAACATCCACCCAACATGTCTAAAACTGAACTCATTATGTTTTGTCCCCAGCTCTTCCCTCTTCTGAACCTCCCTATTCCCGTCGAGGGTACCAGCACCCTTCTAGTTACCTAGGCTCACAACCTTCATCAGTTACCCTTGACTCCTCACTCTCTCTTACCATGCATTTTATTGCCAAATCCTGTCTATTTTACCTTTGTAACATCTTTAGCAAACACGGCCTTGCTTCTTCTCTGCCACTGTCACCACCCTAATGCAGGCCCTCATCACCTCACCCCTGGACTATTGAAATAAACTGCTAGTCTCCTTGCCACAAGGCTCTTCCCACTCTACTTCATACTTTCAAAGTGATCTTAAAGTTCTGTTCTGATCATATCATGCCACCCCTCTACCCTACTCAATAAACTTCATTGGCTCCCTATCATCTCCAGGATTAAATATAAAACTTGGTTGCCATTCGAAGTTCTTTATAACCTGACTCTCTTCCACCTCCCTCTTTCTAGTCTTCTTATACCTTATACTTCCCACCCCAAGCACACTTCAGTCAACCGTTAACTGCCCTCCCGGCTGTCTCTCTGTGAAAAACCTCCATCTCCCAACTCCAGACATTTTCAATGGCCTCATCTCCACCTCCTGGCTTCCCTTTAAGTTCCATGTAAGATCTTCTACTACAGGAAGCTTTTCCGATGACCTCCCCCGCCCCACAATTCTAGTACCTTCCTTCTGTTGATTAGCTCTAATTTATCCTGCATATTATTTATTTGTAGGTAGTTATTTGCACATATCCTCTATTAGTCTGTGAGTTCCTTGAATTCAAGGACCTTCTTTTGCCTTTCTTTTATATCCCTAGTGATCCCCAGTCCCTAGCACATAGTAGGTGCTTAATAAATGTTTATTGCCAGATTAAGTGACTGACTTCTTCCCCTCATGCAGACTGCAAACCCTCTATATTCAGTGTACTTGGTTATTTTGAGGCTAGCCTGGAGATATACCTCTCTAAACTCATTGAAAGTTGGTTCTTGGAAAATAGACATAGCTTTTCCAGCTTGTTAGAACTTGACAAAGCTTGTGCTACACTCTCTGGTATACTTTTGTACATAGTAGACTGCTATAGATAAAGTGCTGGGTTTAGAGTCAGGAGGACTTGAGTTCAAATCCTAACTCAGACACATTGCTATGTGACCCTCCATAAGTCACTTAACCTCTTTCAGCCTCAGTTTCCTCATCTGTAATTGTATTAAAAATAGCACCTATTTCACAGAGTTTTGGTGAAGATTATACACACACATATAAATTTATATATAAAGCTATGTACATATTAGCTTACATACATATAAAGCTTAATATATGTTTGTATACATTGTATATATACTTTGTAAACATGCTATATAAACATTAGCTATTACTATTATTAGCAAGCACTTAATAAGGATTTATTTAATTGAGTTTAGTAGCCTTTAAGAATACTTAAAAATTCTTCCCTAATATGGAAGATCATTCTGCTCTTGCCACTACTGAGTCCTACCCCATTAATTGAATTTCACACTCCATCTCTCATTTCCCACCTCCATGCTTTTTTTCACAGGCCATGTCCCATGCCTAAAAAAGCACTTCTTCAACTCATCAGTGTCCTAGAATCTTGGAAGTCTTCTGGGTTGCCCCTTGCTGTTAGCTTTCTCCCTCATCAAACTCACCTTTTTAGATGTTGAATCACTGCCCCCTTCCCTCCTGTGGAGTGTAAGGTCCATGAGAGCAGGGACTGACTGGGGTTTATATATCTACAGGCATAGATATAGATATATAGACACACACGTATACATTTAGAGGCTAATACAGTGGCTGGCATAGATAACAGGTGTTTGAAAAATACTTGTTGAATTGAATTACACTGAATTGAGTTGAATTGACTTTAATTTAATAGTTACGTACCATCTACAGCATTTGAAGACCAAACTCGTTTTTTTTTTCCCAGCAGAAGTTGAACAAGACTGAGAGTGGTGTTGCACTGCGTGGAGAAGACTGTACTGTAAAAACCAAATCAAACAAAAACCTTGTGTTATTTTATGTACAGATCAAATTTGAAGTTCTTCAAAAGAAATTTACCTACTCTGAAGGCATAAAGCAGAAGGCTCATTCCATAAGTGAAGAGACTGAGTTTAGGTAGAAATTGGCCAAGCTGAAGGGGAGAAGTTGTAGAATACAAATGACTTAATGAATACAGATGTGGGTGGAAATAGCATTTCCAAAAGCCTTAGTGGTAACTGGTAGCCATGGTAATGAAGGTAGCCTTTGATCAGTATCAAACTGATTGGGCGAGATATCTTGGGACTAGAAAACTAGTTTAGCACCCCATAGGCAATTCAGGAAAGATAGTTTGCATTGCTTTTATCCTTTTCCTTCCTTCCTTCCTTCCTTCCTTCCTTCCTTCCTTCCTTCCTTCCTTCCTTCCTTCCTTCCTTCCTTCCTTTCTTTTTCCTTTCTTTCTTTCTTTCTTTCTTTCTTTCTTTCTTTCTTTCTTTCTTTCTTTCTTTCTTTCTTTCTTTCTTTCTTTCTTTTTCCTTCCTTCCTCCTTCCCACTCTTTCTTTCTCTCTTTCTCTTCCTCCCTCCCTTCCTTCCTTCTCCTCCTCCTTCTCCTCCTCTTCCTCCTCTTCCTCCTCCTCCTTCTTCTTCTCCTTCTCCTTCTTCTTCTTCTTCTTCTTCTTCTTCTTCTTCTTCTTCTTCTTCTTCTTCTTCTTCTTCTTCTTCTTCTTCTTCTCTCCTGGAAAAAAGGGAAGGGCAAAGAGTACAGCGGGGCAGGGAGATATCACAATTGACATATGTGACACTGTCTTATAGGGCAATCCATTTCTTGTCTTTGCACATTCTGTCCTTCATACCTGGAATGCACCCCTTCTTACCTTCCTTACTTAGAGTCCTTTACTTCTCAAAACTCAACTCAAAGACCACCTCATATAGGAGGTCATCCTGGCTCCCCAGCTACAAGTGCCTCTCCACAGTTATTTTGTATTTACTTGGAATATATTATTCCTTCATTCCTTCATTTACTAATCTATCTATCTATCTATCTATCTATCTATCTATCTATCTATCTATCTATCTATCTATCTATGTCCATGTTATCACCCTCTCCCCTCTTCCCCAATATGAGCTATTTGAGCACAGAGATAATCTTGTTTGTGTCTATATATCAGCAGCACCTAGCACAGAGCCTGGCACATAAAAATGCAAATATAATAAATATGTGCTTTATAAATGCTTGTTGATCGATTGATAGATAAGGGTAGCTGTTCTAGATGATTTTATTAGCTCCCATGGCTTCAGTTATCATCCGTATGCAGATGATTCTCAGATCTATTTAACCATCCCTAACCTCTCTCCTGACTTCCAGTCTCACATAATTAACTGCCTATTGGACATTTCAAATTAGATGTTCCATAGATATCTCAAAGTCAAATTTTTCAAAACTTTTTTTTTCTCTAAACCCTCCCCTTTTCCCAGGGTACTACCATCCTCTCAGTCACTCAGGGTCATTACTTTGATGTCATCCTTGATTCCTCACTCTAACTCATCCTACACATCCAATCTGTTGCCAAATCTTGTTTCTACCTTCACAACATCCCTGGTATATGTCCCCTTCTGTCTGCGTAGCTACCATGCTGAAAGCCCTCAACACCTCATGTCTGGATCATTGCAATAGCTTGAGGGTAGGTCTCTTCACCCCATATCTCCCCCTCCTCCCACTCCAGTTCATTCATTACTTAGCTGTCAAAGTAATCTTTCTTATTCAGTCAATTCAAATGGGTCCCTTTTATCTCCAGGATCAAATTTAAAACTCTCTCTGGCTTTTAAGACCCTTTGCAATCTGGCCCCTTCCTTCCTTTCTGGTCTTCTTGGATTCTAGTTCCTGGAACACATTGCATCTCCTTACTGTGTGAATTTTCCCTAGCTGTTTCATGTGCTTGGAATTTTCTCCATCCTTCACCTCTTGGTTTTCCTGCCTTCCTTCATGGCTCAGTTTAAATCTTATCTTCTATAGGAGACTTTTCTTGGTTCCTTCCATTACTAGTCCCTTCATTCTGGGATCGCCTTCCATTTACACTGTATGTGTCTTCTATGTGCTTGCTTGTTTGCTTGTTCTTTCTCTTGTTAGATTGAGAGCTCCTTTAGGGGAGGGAATATATTTTTGCCTCTCTTTGTATCTGTAGTGATTAGCATGGTGCTTGTCACCAAGTACGCACTTAATAAATGTTTTTTTACTTGTTGTTGCCTTTGTTAGGACTAGCAGAAAGTAGAGAAAGAGAAAAGTGTTCTGGATAGATACATAAAAGAACACCATATTTCAGAGTTTGGGAAAGACCCAACTAATCAGTTTTTTTTCATTCTCTTTTTTACAGATGTGACAGCTGAGGTTCAGGGAAGTTATAGGATCATAGCTTTGGAGATGGAAGTGGCCTTAGTGGTTACTAAATCCAGTTCCCTAATTTTATGGATGAGGAAACTGACACTCACAGATGTTAAGTGTCTTGGTCAAGGCCTCATGGCTTTTAAGTGTCCTGGTTCTGTTGCATACCCCTTCTGTGACCTTGGGCAGGTCATTTAATCTCTTTGGATCTCAGTTTCCCAATTTGTAAAATGAGAAGATTGGAAAAGATGGTCTTTAAGGTCTCTTTCAGCCATAAATCTATGATCTTACATATAATTAAAATTTTATTATTTATTTATTTTTAAAATTCACTAAAATTTTTTTGAGTTCTGAATTTTCTTCCTCCCTCCTGATCTTCCCCCACCCTTTGAGAAGGCAAACAATATGATATCAAATATACATGTGAAATCATACAAAACATATTTCTAGTTATGATTTAAACTCATGTCTTTCCTACTTCAGGTCTAAGACTATTCACTACACCAGTAATGACTTACTATAATTTACATTACCTGTTAGTGGCCAGCTTCGGGAGTGTACCTTGTGGAAGCTTTCCCATTGGTTCTTCTCCTTTCCCTCAGGTGAAAAACCAATGGGAAAGCTCTTCCAGGTTTTTTGCTGACACACCTGGTCCAGATTCTAGGCCTGCTTGGAGGCCTAGAACTCAGGTCTCCTGATTCTCAATTAAATTCTCTTTCCACTACAGTGTCAGTTCCCAAAGTATGGTGTATGAACCCTTACAGGTCCACCAAGAGACTTTCAGGTGATCTTCAAGGTCACAACTATTTTTATAGTAAAACTAAGGCATCATTTGCTTATTAAAATGCTCCACTTTCGACTACATATCTGTATGAGGCCAGATTTTCTTCATACATTTCAACCAAAACAACACATCACAACAGATTGAATGCAGAAGAAGATATAAGACTCAAGCTGTTTTCTATTAAGCCAGACATCAAAAAGACTTGCAAAAATATGTAAAACAATGCCTCTCTTCTCACTAATTTTTTTTAAAAAGATGTAGCTATTTTTCATAAAAATATGTTGTTTGTGTTAACATGTAATGGATTTATTCTTATTATTATTTTAAAAGAATAAACATATTTTGAATTTTTAAAAAATTTAATGTCTAGTATTATGAATATCAATCACTATAACCCACGCAAACAAAAACTCTTTGGGGCTGGTGGTTTTGCTCATTTATTTTTAAGAGTGAGCCAAAAATATTTGGGAACCTCTTCACCATGGCATGTTTCAGATAGATCATGAGTAGAAATAGAACTCTTGTTGCTTCCAAGCCTCCCAGAGACCAAACATCCTGAGGCTGGTGTCCTCAAATCTTCTAGGGACTGTTTGAATCCAAGAATACTAATATTCCTCATTCTGAAGGAAAAGAGACGGGAAAGATTATAACATGGGTCAAACTGCTTCAGAGGTTTAGTTTAAAAAAAGGGGGGGGATGGATTTTAAATTGAACCAAGTGCCTTCCATGCCCAGGTCTTAGGGTGTAAAACCCTAAGGATTAGGTTTTTTTAAATATACTATTACTTAAGAAAAAAATTCTCTTTTCATGGCATATGCAAATAAAGGTTTTTTTTCCAATTAGGAACTTAATTTGTTAAAGAAAATGGCATTTATCTCGATGTTTCTTAGCCATCCTTTCAACAGAAGAGAAACCAGATTGTTGCTGGTTTATCTCATTAAGGACACAAAAGTGTTGCTTAGTGTTGACACAAGAAAACTGTAGGTAGGTGACCTATAATTCATAGGAAGGAAAAGAAAAATGTGATGTATCTTGCTGACATAACTAATGTGTAGTGACAGATCATATCACACATTAACATTCAATTTTAGGTGATTGATGCAGCAAATATAGTCTCTCTATAATAATAAAATAATAGTCTCTCTCCTCCCACTCTTCCACCCCCTTTGGAATCAAATGAAGGTTAGTGAAAAGTAAATTTTTGTCATTTTTTGCTCAGTTATGAGAAGCAGGCAGATTTTTGCTTAAGATTTTACATGACTTGTAATATCCAAATGGATCTATGAGCCATGAAAGCTCATGATGGATGGAAGGAAGGAACTAAGCATTTATTTACATACCTACTATGTGCCTGGCACTGTGCTAAATATGTTACACATATTATCTCATTTAGTCTTCATAACTCTGTGATATAAGTGTTTTTTACAGTTGAGGAAACTGAGGCAGATAAAAGTTAAGTAATTTACTCAGGGTCATGTGGCTTAACAAGAGTTTGAGGCTAGATTTGAACTCAGGGCTTCTTGACTCTAGGCCCAGTATGTTATCCACTGTGCCATGATAGAACCATGAAACATGGCTACTGATACACATAAATTCTCAGACTTTGTATAGCACATGCCCAAATATTGATATTAATTGCACTATTAGAATTTTAGAATAGAATTTTATGATTGCCTGTAAACAATATAATTGGAATAAAAACTTTAAACGTAGATTTTAAAATGAGATATTTAGCTTATTTGTAGTAAAAAGTAGCAGAAAGGTGTAATCCATGATTTGAAACCTGAACACTTAAACAATGGAATTATGAGCTAAATCATATACTTTTAAAATTGGAAGTGACCTTAGATAATCATCGAGTTAAGTCCTCTTATTTTAAAATGAGGAAGCTGGGTGCAGCTACGTGGCTCAGTGAGTAGAGCACCGGCCCTGGAGTCAGGAGGACCTAGTTCAAATCCAGCCTCAGACACTTGACACGCTTACTAGCTGTGTGATCTTGGGCAAGTCACTTAACCCCAATTGGCAGTTCTTCTGCAAAAAGAAAGAAAAAGAAAAGGGAAAAAATAAAATGAGGAAGCTGAGGACCTGTTAGGGTAAACTGTTCCATAGTTTATTATGATCATAAAGTAATTTCTTAAAGCATTTATAATTTTTTAGGGAAATGGGAACTGGACTTGAGATTTTATTGATGTATCTTTCTTATAAAGAAACTCCCTCCTCCAATGTTGGTTGATACATAACCCATATATGTCAGATCCGGAAGTTGAACACACTTCTTGGCTCTGATAACCAGCTTTCTTTCCACTATACAAGGCTTTTGTAATTTGTAAATTGTAACTATCCAATTTATAATTATTTAATTTTTAATATTTTAAGTATGGAGGAGTAACATGGCATAGTGAATAGAGATCTGGCTTAAGTCAGAATAACCTAGCCTCAAGTTATTCCTCTATTAGTTACTGGATTTGTGACCCTGGGCAAGTCACTAGATCTCTCAGTTCCCCGGGCAACTCTCAGAACAATTACATATCTGCATTGGCAGATCGATGTTTCTCATTGTGAGTTCTCCACACCAATGAAATCCTAAGTTCAAACCTCCTTTTGCCCACAAACAGAATTGAAATCCTTATTACATACACCTACCTAGGTCATGAATCTAGGTCATTCAACTGGACTTTCCCGCAACTGCATCTAATTGGAGCCACCCTTCTTCTTTTGACTCCACTTTTATGCCAACTAAAGCATAACTTTAATTTGTTCATTATGATTTTATTCAAAATTTCCCTGTGCTCATGCAAGTTGCATGACTAGGTTTTGAAATTATCCCTGTAGTTTAGAGTCAGCTTTAATAATCTTTTAATGGTTCCAGTGGGCTCACTCTATTGTTCCCTTTAGTCAAAAAAGTAAAAATAGTTTCCACTGGTTTGCATACAAAGCAGAGAGTTCTCTACTCTAAACTATGAAAGCTTAAAACTGCAATAAGACTTTTGGGACACCCCATATAAAGTTTGTAACACAAAACTTCTTGCTTTGATGCACTTGCTTTAATTCAAAAGCCTTTCCTTACAATTCTGGGTTTTCTTTGAAGGAATAGGAAGATCATTCATAGATTTAAAGTCTGCAGAGAACTTTGAGGCTGTCTAGTCCAACACCACCCTTCCATTTTTTAGACAAAGAAATTGAGGATCAGAGAGGTCAAGTGATTTGTTCATGGGCACACAACTGGTAAGTGTCAGAATCAGGTTTTGAACCCAGTTCCTCCTAACTCCAAGGCCAGCACTCTTCATCCTATCTCACTGACTTGAGAGTAGAACTGTCTGTGGGAGAGACAAAGGTAGCACAGGACCAAGTACCAGCCCAGCTGTGCTGAAGTAGAAGCAGAAACTTCTGCACAGAGTCAGAGTCAGCTGAGATGGCTGAATGATGAGATTTGGGCATCTTAGTGGTCCAGGCCCACAGCAAATGCCTATGACAGTAATCTAACCCTGTACAGCACACAGGCTTTCTTCCTTGCTTCCTTGAGCATCTAAGTTTGAAAAATTTTATGGGGAGGGGAGGTTTTCTTTTTCCTTTTTTCCAGTTTTTCAAACTTCAGAATGTATTTCTATATATGTGAGCTCAGCATCATCACACTTGTCTCTTTGCATCCTGTGTAAAGTGTGAAGCAGCTGAAAACACTTTTGTACTGTGAACTATATGCAAAAAATTCTTCCCCTCACTGTCTGTTTAAGATGGTTCTCTAAGGTTTCCTACAGCTAGAGTGTGACAAAATCATGTGAGAAGTGACTGGAGCCAAGATTCAGCTTGGAGATCTGGAGGGATAATGGAGGCAGGTGTTACCATTTTGACATTTATTAAGAGACTGCTGTATGTAAGGCACGATGGTAAGTGCTAAGGGGACAAAGACAAAATTGAAACTCCCTGCCTTCAAGGAGATTACATTTTACCCTGGAGTATATAGCTGCTACCAAGTATAAAGCGTGTTGCTTTCTTCCTTCTCTGTCTTCTCAGTCTATCAAGCCACTCAATGATTTCTTTTCTGCCCAACTGAGAAGAGCACACGGTGGGCTCCACTTTGCTTCTACTTATGACTCAGGTGTTAGAAGCTGCTGGGTGCCATGAGCAATCGTTCATTCAGTAATTGGCAAATCAGACCCCTGTATGAATATTCAGGATTTTATATTACAATGTTGTTTCCACAATCTGGCTAGCAGCTTCTGTGGGGGTGTAAGATCCACCCACAGCCAGCACCCAGAAAGCTGCCAGCACCCAGAAAGCACATGTTCTTTTGATCTGCTTAACTAATGAAAGCAAGGTGAAGGGGTTGGCAAGCTTACTTTAATTCAACATACAAATATCATTCACTTTGTTCAGGGGAAAAAGCCAGCACACTGAACTTCAGAACAAAATACAAACAAATTACAAACATCAACAGACAGACCCAATACAATTCATAGTTACCAACATCTAGGTTCAGCCTGGGAGCTCAGAACAAGGGCTGGCCCAGAGTCTCGCTCACCACCACTGCTGTGGGAATGAGCTCCAAGGAAGAGGAGGCCAATCCCTGGCTTTTATATCTTTTTCAGCTCAGGGGTGAGTCACACATGTGACTCGCCCACGTGACCTAAAATTGTCACAAAGAGGCTACTTAAACCCACGTGGTCTAAGAGCCTCTGCTGTCCCAGACATGTAAACTAGGCCCTCCCTGGAGTTAGCCTCACTTTGGGCCACCTTAGTTGCCAATCCACACCCACATAAGATTTACACCTAACAGGGGTTTGGGCCTGGGGATTAGCCCTTAGTAAGACTCAATGAAATATGCTGAATTACTCAAAGGAAACAAAAGCCAAACTCTTCAAGGGCACTTGTTGAACTAAGTGCTAAGGAGCCCATTTTGTTTACCAATACAAATGTTCAAATTTATTTTTGAAGCAAAGCCAAAAACTGCTCTGAGCCCCTGCTGAGCACCATGAGAATTCAAGGTTTGAATGCTGGCTTTTGGCTGGGGATCCAGAGCCAGAGGTGAGCCTTGGCCATCTGGACTTCTCCGGCACCTCTAGGCCTGACCTCACCTGTTTTCAAGCTCCCTGGGACTAAAAATAGCATAGTCAGCTGCCAATTAGTGAAGCAACAACTGGGTAAGTTGTTAGTCATGAAAGACTTTAGAAGGTGGTTGGGCTGGACTACAGGTAGTGGAGACCGTTGAACAGGCTCCACCTTTCACTAATGAGGTCAATACCACTAATTCAGGGATGGGTGGAGGAGGAAAATCAGGAGACTAGAAGACAAGAAACACATTCCTTTGTGTGGGGTTGATAGAAATGGTAGATATTTGTCTTCGCTTCCATTCAAGTCATCTGATTCAAACAAATCACATTATATCCTAGGGCACCCAAGAGCTTTTCTGTGTGACCTTTGCGTACTTACAGAGAATAAGAGAGATGTTACAGGAAGAAAGATGTGTAAGCATTTCACATATTTTCAAAAAGTGTTCTTTAAACTATGAATTGCTAATACTACTACTACTAGCAGTAGTAATAGCATCTATATATAGTACTTTAAGGTTAGCAAAATGCTTTACAAATGTCTCTTCTTATTCTTACCACATCCTTGGGAAGTGGGCGATATTTTCTTTTCATTTTACAAATGAAGAAACAGGTAGACAGAGAGCAAGTGACTTGCCCAGGGTCAGACAGCTAGTAAGTGTCTGAGGCTTTTCTTCGACTCGGGTCTTCCTGAGGCTAGGTCCAGCACTTTTATCTACCACTCACTTAACTGACCCTAGCAGTGATTGATACTTGAATATTTGGAGAACCTGAGAATGCCCAATAGCACAAGGGATATGCTCTGTGTAATTTCCTTTGTATTCAGGATATATTTTTACATTTTAGGAATGTTGTAATGTTTGGAATGCTTTATTTAGCTACTCCAATTTCTATATTAAAAATAAAAATAAAATAAAAAATGCTATTTATAACATTTATCTCCTAGTGAAGCTCTGACATCTGACTAGCTGCTAATAAATGTCTTTGCTTTTTGAAACTAAAATTTTTGAAAATAAAAATTTAGCTACTCCAATTTCTATATTAAAAAAATTAAAAAATGCTATTTATACCATTTATCTCCTAGTGAAGCTCTGACAACTGACTGGCTGCTAATAAATGTCTTTGCTTTTTGAAACTCCAGTGTCTTGCACATAGTCGGTATTCAGTAAATGTTTGTTTAATTCAAGTTAAATTTTTGAACTCTCAGAGTACATTGTATTTGCAAATCGATTAGTTTACACAAATAGAATATAACTATTATATAAAAGAGAAGAAGTATGGAATATAGAGAGATCTGGTCTTAGAGCCAGGAAGATCTGGGTTCAGGTCCTGCCTCTGATGCATACTGATTGCGTGACCCTAGGCAAGTCATGTAATGTACCAGTTCTTCAGGCAACTGAGACTTAATTGTAGAGAAAGTGCTGACCTAAATTGATAGTGAGCTGCTTTATCCAGAAGTTCCTTAATTTACTAAAATTACAGGTACAGTCCTCTATCCTTATATAAACATGCACTAAGAGTTTGCTCTAATTATCCACATAGGAAAAACTAATTGCTTGAAGAATATATATTGCCACTAATATGATATGCTATTGCACGGACAGTCTATAGAGTTTATCCATCAGAATATGTATCTTGAACAGATATCACAAATCGGCAGTGTTCTGGGCCTATAATTGAACAGGAAGAACAGAGAAGATTGAATTGCATCTGGAAAACTGAAAAATCATTTTAATGACCCTCCCCCTTCCCTCAAGCAACTTCATAAAACAAAAGCCCATCTTTTAAAATCTTTTCATATTTTTATTATTTAATATTTTTTTGTTTTCAACATTGATTTCCACAAGATTTTGAGTTACGAATTTTCTCCCTGTTTCTACCCTCCGCCCCACTCCAAGGTGGCATATATTCTGATTGCCCCATTCCCCAGTCTGCCCTTCCTTCTGTCACTGCACTCCCTCCCCCCATCCCCTTTCCCCTTACTTTCTTGTAGGGCAAGATAGATTTCTATAATACAGTTCTATCTATACATTGCCTGTATATCTTATTTTCTAATTGCATGTAAAAACAACTTTTTTTGAGCATTTGTTTTTAGAATTTTGAGTTCCAAATTCTCTCCCTTCTTCCATCCCCATGCACCCTCCTTGAGAAGGCAAGCAATTCAACTTAGGCCACACATGTATCATTATGCAAAATGCTTCCATAATAGTCATGTTGTGAAAGACTAGTTATATTTCCCTCCATCCTATCATGTCCCCCTTTATTCAGTTTTCACCAGTGACCTTGCCCATTCTGCCCTCCCTTCTATCATCTCCCCTCTCTTATCCCCTTCACCCCTACTTTCCTGTAGGGTAAGATACCCAATTGAGTGTGTATGTTATTCCCTCCTTAAGTCAAATCCCATGAGAGCAAGATCCACTCATTCCCCCTCACCTGCTCCCTCTTCCCTCCCAACAGAACTGCTTTTTCTTGCCACTTTTATATGAGATAATTACCCTATTCTATCTCTCCCTTTCTCCGTCTCCCAATACGTTCCTATCTCACCCCTTAATTTTATTTTTTTTAGATATCATCCCTTCATATTAAACTCACCCTGTGCCATTTGTCTATATATGTATATTCTGTTCAACTACCCTAATACTGAGAAAGGTCTCATGAATTACAAATATTATCTTTCCATGTAGGAATGTAAACAAAACAGTTCAACTTTAGTATGTCCCTTACGATTTCTCTTTCTTATTTATCTTTTCATGCTTCTCTTGATTCTTGTATTTGAAAGTCAAATTTTCTATTCAGCTCCGGTCTTTTCACTGAGAAAGCTTGAAAGTCCCCTATTTTATTGAAAATCCATATTTTGCTTTGGAATATTATACTCAGTTTTGCTGGGTAGTGATTCTTGGTTTTAATTCTAGCTCCTTTGACCTCCGGAATGTCATATTGCAAGCCCTTCGATCCCTTCATGTAGAAGCTGCTAGATCTTATGTTATCCTGATTGTGTTTCCACAATACTCAGATTGTTTCTTTCTGGCTGCTTGCAGTATTTTCTCCTTGATCTGAGAGTTCTGGAATTTGGCAACAATATTCCTAGGAGTTTGCTTTTTGGAATCTTTTTCAACAGGCAATTGGTGGATTCTTTCAATTTCTATTTTACCCTCCGATTCTAGAATATCAGGGTAGTTTTCCTTGATAATTTCTTGAAAGATGATATCTAGGCTCTTTTTTTGATCATGGCTTTCAGGTAGTCCAACAATTTTTAAATTCTCTCTCCTGGATCTATTTTCCAGGTCAGTGGTTTTTCCAATGAGATATTTCACATTGTCTTCTATTTTTTCATTCCTTTGGTTCTGTTTGATAATATCTTGATTTCTCATCAAGTCGCTAGCTTCCACTTGCTCCAATCTAAT
>CM053622.1:125441046-125464789 GCA_028646595.1 Phalanger gymnotis | reverse complement strand
GTCTTTTGGACCTCCTTTTCCATTTGGCTAATTCTGCCTTTTAAGGCATTCTTCTCTTCATTGGCTTTTTGGAGCTCTTTTGACATTTGGGTTAGTCTATTTTTTAAGCTGTTATTTTCTTCAGTATTTTTTGGGTCTCCTTTAGCAAGTCATTGACTTGTTTTTCATGATTTTCTCTCATCCTTCTCATTTCTCTTCCCAATTTTCCCTCTACTTCTCTTAATTGATTTTCCAAATCCTTTTTGAGCTTTTCCATGGCCTGAGACCAGTTCATGTTTTTCTTGGAGGTTTTTGATGTAGGCTCTTTGACTTTGTTGACTTCTTCTGGCTGTATGTTTTGATCTTCTTTGTCACCAAAAAAAGATTCTATAGTCTGAGTCCTTTTGCACTGCATGTTCATGTTCCCAGCCAATTACTTGACCCTTGAGCTTTTTGTCAGGGTAAAGCTACCTTCAGAGTGGTGAGTGCTTTGTCCCAAGCTTCAGGGGTGTTACACTGCTGTTTTCTGAGCTACTTCTACTCCACAGTCACCACAAGCAAGCTCTACCATAACTGTGCTCCTCCTCTCCCAAGAACCTGCCAACCAGGACCTCGACCCAGATCCAAGCAGGGCAAAGGAAGAGAACCGTGACTCTGCATCAGCAAAGCAATCCCCACACTCCCATTTTGATCCACTGCTTGATTCCTCCCACTGTGTGAGCCAGGAACTCTGGAAGCAGTTGCAGCTGGAGCTCTGGAAATAGCTGTGGGAGCTTCCTGCTGCTACTGCCACTGCACCACCTCCACTGCCCCTGGGGCTGGGGCCAGACCATGCACTTCTCTCATCCTGATCCAACAGTTTTCCCACTAACCTGCTCCATTGTCTTTGGCGTTTGTGGGTTGAGAAGTCTGGTAACTGCCACAGCTCAGTGATTTAGGGCCCTATAGCCTGCTCTGCCAGATTCCCAGTCTGGTCTGTCCTGGCGCGGTCCAAGCTGAGCTGTGCTCCACTCCCAGCATGGTGGGATAGACCCTTCCCAGTGACCATACAGGCCATCTTGGGCTGGAGACTCATTTCCCTCTGTTATTTCGTGGGTTCTGTAGCTCTAGAATTTGTTCAGAAACATTTTTTTACAGGTGTTTGGAGGGATTTGGGGGAGAGCTTAATTGAGTCCCTGTTTTTCAGCTGCCATCTTGGCTCCACCCTCCAAAAACCCATCTTTTTAATATGATATTCTTCTGATGACATTGTATGGCTGAGCTTTGGAACACTACAGTCACTGGAGAACTGACACTGAGGATCACTCAAA
Organism: Phalanger gymnotis; assembly: GCA_028646595.1. Classification (NCBI taxonomy): domain Eukaryota; kingdom Metazoa; phylum Chordata; class Mammalia; order Diprotodontia; family Phalangeridae; genus Phalanger; species Phalanger gymnotis. The sequence continues at coordinate 125,463,500 of CM053622.1, read as the reverse complement.
GGTCAGCAGGGAGGTCATGGTGGGAATGAATGTTGCAACAGATTCTAAACAAAGAATTAGGGAGACATGATGCAAAGGATGGCGTCAAAAAAGTTTGACTACATCACCCAACTTCCCTAGTGGTGTGGGATGTTTAACTGGAGTATAATAGTTATTTTGAGAATTTGAAGGTATTGTCATATGGTGGAGAGTTTAGACTTGTTCTCTTGGGCCCAGAGGGAAGACCTAGGAGCAATGGGTGAAAGTTACATGAGGCAAATGCAGTCTTGGTGTCAGGCAAATCCATGCCCAACAATAGCACTGTGTAAAAGGGAAATGTTCCATAGGAAGTAGTGGGTCTTCCCTCACTGAAGATCTTCAGTCAATGACCTGTTGAGTTTGTTGTTGAGGGAATTTTTCTAGTCTCTGAAGGCCTTTCCTACTCTGAAATCCTGTAATGTGTCTGGTAAAAAAATGGACTGCTCATGTAGTAAGAGTAAGAGATAACTTGCATAGCTCATTGGTGTCCACCCAATGTCAAAAGAATAGGAGGAAGCTTCCCAGGACATTGGATGAACCCTGTGTGGCACACTTATGGGTGGATATGGACATAAGTCATATGGGTAGGAATGGATTTCTTTGTTATTGTTAGAGGGATACTGACATGATGAGAGCACAGATTCAGTGGCATATTGAAGTATTAACATTACCAAATGAAAATTTTCTTTTGATGACAGTAACCCTTTCTATTTTCATAATTTTTTTCAGTGACTAGAACAGTGACCTTACAGAGTTTGTGCTTGATTGTGAACTCAATTGAATTGAAATAAGAATTCATAGTAATTTAACAAGTTTTAGCATTTAAAAACTCTTTCTGTATCTTTAAATTCTTGAGTATGCTTTGGAATTTGTTTGACAAAGTTAGGGTAGTTTTAAATTTTAGCTCAGTGACTCAATTGCAGCTGTTCTCACATAATTGGTCATGAGCTTTTTATACTCTCTGGCTTGCTCTAAGAGAGCACAGCTTCCTGTCTTTGCCCCCACCCTGTGATCAACAATCCCAAATACACATTGTTTTAAAGAGGTTGTCTCACTCACTTATATCTAAAGAACGACATTCTCATAGAATTTTTTATTAAATCTAAACACATTTTTCTTCTAGAAATTTTTGTCCCAAATTTGAACGCATAAAAATGACTTTACCTTGTAACAAAATTTTTAATAATGTTTTTCCTAACTGTAATATTATTAATCTATAATAATTATGGTGGGAGTCAAGTTAGAGAGGGGTTTAGTATAATAAAGTAGAAAAAAGAAACATTTTCTTTAAAAATAATCTCCTCTAGTAATAACAACTTTTTTAAAAATAGAATTTCTGGAATATGTTAGGTTATAACCAATATTAGCCACTCAATCAACCATGAAAATTACCCAGCAACTGAAATATGTATGGTTTTCGGATGAGTAGGATTTCTGTAATTGTCGTCCCCATTCACAACCTAAGCTCTTTCATTTCAGTGCCCCCTGTCACTCATGGTTCCCCCCACCTTCTCCAGTGGAGAAAATCACTCCTAGACTATAAAACAACTCTATAAACATATGTGCATAAAAATTATTCACTTTTCTTGGCATAGCCCCACTGGCATTCACAATCATTGCTCTTATCCTCTTCATCTCAAATTTGATCAATTTACAATCAAGCACAGCAGAATTTATCCACACACGTGTGTTGTCCCCATTAAAATCTTAACCTTGAGAGGTTACATACTTAGTGATGCTGCTAGTGCTCAAAATGGCTTTGGGATGTTTCTTTTGGAATTACTCACAAGGACTTCATTGCATTCTTTTGAACATCTTCACTGAAAGCATTTTCATCCTTTGAAAATATAAATTTATTTATTTTGGGGAACAGACTAAAAGTATTTAACCTAAAAGAAATTTGATTAATAAATTGTTTGATCAAGCTGGGTAATTAAATACTTTTGGTTTAAAATGATAATCAACTACAAAGCAATGAAATAAGTCTGTCTTATTTGGTTTTTAAGTTGTCTTTGAAGGCAATTTCTTTTTTTCTTAACAATTCCTTTTTAAAAAAAATATGTATTTTGTTGTACTGACCATGGCACCCACTTAAATCCATGAATAAAGGATGGTAAAAGAAGATTTTATGTGAAGTATGTACAGATTATTTTTCAAGAATATAATTAATTTAACCTGTTTCAAAGCTATCCTGCTTGTCTGAATCTTCCTCTGGACTCATCTGTACATTTAAAACATATTTCAGTCAATGACACGCATCATTTTTTCAGTATCACCATTATAAGCTCCCACCTCTTCCAATTTCATCCCCCCTACCTTTATTATAAATAAATATAGTCAAATAAACAAATCCACACAGTGGCCATTTGAAAAAGTATGAGTCTCATTCTGCATCTCTGGTCAATCATCTCTCTGTTAGGAAGTGGATAACATGCATCATCATCAGTGCTCTGGAATTGTGGCTGGTCATTGTATCAGTGAGTGTTTAAGTCTTTCAAAGTGATTTTTGTCATGATGTTGTTGTTACTTATAAATTGCTACCTTGTTTCTGCTTATTTGACTGTGCATCTCTTCATGTAAGTCTTCCCAGATTTCTCAGAATCCATTCCTCTCGTCATTTTTATGATGTAATAATATTAAAAAGTCATTCACATACCAAAATTTCTTTAGCTGTTCCCAAGTTTATAGATACTCCCTAAGTTTCCAGTTCTTTGCTACAATGAAAAGTTCTACTATGCAGATGGTACATATTGGTATTTTAACCTCTTTGAATTCTCTGCAGTTTATGTATAGTAGTGGTTTGACTCAGTCAGAGTACCATTGGAGCCAGTTTCAAAGAAGAGCTCCAGAAAAGTATTGCACGCTCACAATAATCTATCTCTCAACCATCAGTCAACAAGCATTTATTGAGCACCAGCTATAAGTCAGGCACTGTGCTCACTGCTGAGTAAACAAAGAAAGGCAGGAAACAGACTCTACTCTCAAGGAGCTCACAGCCTAATGGAGAAGACAATGTGTGAATAATCATGTATAAACAAGCTATACAGGATAAAATTGGAAATGATCAACAATATGAAGGCACTGTGCTTAAGGAAGGCTGAGAAAGGCTTCTTACAGAAGGTGGAACTTTAGCCAAGTCTCGAAGGAAGCTAGCAAAGCTAGGAGGTAGAGATGAGGAAAAAGAGAATCCAGGCATGAAAGATAGCCACTGAAAATGCCTGGCACTGAGAGGTGAAGTAGGAGGCAGCTAGGTAGCTCAGCAGAATTCTGGGCTTGGAGTCAGGACAACTTCTCTTCCTGAGTTCAAATCTGTCCTCAAACACTTACTAGCTGTGTGACCCCGGGCAAGCCACTTAACCTTGTCTACCTCAGTTTCCTCATCTGTAAAATGAGCTGGAGAAGGAAATGGCAAACCACTCCTCTATCTTTGCCAAGCAAATCCCAATGGGGTAACAAAGTTGAACATGAATAAATGACTGAACAACAAAAAGGAGGTGAAGTGTTGTGGGCAGGGGACAGAAAGGAGGTCACAGAAAGGAGGTCAGGGTCACTGGACTGAAGTGTTTGGAGGAGAGTATGGTGTAAGAAGATTGGAAAGATAGGAGGTAGCCAGGCTTTAAAAGCCAAATGGCTTTTATATTTGGTCCTGGAGATAATAGGGAGTCACTGGAGTTTGTCGAAGAGGTAGGTGCCATGGTCAGACCTGTGATTAAGGAAGATTAGTTTGATAGCTGAGTGGATGATGGACTGGAGTGGGAAAGACTTGAGGAAGAAAATCTAACTAGAAGGTTACTACAATGGTCCAAGCACGAGGTGATAGAAGGCCTGTATTAGGGTGGTGACAATATGAGGGGAAAGGGCAGAGCATATGTAAGAGTAATTACGAAGGTAGAAATGATGGGACTTGGTAATTGATTGGATATGGGTGAGCGGAGAGAGTGAGGAGTTGAGGATGACACCTAGATGGCAAGCCTGGGTGTCTGGGAAGATGGTGGCATTCTCAATAGTAATAAGGAAGTTAGGAAGAGGGGAGAGTTTTGGGTGAAAGATAATTCAATTTTGCATATGTTGAACTTAAGATATTTCTGGGACATCTAGTCTAAGACATCCAATAGGTAGTTGGAGATTTGAGACTTGAGCCCAGGAGAGAATTGAGGGCTGGAGAAGTAGACCTGAGAATCATCAGGACAAAGATTACAATTGATTGTATGGGAAATGATGAGATCACCAAGTGAAATAGGAATATAAGTGTATTATCTCTCAAAGTGACTACTTTGAAGAACAACATTCTGAAGCCTCTTCAGTGTAACCCATAATTATTCTAGAAACTAGTTTAACTCTGCCTACCTCACCCCATCCCCCCCAAATAATCCTTCAGTACTTCTGTGGATCTATGACCTCATTTGTGAAGTTACTTTTCCCATCAGACTGGTTCACAGTCTGGCAATGATTTTCATATTGTGTAATTCTTGTCCTTGTCCTTCCATTAATTCTCCATACTGAATCTGCTCAGCAATGCACTGGAGGCCTTCCTTGAGGTCCTTGTGTACTTTCTGGATTCCAATGCAGTACTTGGACTGTACATCATCAGTTACTTAGCTTGTCACCTCTTCTGCTCATAGGAGTATCGTCTGGTTTGCTTTTTTCTATTTTGGGGGTAAGGTAAATCATCTCTCTGGGAGATCTTAAAAATCAAGTATAGTGCTTTTAACATTGCATCCCCACACACAGAGTTCCTCTACCTTAATATGGTTGGGTAAAATTATTTTTCCGAACTTCATTTTTTATGGGTATATCCTACCGTTGTCAGTTCTGAAGAGAGTTCACTATCGGATCTATGGAAAAACAATTTAAGTGAAAAACACATTTCCCAGGTTATGACAGCCCGTTGAGTTAGTTAATCTGTTCGGTTCTGGGCTTATCTTGGGCCAGTCCTGGTAGTTTATGTTTGATTTTGAACCAAAATGTTACACTGGCTGGCGCAGGGGAGGGGGTATAATTCAGCAGTTAAGAAGAGGAAATTTACTTCACAGAAGGATCACAAAATGATATTCAGCAAAAATATGTGTGGAGGACACTGAGTCGAGTCATTTGATTGAAGCTCCTGGTTCACATCATAGTCCACCAGCTAAGCAGCAAAGAATGCCTGGAGATCCTTGTATTTTTTTTTTTTTTGTACTCTTGCATCCAGGAAGTTGTGTTAATGGCTTGAGCCTTTAGTACTTTGAACTAATAAAATCTCAAAGATGGTTTCAGTTCTTGTAAAGTAAAAACTAGTCTAACTTGAATGGGAGCATAGATTTAAGTACTGTTCAGAGGCAGCTAGGTGACAGTGGATAGGGCTGGACCCAGAGTCAAAAAGACTAGAGTTGAAATCTAGCCTTAGACACTTACTAGTTGCCTGTTCCTGGACAAGTCACTTAATTTCCATCTACCTCAGTTTCTTCATCTGAATAGTGGGCATAATAATAGCTCCTACCCCTCAGTGTCATTGTGATGATAAAAATGAGATGCTATTTGTAAAGGGCTTTGTAAACTTTAAATGGCTATGAAAATTCTATTATTGTTATTTTACCAGCCATACATGTGCAGTAGACATACCATAATCTCAAAATTAAAAAAATACACATGATCCAAAGACATAGTGGTTATAAACTAACTAAATATACATACGATATATATATGTATATACATACACACACATAGTCATGTATATTATTAATAATGATCAGTACATGAGAAGTATTATAAACTACATAATTAAGGATGTATATGAATTCAAAGGGTGTGATAGCAATGGAATAATAATGAGTGCTACATTGATGTGCTTGAAATATTAAGAGAAGTGCTCCATCATATTAAGTGTATCCTGTTTGGAAGATATATAGAAAGATAGGGACAAAAGTCATACAGGATGAGAAGGCATGGAAAAGTTACAATCTGCACTAGTGACAAGAGTATTCAGGTAATAATATAGTAGATCCATGAAGACATTAAAGTATTAAAGCCTCCAGCATTTGAAATGGAATTAGATAATGCAATAGTTGTAAACTTTTAAAGACATAGTTTTAGATACTTAAAAACATAAAGTGATGCATAGCCAATAGATAGGTTGCATGCTCCATTGATCTCCATGAAATTTCAAGAGAGTTTGAATAAGCCCTCCCTCTTCCCTACCAAATTGTATGGACACCTTGTGGGCAATTTGTGAGAGCACAGAGATAAAAGGGGTGTAGTACCAAGGAAGTATGGGTGAGTTAGGGTCTATATAGTTTAAGAGAGTACCCACATTTATGAAGTCACACAGATCCATTAAAGCAACGTCAAGCAGATAAAATGATCATGAATGACTAATGGTATTTCCTCTCTTTTTTTTACTTTTTTCCTGAATAGGATAACTGTTTGGCCTATACAATTCTTGGAAACAGCATGTAGCCAAAAACATTTAATCTTAGTGATTTAAACTTTAACGTTTCTGTTGCCTCTATCCACATTGGTGCATAGACATTTTCCTTATTTTAACAGATTATTCCACTCATTCGATGTTTCTATAGCCCGGTCATATTTTTTTTCTGCAGTTGGCTATTGCCTCAGTTGAGATCTTTTCCTATTAGAGAAATCCTTGATCTGGATTGCAGATGTAAACCTCATTTCATCATAAGGGGAATCATCTACTTGCATTGTGATCTATTTGGATATCTTCCCAAAAACACAGTTGTTGGATATTAGTCAAAGAATGGATGGAAGTCCAACTTGCCTAGGACTTTCCTAAATTGTTAACTAAAAGGCTGTTCCCCTAGAAAGTGGGCTGTTGTAGCTAAGCATCTTCTCATTCTAGGAATACATATTATATGTAAGCATAAATAATTGTAGGTGGCTAGCCAACAGGAATCATTGATTTTGGAAGGAAAGTGAGTCTTCACTATCTTTGGGAGCACCTTTTTGTTCAACCCATTAAGCATTTATTAAATGTCTGCCGTGTGCCCATACTGTGCTAGCTCTGTGAATGAAATCTAAAAAATAGTGGAAGACATCATTTGTGCCATAGAAGAATTTACTGCCTAATTTTCCATCTACCTAACATTTAATATGTTCTTGAAAAATTGCCTTGAGAATGTTGTAGCTACCAAAAGTTTCAGGTAAGTAGAGGAATCCCAACTGTTGCAATGCCTGAATCTGTGGCATTGAAATTATGCTTTTAAACATTATCTTGGTCACATAACACATTGAAGTACATATGATTCCCAATGGTGCTGAAATGAAGAGGCTCCCAGGTCATACGATTGAGGTTCTTCCCTGCCCCACCTTACCCTGTGTGTTAATGGCTGACTGTTGGTTACAATATGTGTGCCAATCAAACAAATGGTTAAGATAAAGGAATAAAGAAGTTCATGCTTTTTACAATATTTTATGGGGGTATTTGTTGTGCTATCTCTGGACTGGAGTTGATCTCAGGAAAAACATTTTTTTTTTGGTTGGTGGGGAGAGGGCAAGAAAATACCTCAGAATAATAAAATAAATCATTCAACAAAGTCAATTTAAATTTTAAGCATCTGTTATGTATAAGGCAACAGAGATACCAAACAAACAACAAACAAATAGTCCCTGCAGGCCCTCAAAAGCTAAGATGATAGATTCCATATTGTTTATATCATAGAAGTGTGGGCTTTGAAGCAGCTTACTTGAAATAAACACGCTGATGTCAGAATCTTTTGGAAAATTTTGGGAAATAATTTTTGTTTCTAATGAAAGAGAAGCACTTATCTATGCCCACTTTTTCCCTTTCTCAGTTGAATGTCAGTTCCTCGAGGGCAGAGATTGCTTGTTCTTTCCAGCTCAATTGTAGATGCCACATACTCTTTTAAGGCTTCCCTGGTCTCCCTGGCTGACAGTGCTCTCTCTCTCTCTCTCTTCAAATATTTCTTGGATGTTGTTTTGCTGCATCTCCTATTTGCTCACATCAGTCCGTACTTGATTCAGAATTATCTATATCCACATTCTCTTTTCTCTCATCCCACATCCAACAGAAAGTTAAAGCCTCTGAATAGTAGAGGGGAGGAGACAGTGCCTTCCATTCATGGTGGTTATGGCTCATGCACATTCACAGAGGTTGAAGATAGAACATTGAGTTCAAAGAACTTCTAATATTCCAGTTTGGCTGGAATGAATAAGTAAAGGGAAATAGTGGGAAATAAGTTGCGAATCTGGGTGACTGGAAGGATGGTGGTGCCTTTGACAGCAAAAAACTAAGGAAGTGGTATAACCTAAAGCATTTAGGCAAAGGAATGACACAAGGGGTAGAGGATGGAGATGCCAATTTAGGCTCTTGCCTCTGTTGGTGCTGCCACCACGTCCATAATCCAGTTTTTGCTGGCTTTTGCACTTGGGCAACGTGGTTGGAGTATATCTGACTCAGACCTATGACATTCCAAATTAGGCTCCAAAGCATACATTAAAAAAGATGTGGAGGACAGGAAGAAAGACTCTCACTTTTCATGCCAATCTAGAACTGTCCTCCTGATCTTTTGATCACAATGTTTTGAACTGAAAGTTCCTATCTTGATCTTCAGGACTAGGTAACTTCCTTCTCCTTGAGGCACTGAGTTTGCCTTTGAAATAAAATGGAGCTATAACTTTCCCAATCCCCATTCTGTTTGGACATCTCTGACCCCTTTAACCTCTTGGGGGATTCTGAGACTAGCATCATGAGGGTTAGCTTAGTTTTCAATTAGACATTTCTCACTTTTCCTCTTTAATTTTTTAATTTAAATTTTATTTTTCTTTTCAATTTTACATTGACTTCCCTCCTTCACCCTCCCCCACTCATTGAGAAGGCAAGAAATAGGATACCCATTACACAGACACACAGACATAGACACAGACACAGAAACACATACGCACACAGAGTCATATAAAATATTTTTTTCTGAATTATTTATGTTCAAGAAAAAAATCAAGAAAAAGAAATAAAGGAAAGATGCTTCAATCTGCACTCTGAGTCCATTAGTTCTCTAACCAGAAGCAGATAGAATTTTATAACGTGAACTTTTTGGAATTGTGGATCATTATAATGAGTAATTCTAGACAATTTTTAAAAGGTGTATTTTATACAATTGAAAAAATATAAGCAGCGCTCTTTCTCTAATTATGTTTGTGACACAGGATTCTTTATAAGCATTAATTGCCATACGGTCTTCCAAATCAATTAAAATAATTATCTACCAACTAGGAAAAAAAAGAAACAAAAATATAGAACATGTTATTCTTGATACAGTCAGTCAGTCTCAGTCATGAAACATGGAAAGCCATCCTTAAGATTGAAGAGAGAAGGGGCATCATTTAAACTGTGGAAGATAATCTTGGAATCCCAGCAGAGGACTGACTCTAAGAAAACAGTAATGGAGGTAGAAGATTTGGTTGATTAAGAAAAGGTTCAGTTGGTCTCTGAGAAATAGGCAGGATTGTCAGAATGGGGAACAAGCAGTGGAAGATGCAGAGATCAAAATATAAGGGAAAACTTTCCTAATGATTAGCACTTACCATAAGTAGAATAAGCTGCCTTGAAGATTTGTGATTTTGCCATAAGGGGAGTTGTTCAAGTAAAGCCTGGGTGGCTGCTTATCAAGGATGTGGCAGAGGAGACTGCCATTTAAGGATATATTGGACTAGATGACATCTGAATTTCTTTCTAAGTCTGAGGTTCAAGAGGAAGGGGTTCATTGAGAGTATGTGAAAAAAAATATCACTAGGTTTGACAACTAAGAGATAGAAGTAGTCAATGTTTTTGGGGAAGTTTATTTGTGAGATTTATGGTGTTGTCACCTACTATAAATAAACAAAAGTTATAAGGTCACATATTCAAATTTGGAAAGGACCTTTGAGGCTATCTTGGTCTCTTTTTCCAGATGAAATTGAGCCTCAGGAAAATGGAATGAATTGGTCAAGGTCACTTGGGTAGAAAGTGGCAATGCTTTGATTCAAATTGGCATCATCCGACTCTAAGTCCAGTGTTCTGTTTGTTGTGCTGGGAAAGATGGATCATTATATCCTCTCAACATTTCATCTGAGTAGATGAGGGCTTCTAGTTCAAGATACCTTGTAAAAGAAGGACCAGACTGATGTAAGATTACCAAGGTAGACAGGTGTATTTGAGGATTATCTGCAGATGCCCATCAACTACAGTGCTAGTTATTCCTTGGTATTAGATATATCTCAGTGAAGTTGCTGTGCAAACTTGGTTTTTTAAAAATTATATTCTATATTTGAAAAGAGTGGTGGCACATGCCTTTAATCCCAGTTGCTGAGGAGGCTGAGGTTGGCAAATGTCTTGAGCTCGGGAGTTCTGAACTGCAGCAGGCTTTGCAGATCAAGCATCTGCACTGATTCTGGCATCATCATGGCAAGACCCTGGGATTGGGTGCCACCAGGTTGTTTAAGGAGGGGAAACTGGTCCAGGTTGGAATTAGAGCAGGTCATATCTCCTACGCTGATGAGTAGTGAGATTGGGTTTGTGAGTAGCCCCTGCATGTCTATCCAGGACAAGATCCATTATTAAAAAAGAAAGAAAGAAAAATTAGTTAAGTTCAGGTATTAAAATTATTTATAAATCTTTAGGGGGTTTTTCCAACCCAAACCTAGTCCTTTTATATCACTAGGTGAAAGACTTTAATAATGAAATTTCTTTCACACGAGACAGGCATTATATTTGCTTTCCCTAGGGAGTAAAGTGTTTTTGTGAATTAGACTCCAAAATCATGGATTAACTTTGTTTTGTGTTGCTTTTTAAGTTTTCATACAATTCAACAAATCTATCATTGAAATTTCAACCTGTTAAATATTTTTATTTAAAAAATCAAATTTGGCTCAATATCAAACATAAAAAAACCCTGGTCTATTCTTGGGATGTCATTATTAGAAAAGCTCATTTACAGGTAAAATGTTTAGAAAGAAGCACTATGAAAAAAGAGTAAATTACTTTATTTGTTGTAGTTTTTGATGTCTACTTCTTAATTTCCTGAGTAGTAAGAGAATATTAAATTATAAACATAAAAATGACACCATATGCCGAATATTTAGTTTTGTCCACATGTGTGATTTCACTGGTGTAGTGAGCATCTGGTGAGAAACTTATATTAAAGTAGATTGGTACTTTTTCCAACTTATTGTCTGAGAGTTTTCCAGAGACCCCAGAGGCTATGATTTACATAGAGTCACACTCTCAGAAGGTGGCATTTTGAACCCAGGGCTTATTTACTCTAAGACCATAATCTATTAACTGTGGGATGCTCTCTCTCCTTATGCCAAATTTGCCAACATATGCATTAATACAAATACAAAGCACAAATATAAAAATTAAAAACAGCATTTGAGAGTGAATAAAAGAAAGTTTGATTTTTTCAACTTTTTTAAGGTAATGAGCTATGGGCCAGTGAGCTTGACATATTCCTAGTAAATTATAAAGCACATTAATAAAGGGATAGTTGGTAAACATCTAAAAAAAGAAATAACTATCAAAAAGAGTCAGAATAGATTTATCATGAAATAGTCATGTCAGATTTACATCTTCACCCTTTTTTGATAGGGTTATTAGGTTGGTAGATATGGGGAATATTGTTCCAACAAAAAAATAAAGTCTCTTATGTTCTTATGTTATGTTATGTTAATTTATGTTATGTTTCTGTAAAAATTAGAGAGCTGATAGCTGGATAGTGGCACAGCCAGGTGGATTTGAAACTAGCCGAAATGACCAGACACAAGGAATTGTCATTAATGAGTTAAAGTAAATGGGGAAGGAAATTTATTGTGGAATATCCCAGAGTTGAGCTATTTGTCATTTTTATCATTGACTTGAATAAAGGAATAAATGTATGCTCATAAAATTTGCAGGTGATAGAAATTTGGGAGGGATAGCTACCATTTTGGATGACAGAATTAGGATTTTAAATATTCCTGAAGTATTTCTCTTCCCTGCTCAGTAAGTGTCAGTGGCTTCCTATTGCATCTAGAACTAAATAAAACTTTGGCATTTAAAATCTTTCATAATTTTGTTATAGCCTTCCTTTCCAGGTTTATTTGCACATTATACAATCCTCTTTACACAATCCATGAAGCAGATAAAGTGTTCTGCTACCTGGCCCTCACACAAGAAATTCCATCTCCTGTCTCTATAACTTAGCAAAGGTTCCTCCTCTCTTTATCCTCTGCCCCCTTTTCACCATGTTCAGAAAGCATCCTCTCATCTCCACCCAGGGATGTTCTGGTGCCAGCTCAAATCAGCCCCCTTTAATTGTTGAATTGTTAGTGTGAGCATTTATATCTTGGAAATAAGCAAGTGCTACAAATTAGTGCTTGATTTATTGTCTAAACTTAAGAAAGTGATGGAGAAAATGTTAATAATATAGACTAAACTTTAAAGTATGTCTCATGCAATTTTCTCATTAGTATTTTATTTTTTCTAATTACATGTAAAGATAGTTTTCAACATTCATTTTTGTAAAATTTTGAGTTCTAATTTTTTCTCCCTCCCTCTCTCCCCTCCCCCCTTCCCAAGACAGCAAGCAATCTGATACAGGTTATACATGTACAATCATGTTAAAGATATTTCCACATTAGTCATGTTATGAAAGAAAAATCAAAGAAAGAACAAAAGGAAAAACCATGAAAAAGAAAAAAAAACAATAAAAAGTGAAAATAGTATGCCTCAAGCTACATTCAGACTCCATAGTTCTTTCTCTGGATGTGGTTAGCATTTTCCATCATGAGTGTTTTGGAATTGTCTTGGATCATTGTATTGCTTAGAAGAGCTAAGTCTATCATAGTTAATCATTGCATAATGTTGCTGTGTCTGTGTACAATGTTCTCCTGGTTCAGCTCATGTCACTCAACATTAGTTCATATAAGTCTTTCCAGGTTTTTCTGAAGTCTACCTCCTCATCATTTCTTATAGCACAATAGTATTCCATTACATTCATATAGCACAACTTGTTCAACCATTCCCCAATTGATGGGCATCTCTTCAAATTCCAATTCTTTGCCACCACAAAAGAGCCGCTATAAATATTTTGGTGCATGTGGGTTCTTTTCACTTTTTTATGATTACTCTTTAGGATACCGACTTAGCAGTGATATTGCTAGGTTAAAAGGGTATGCACAATTTGGTTGCCTTTTGGGCATAGTTTCAAATTCTTCTCCAGAATGGTTGGATCTGTGCAATATTTTCGAGAGCTAGTTGAACTGCTAGGGTTTACACATCCTTCAGTCCTCCCAGCTGTTAACACCCACTGAAATTACTATGTATTTATTGTGTTTGTGTTTTGTATCTACTTATATGTTTACATGTTTCTCCTGATGAAATATAACTTCTCAGGGGAGTTATTTTCATATTTCATTTTTGTCTCTGTTCTCTAGCACTTAGAATAATGCTGGGAAGTTAGTAAGTATTAATAAGTACTTGTGGATTAACTAATATACCTCAATAGGATTTGCCATAGGGATAAATGTAAAGTCTTACATTCAGGTTAAAAATCAAGTTCATATGCACTTGATGGGAGAGATATCAAGAATATTATGTTCTTCAAAGGAAAGTGATTTAATTGGTGAGAAAAAGGTCTAGGGGTTTGAGTAGACCACAAGTTCAATATCAATCAACAACGTGATAATGGCTTCCCAAAAGCTAATGCAATCTTAGGCTATATTAAGAGAGCTGTGGTATCAGTAATAACAGAGGTGATCTTTTGAACACCTGGTCAGACCAAATTGGAAATACCATGTTGAATTCTGGGTGCTACATTTTAGGAAGGACATTTGTAAATTGGACATCATTGGGGGGAGAACAACTAGAATGGTGAAGAACCTTGTGTCCATATCACATGAGTGTTAATGGAAGGTGCTAGGACTTCAGTTGAGGCTAGAGAAGATAAAACTCTGGGTGTGTGTTGAGGGTGGTGAGGGGGTGGTGATGGGGTGGCTAGCATCCTCAAGTAGTTAAAAGGTTAGCACATACAAGAGGTATAATATTTGATCTTTTTGTCCCCAGATGGTAGAATTAGGATGAATGGTTGAAAGTTGTAATAGCTAGCATTTATATGTTTATATTGAACATATTATATTTAATTATATAACTTAATAATAATTAGGTCCTTAATTATATTAATATTCTACTTAAATATGTTGTATGTAAATATATTTTGTTTTGAAAAGCACTTTACATATGTTACCTCATATGGTCCTTACAATAGCAATGGGAGGTAGGTGCAATTATTATCCCTATTTTACAGATGAGAAAACTGAGGCTGAGAGAGATTAAGTGACTTGCTTAGGGTCACAAGGCAAGTAAGTGTCTGAGGTTAGATTCAAGCTCAGACTCGAGTCTAAGTCCAGTGCTCTAGCCGCTATGCCTTTTAGCTGCCAAGTTGTAGAGAACTATATTTAGGGTAGAAAAACAATGACCTCTTGACAATTAGAGCTATCTAAAAATAGAGTAGTATGCTTTGGTATGTAATAAATTCCTTTTCACTAGAAGTCTTCAAGTAGAGAATATGTGGCCACCTATCAAAGATATTATTGAGAATAGATAACTTGTGATTCTGGTGCCCCTTAACCATAATGCCAGCTCTGCTTTGGTAATGTAGAGAGAAATGCTTTCTGAAAATGTAAAAAAGCATATCAATAATCTAGAAGAAACTATTTCAAAAAGGTATTGGTTCATTCTAAAAGAATATGACATATTTTTATTCATTTTTCATGCATTCTGACTGAAATTTACCAGATGCCACTCATGCATTTGTAAATGAGGGTAATTGAATGGCCTTTTTGTCCACTTCTCTAGGTTCAGCAATACTAGGTTCACTGGGGGATAGCCCATAAGAAGCAATGGTTAGTAGCCATTCCTTTTGAGTCTGGAGTGTAGCACAAGCCCAGGATAGAAAGCCCAAATATAGCAGAGATACCTTCTGGATGAGCTGCAATACAGTGTGGCTGCCTTTGAATGCCCATGTATGGATGCCCATGTTGCGCGACTCCAGTGGTGTCTGAGATCTCTTTGGAATGAACACTTTCTAATTAGGTCTCTGAACAACAAACCATTAGAGAATAAACTTCTTTCAGTCCTGAAAGTAACACAAAAATGTCCCTTACATTCAAGGCCAGTCTTACGCAATGGAAGAATAGGCAGGTGCATTGAGGTAATTTGAAGCAGGTCTCAGGTAGTATTGGGATAAACCATACTAAGAAAATCCAAGAAGGGGACCTTCCAAGAGGACCTGCTAGGTTGAGCAGAGATTAAATGTCACAAAGGCAAAGGTTAGTTATTTTGAGGATCTGAAACTGAATGTAGGTCCCCAACTAGATCAGTCCATGGGGAGAAGGAAAAGGAAAGTGTTTTCAACAAATTGAATTAAACTAAGGTTTACTAAGGATATATGTGTCAGGCACTTTTAGGTATTGGAGATGCAAAGACAGAAACAAAACAGAAACTTCACTCAAGGAATTTGCATTCTACTGAAGACAAGCTATATCACTGGTACAGCTACCAAACAAGGTCCAAAAGCCAGGATAACTATACCCAGTGGGTCAGGCAGTTGATGGAAGTTCAGGAAGATGAAATGGTCCACATTTAGAACACCCAGTATCAAGGAATTAAGAAGAGTATTGGTGAAATTAGTTAATAAACTGGGAATTTAGTCCCTAGAAAGCCTGGGAGGACAAGATAAGGACCTTATTATTGAAGAACTTTAGGGCAGTTAAGCCAGTAACTAGGAAACTGGTGTACCAAAGGCTGAGAGGACTGGCAGTGACAGTGCCATTCTCCTTGTTTCAGATCTAGGTAATCTGAGAAGTGTGAAATTAGTAACAGACTTACATGTAGTCAGTTCTCGTTCTTGGCTTCAATTGCCTGATAACTTGGCCTGCTTAAGATTCACATTCGGATATCCCCAATAGTACACAGAGACATATAGCCAAGCAGAGGAAAGTTCACTTTGCTGGAGATAGAGAAGGCACACAAATTCCTTCAGTAGAGCAGAACATATAATTGAGGAATGAAGGGACTGATCAGTAAAAGCAATGGAGCCAAGATCCCTAAGAACTGTGATTTTTTTGCAAAGTTGATACCCAGAATCACTCCTCTGAGAAACCCACTTAGCAGTGCTGAGAAGGCTGGACAGGACCAGGATAATCAGCAGTGCTTTGAACTCCTTGCTGAGGCTTTCTAAGCACAGCTGTATGGGGTCATTATTAGATGAATGGGGCTGCAGCTCCCATGAATTGACTGCAGCTGTCAAGCTGGGCAGCTGTCTTGTTTACCCACCAATAAAACAGGGGCGGGGGTATTCAGAGCTTGGATAGTAGTTCCTTTGTCTGGGATTGGTTCAGGACCACAGACAGCATCAGCTTGCCGCTGACAATACTGACACGGTGTTGAGCTGATGAACTACTGACCTAGGACTCTTTGTATTCCCCTTGAGTAGAGACAGCATTAGTACCAACGTCTGAGGGAGGCAGGGTTGGTTGGATGGCCACAGGGGTAAATGATCCTAGAATGCTAAGAGTCAGGAAATACCATTAGGTGTTTGCTCTCCTTAGGTTCCTTAAGCACTTTCAAGTGCACTATGACTGGGGGTGGGGAGGGGATGCTGTGTCACTCTCCTTTTATCTGCTGATATCTTCAATGTCCTTATAATATCTATGGTTTTCCATCCAGCTATAGATTGTTGCTTTTGCTTTTCAATGGCACTTCTTACTCATCCTAATTTAGTTACAAAGTTAGACCAGTTTCCATGGCATTGTTTTCCTTGGATTCTGGTAGTCTACATCAGCTCTCATGGATGTCCCACTGTGATTCCGCTAGGTAGGAGATAGAGGCAGACTCCAGGTAGGTTTGTGCTGAAATTAAATCTTGTTATTGACTCCAAAGCACAAAGGGGAATTTCTTTCATAGATCTATTGGCTAAAAGCAAAGCATCCCTAGAGTTCTTATTTGTATTCCTATTGAAAGTCATCTCCTTTGGTTTAAATACAAGTTATGGATTCTCAATAGGTTGACTGTTCAGGAGAGAGTAATGCTAGCAGATACCAAGTCCAGTCCAATGGCACATTATGGTGTGTGGCATCTCTAGCTCCTTAGGAAGTATATGTTTCATTTAATTTGCTTTTCCTGGATCACTGACTGCAAACACTGTTTCTTGTTTAATCTCCTTGGCCAGGTGAAGTGTATCTTTAGTGTTTTCTTCACTTCCCATTGAGATAGTGGTATTTTTCAGGGCTTATCCTTTTCCCTTGAGAAAGTTTCTTTGGCCTCAGTTTCATCAGGTAGATAAAGGAAAGATACTGTAGTACATGTAGTCCCTTCTCCACCACGAACAAAGTCCCTTTTGCTTAGGCTTTTTCTTTTCTAAAGTTTTATTTGTACATCTTGTTTTTATAGCACGATAACTTCTGGGTATAATTCCTCCCTTCTCTCTCCTCCTCTGTCCTCTCTCCCTCATCCCATTCCAAATGAGGTGTCAAACAATAGTTAAGCAAAACTAACCAACACAGTGTAAGAGATGGGGGAAGAGTTTTGTTTCCACAGAGTTGAAGGTGTCCCTCTCCTCCTGCCCCACTGCAGCTTTAGCAGAATGTAAGTCAGGTGACTGATTGGAACTACTTCCTATCAGAGCTCTGATCTAGCAGAAACCAGGCCTAAGGTTGGTCGGGTGAAAGGTCAGAGGCTTGTACGCATGCTTAAATGAGCCATTTGAGGACAGCATGACATAGGCAGTCAGGGGGTTGTATCTGGCCAATGAAGAGCCTGGAGGGAGATTCAAAGGGAAAGCCAATAAAAGTACTGGCGTCCATCTGAGTCCTTTGTGCTCTCATGTACTCTGTTCAGGGGATGCGCCCATTTATTCAGACCGAATAAATGTAAAACATAATTAAAGTGCCCCTACTTGAGTGGAGTCCTTTCTCATGAGAAAGCAATAAAATTCCTTTTTGCCTTCTCTCAAGAACGGTTTCTGTCCATTTTTAATGTGAGTGGAGATCTCTGACCCACACAACAGTAACCACACATGACAGTATATGCAACCTTATATACCATGGCCTCTCACTTTTCTATTTAAAAGTAGAAGGCAGTATCTCATTTTTGGGGCCAAGATTAGTTATTAAAATGACTGTATTTGGCTTCAAGTAGCCTTTTTTCTCGTATTCTAGTAGTTATTACTCTCCTGATTCTCCTTACTTCACTTTGCTTACTTCACTTGCCTCACATCTGTTCACAGTTCCATGTTTCTCTGAATTCCTTATACTTGTCATTTCTTATAGTGATGATGATAATGATTATAACTTTCTTATAGCACTTACCACATGCCAGGCACTGTTCTGAGTGCTTTACAATTGTCTCATTTTTTCCTCACAACAACTCTGCTATTATTATTCATATTTTACTAATGAAGAAACTGGGACAAACAGAAGTTAAGTGACTTGCCCAGGGTCACACAGTTAAGTGTTTGAGGCTAGATTTGAACTCAGGTCTTCCTGACTCGAGGCTTAGAGCTCTATTTACTATGCCACCTAGTTGCCCCATGTGTACTAATATTCCATTACACTTATAAACCATAGTTTTTTCAACCATTCCCAGTTGGGTGGGTTATATCACACTTTTGAGCATTGTGGCTGGGATGAGGTGGAGTCCATCTTTGCTGATTTCCGTTGCTGTGAGCACTCAATCAGTCTTGCAGGTGTTGACACAGTATTGACAGGTAGAGGTTTCTCTCATCATATTCCACTAGGAAGTACCAGTGTGAGGGGATTTGTGTTGTTCTTCTCTTTAGGTTCCTGGATTTTCAAAATGATGCTCTTACACAGTGCATGCTGTCAGCAGCATCAACATCTACATACTTTTCCCAGTTAAAGGCTATATTTTAGGGTGATGGCTATGTGTTTGGTTAGACTCACCCAGTAAAAATACTTCTTGCTGATCAATAATTTCAATTGTAATGTATGTAGGCTTTTTAGCAATATAGGGTTGAGGGTAGGTTCCCAAGTGCAAAAATCAATTTAGATATTTCTTTATCAGACTTCAGAGGCTTAGGCATCTTTTGGTGGATTCAGGAACTCTGACAACAGGTTTTGGTATCAAACATGGAGGGCACTGGGATAGCCCCAAATACTTGAGGTGTTGCGGAAGGCTTTTGGCCCTATAACGTAACTATACATTGCTTGATATTTATTATTAGCTTTCCCAAGGGATCATATACTCTTCAGGAGGCACTGAGACTTACCCTATAGCTTTAACAGGCAAGCCTGCCTTCTCAGGAGCTAAAACTTCAACCTCAGTGAAGGTTCAAAATCAAATAATGAAGGATACTAAAGGCTTAATTGATCACTTAGAAACCTCATGCCTCTATCCATAAATACCATCTTCAAAGACAATCAGAAGGCATTGAACATTGCAAATATCAAACATTACAAAATACGAAAGTGGCTACATCTTAATGTAGAGGAAATGACTAGATAGTGATATGGGAGTTCAGAATCACATATTTGTGTGCAACCAAGTTACAGCAAATTACTTAGAACAAAGGTCAAAAGCAATAGCAAATTAAAGCACATGGAGGATATACTGCAAGAGATTATGAGAACTACCCTATGATTTGTTTGAACAATCTGACAATTTTTGAGAGGAAATGCAAAGTTGTTGACTCTAATTATGACCAGTTCTTTTTGCATCGGACATGAGATTTCATGCTTTTAGAGAGCTATATCCCCGTCAACTCACAGTTCAAAAAAAATCAGTTACAAGAACCAAAGATGAGGAAAGAGCTTGATGTGAGACCCAGCTGTACCAGATTATGCTGAGATTATTTTTCGATGAACCTGGAAGGTGGCTAACAAATGGATGTGAAATGGAGCAAGTTTTCTAGTATTTCTATAGAAGGCTATTCTTATCATCAATGATAGTGGAGCCAATGGAGTCAGACTCAATAGACTCATAGTCAGACTCATAGTATGTGATATACTATGTGAAGTGGCAATGGCACCTAACAAAATGAAGCTGGAAGGTGCAGCAGGACCAGATTAAAGACACACAAGAGAAACCCATTCTGGAGGTGACATACCTTTAAAAACAATTAGCAATTGATTTTTAATTAAAACATTTTATTGTATTTTCAGCTCTGAATTCTCTCCTTCCCCCAACTTTGAGAAGGCAAGAAAAACAAATACCACTATAAATATGTATAGTTATGCAAAACAAATTCCCATTTTATCCATGTTCCCCTCCTCCACAAAAAGAAAGAAAAATGCTTCAAATATGCACTCCATCATAAGTCCATCAGTTCTCTATATGATAACAAAGTTATCATGAGTCTTTTGGAACTGTAGTTGTTTATTGTGTTGATTAGAGTTCCTAAATCTTTCCAAGTTAATTATCTTTACAATGTTGTTATGATCTAAAAATTTCCCCAGGTTCTACTCACTTTAGTTTGTATCAGTTCATACAAGTCTTTCCAATTTTTTGAAACTATCCCCTATAGCACAACAATATTCCATCACATTTATATACCATAACTTGTTCAGACACTTTCCAGTTGATAAACATCTCTTCACTTTACAATTCTTTAACACAAAAGCTGCTTCTAACTATTTTCTACATGTAAATCCCTTTTTGATTTCTTGATCTTTTGGGGGGTTGAGACCTTGTAGCAGTATCACTGGGTCAAAATGCATGGACAATTTAATAGCTTCTTAGTCATGGTTCTAAATTGCTTTCCAGAATGGTTGGATTAGTTCATAGCTCTACCAACATTATATTCAAGTACTTGTCTTCCTATAGCCCTTCCAGTACTTATGATTTTCCTTTTTTGTCCTCTTGAATGATCTGATGCATGTAAAATGGTACCTCAGAGATGTTTTAATTTGCATTTCTCTGATTATTAATGATTTAGAACATTTCCCTCTATATGGCTCTTGATAGCTTGGATTTCTTCCTCCAAAAACTGCCCATTCATATCCTTTGACCATTTATCAAAATCATTAATTTTAAAGATAACTCAAAGAGAGGAAGATTTCAAAAGTATTGAAAAGATATAGGTGATACTATTAGCACCACTCCCTGCCCCAAAGTGTCTATGAGGACATTAGCGACTTATGACCCATATACCTACTTTTCCATCTCTATAAAATCTTTATAAATATATGTCACACTTAAAAATATTCTTGAGGAAATTGTAAGAGGGGGAACAGTTAGGATGACACAAAATATCAGCTTTGGAAGGGATTTCAAAGGTCATTTGATTCAACTTGAACTTGAACAAGATTCCTCTCTACAACCTAACAGACAAGGCATTATCCTACCTTTTGTTAACTACCTTCAGTGAAGGAGAGCCCGTTACATCCTAGACTGCCCCATTTCACTTTTACATAACTTATTTGGTTATTATAAAGTTTTTTCCTGACCTTAAGCTTTTTTGCCTCTCTGTCACTTTCACTAATTGCTCTTAGTTCTGCCTTTTGAGGATAAGAAAAAGAAACTGAACCCCCTTTAAAATGTTTCTTATTTTGGCACCTAGTAAGTTAGCAATGCCTCCTACCTTTGTGTCACCTTTGACACAAATTTGACAAGCATGTCATTCTTGTCTTTGCCCAAATCTTTGATAAAAATGGGAAACAACATGAGACTAAGCACATTAAAATTTTCTTTTTGCAATTTACATTCTTTATTTTTTTATTTAATATATTTAGTTTTCAGCATTGATTTTCACAAGAGTTTGAATTACAAATTTTCTCCCCATTTCTACCCTCCCCCACTCCAAGATGGCATATATTCTGGTTGCCCTGTTCCCCAGTCAGCCCTCCCTTCTGTCACCCCACTCCCCTCCCATCCCCTTTTCCTTTCCTTTCTTGTAGGGCAAGATAAATCTCTACGCCCCATTGCCTGTTTATCTTATTTTCTAGTTGCATGCAAAAACTATTTTTTTTTTGTTTTTGAACATCTGTTTTTAAAACTTTGAGTTCCAAATTCTCTCCCCTCTTCCCTTCCCACCCATTCTCCCTAAGAAGTCAAGCAATTCAACATAGGCTACATGCGTATTATTTTGTATAACCCTTCCACAATACTCATGTTGTGAAAGACTAATTATATTTTGCTCCTTCCTAACTTATCCCCCTTTATTGAATTTTCTCCCTTGACGCTGTCCCCTTTTGAAAGTGTTTGTTTTTGATTACCTCCACCCCCATCTGCCCTGCCTTCTATCATCCCCCCTTTTTTGTCTTCTTCCTCCTTTTTTCCTGTGGGGTAAGATACCCAATTGAGTATGTATGGTATTCCTTCCTCAGGTCAAATCTGATGAGATCAAGATTCACTCACTCCCCCTCACCTGCTTTCTCTTCTCTTCCTATAGAACTGCTTTTTCTCGCCACTTTTATGTGAGATAATGTACCCCATTCTATCTCTCCCT
>CM053622.1:125407034-125440546 GCA_028646595.1 Phalanger gymnotis | reverse complement strand
GGTAATTCTGATTGTGTTTTCACAATGCTCAAATTGTTTCTTTCTGGCTGCTTGCAGTATTTTCTCCTTGATCTGGGAGCTCTGGAATTTGGTGACAATATTCCTAGGAGATTTCTTTTCGGGGTCCATTTGAGGAGGCAATCGGTGGATTCTTTCAATTTCTATTTTGCCCTGTGTCTCTAGAATATCAAGGCAGTTCTCCTTGATAATTTCTTGAAAGATGATATCTAGGCTCTTTTTTTGATCATGGCTTTCAGGTAGTCCAATAAAACTCCTTCCACTACCGCAGCTTTTCCCACTAACCTTCTCTGTTGTCTTTGGTGTTTGTGGGTTGAGAAGTCTGGTAACTGCTGCAGCTCACTGATTCAGGGCACTAGGGCCCACTCCGCCAGGTTCCTGGTCTGGTTGGTCTGTGATGCCCACGCTGGGCTCTGCTCCGCACTGCACCCAGCTCCGTGTGGGATAGACCTTAACCAGAGACCATCCAGGCTGTCCTGGGCTAGAGCCCTGCTTCCCTCTGCTAATTTGTGGGTTCTGCAGTTCTAGAATTGCTTCAGAGCCATTTTTATAGGTTTTTGGAGGGACTTGGCAGGGAGCTCACGCTAGTCCCTGCTTTCCAGCCACTATCTTGCGACTAAGCACATTTTACAGATGATTTTCTATGGCAGACCACATGGTCATAGTCATGCAATTGACTGAGAGGTATGGCAAATATAAGATCCTACTTTATTCTTCTGTTGTAAAGAATGCTGATTGCTTAAGTCTTATCAGTGTACACTTTAAGACTTTTGTGTCCTTTAACATTTTTTTTGTGTGTGTATGAAATAAATTCCTGCCCCATACTTGATACATATTCCACAAAGTACCTTTCTAGTTCCCAGTTTGGGGGAGACTCTAAATCTGAGCTTACAGTCTCGCTGAACTACTTTAGAAGACTGTTAATAAATAAATGTAAAGATTAAATGAGCAAAAATTCCCTTGGTAGAACGAAATGAAACTTTAAAGGAGTTTTGGGCACATTTTAAGATCATATCATTGACAAATTGTGAGGAGGTTGACTAGAATGGTGAGTGGCTTTGAAATCATATCATAGGAGGATTGAGTAAATGAACTAGGAATGTTGAACTTCGGAAGAGGAGACTTGAGGTGATGTAGAAACTGTTTTTAAGCATTTAAAAGACTCTCTCAGGCAAGAGGGATTAAAATAATTCTGCTTGGTCCCAGAGAACTAGGATTAATGAGTCAATGTTATAGAGGAAGATTTTGGTTTAATATAAGGAAAAACCTCCTGTCAGAGTTATCCAGAAGTGGAATGGGCTGCCTTGGGAGTTAGTGAGTTCTTTTTTATTACTAGTGTCAAAAAATACTTGATACACACTCATGGATGGCACCTGAATTGAAGAAGGTTCATAGCAGCTTGCTGTTACTGATTATCCCCAAGCCATAAAGAAGTTCTTGGAGCCTTATTCTGATGTACTATATATGAGGATGATTGTGAGGGAGCATAACACTTTTAGTATGTGTGATTGAGCTGATATGGAAAGCAGTGGAATGACTCCAAGGGCAAGAGAATATGCAGTGTGTTGTGAGTGAGTAGGTGTATTAAGGTGTGAATTCCTGACAATTTGTGTTTGTCTTTGAGTGTGGATCCCTAGTGGGTCTGTGATTCTTTGAGGGTTCAAGTTGCCCATGGGCATGCATGGAATACTATGCAGCATGGGAAAACTAAGCATTGAAGTAGCATGCCTTTGAGATTGAGCATAGCCTTGTCCTAATGTCAATTTTTGAGAATGATTCTAGCATCTCCAAAGAATGATGACAAACCTGATATATTGTGTCTGGATGGCAGAGTTCTGATGAGAGAGAGAGAGAGAGAGAGAGAGAGAGAGAGAGAGAGAGAGAGAGAGAGAGAGAGAGAAAGAGAGAGAGAGAGAGAGGAAGTATACACATAACTTGACCCAGAATGTAAAGTGGTCCATGACACTTTTCCTGCTAAACTTCTCAAACATTTCCTATGTTGGATGGCTCTGTTTCTTTAACATGCATTTTTACCTCACCCTCTTGAAATTAAGTTTTGTGTCCCTACCACCATATTGAAAGAGCCCAGATCATCAAATCAATATGTAGAATAGATCTATGGACTAGATATGTGATTTCATTCATGTATAGAACATTCATGTATAGAAAATCCCCACACCAATGCTAATCAACATCTTTTCTGTAACTTGGAATCTTAGAGACTTGTCTAGGGCACTGAGAGGTTAAAGGATTTGCCCAGAGTCACAAGCCTATATTGTCTCAAATATGGCACATGAACCTAGGTCTTCCTCACTTTGAGGCTATCTCATCATATGCAATGACCTCTGTTTTTAGTCTTCATTCTCCTTGATGTCTGTAGCATCTGAGGAGAGTGGAGAGAGAAAGTTGGATAGGGCATAAAGATGAGGATAATCTCTTTTTAGTGCTGAGGAGACCAGAGTATGCAGGGAAGGCAGCTAGGTGGTGCAGTGGATAGAGTTCCAGGACTGAAGTCAGGAAGACTCATCTTCCTGAGTTCAAATCTGGCCTCACTTACTAGCCATGTGACCCTGAGAAAATCACTTAACCCTATCTGCCTCAGCTCTCTCGTCTGCAAAATGATCCGGAGAAGGAAATGCCATATTACTCTAGTGTATTTGCCAAGAAAACTCCAAATGGGGTCACAAAGCTTCAGTCAGAACTGAAAGCAACTGAATAACAACAACAATAGAAAGGAAGGAGTCAATGGAGAAAGTTTGAATATTCACAGTAGAAGATAACTATTGGAAGAAGGGGAGGAGAGATCAAGGAGGTTTAATGAGGAGGAAGGAATCCATCTTCAGTGACTAGAGGGAAGAAGAAAAGAGTGGGTAAAAATAAAGTGGTGAAGTTTTGAGCAATGTAGGAGGAGACTGGAGGAGGCCCACATTAAACGATCTCACTCTTCCTCGTGAAATAGTCACCTGTTGTAAATACTGGGCATGGGTGTGTGATTGGGGGCCATAGGATCATGGTATTCATATTAGGAAGGGATATTAGAAAAACTTAATTCAAGGCCATGAGTTTATAGGTAAAGGAATTGAAGTGTAAAGATGCTAAATGACTTGTGTAAAGTTATGCCAATAGTAAATAGCAGAACTGGGATTTGAACGCATATGTTCTTATTCCAAATTCAGTACTTTCTCTGGATGATTTTAATTTACATTTTCTTTTAAAAATACTTGTTGATATCTTATTTTTTACACCATCTTCAGTCTTGAATATATTCCTTCCTTTTCCCTTACTCAGAGAGCCGTCAATTCTAACAAAGAATAAAAAAGAAAGGAAAAAATAGCAGATCAATAAAACTATCCATCACAGTTACCGAGTCTGACATTAAATTCAATGTTCCATGTCCATAGTCCCCAACCTCTGCAAAGAAGGAAGGTAAATTTTCTCTTTTCTTTTTTGATGCTAAACTTGGTCATAATTGGTTTATTTTCATTGTCATCGTTGCTATTCTTTCCCTTTTACATTGCTGTCATTGTCTATATTCTTTTCCTGATTGTGCTTACTTCAGTTTGAATCAGTTCATCTAAGTCTTTCAAGGCTTCTTTGATTCTTTGTATTCATTTTTAATGTTCTCTTTCACATTATTCTCTATTACACTAAGGGGAGAGATAAAAAAGTGTATAGAAAGAAGAAGCGCATTACACTGAGAAGAGTGCTGGATTCAGAGGCAGAAGACTTGGATTAGCATTTTGTCAGTTGCTACTTTGTAATTTTGGACTAATCATTAAACCTCTCTCAGACTTAGTTTCCTATTCACGAAACAAAGGAATAGATTAAATGGTCTCTAAGATTCTTTCTAGTTCTCTATTCAGTGATCTATAATCATGTGATCAGTTAAGAAACATTTATTAATCACTTTCTATATGCCACTGTGTTAAGCTTAGAATTATAAAGAAAGGGGGAAAGCTTGATCTCTGCCCTTTAGAAGCTCGCATTGTAATGGCAGAGTTAACATGCAAATAACTATGAAAATACAAGACATATATAGTGTAAATGGAAGGTAGTTAGGGATAATGGCACTAGTAGGGGTGGTGTTAGGGATGGGAAAGACCTCTTGCAGAAGGTGGGATTTCAGCTGAATTTTAAAGAAAGCCAGGAGGTGGAGGGGAGGAGGGAGAGCATTCCAGGTGTGGGGGACCCCCAGTAAAAAGGCAGTCTAGAGATGGAGTACAGTGTGTATGCCAGAGTAGCTGGACCATAGATTATACAGAAGGGAGCTAAATATAAGAAGACTGGGAAGGTAGCATGGGGCCAAGTTGTGAAGGACTTTACGTGCCAAAGAGAGCATTTTCTATTTGATCCAGGAGGTAGTAAAGTTGGGACTGCTATGCTGAAGAATGCAATAGGGACTTGGTAAATGTATAGTAGAAGGTTATTGAACAGCAGGAAGAGTCTGCGTGGGGAGCCTTGCCATCTGCACTGTCACTATACCCTAGGGATCATGGCATCTTGCTATCTTCCCTAGAGCTGATCTCTCCTATCCATGCTCTCTTCCTTTATTAAAATGTGAGTTCTGTGGGGCTTGTGTTTATATCTCTGGCACTTAGTACAGTGCTTGACACATAATAAACACTTGTTAACAGTTTTTCTTCATTCCTATGTGTCATAAACTTATATTGGCTGAAATCTGCTTTATTATACTTTCTCCCATGACACTTAGAAGCCTCACGGTAAGAGTAGGAAAATTGGCTGGTCAGGGAACAGGGATGAGAATTCTTGGGTGAGACATGGCAATGGGAAGGTCAGGAGAACTAGACAGTTGTCACCAAAATATTAAGGTGGCAGACCATGGGATCCAGGTTATATACAGAGAAAAACCAGTATGGGTAGAGAGAGGCCTGGAAATCAATAAATGGGTCAAGGATTCTGAGAATATGATTCTTCCTTCAAAACTTGCCCCTCCTTTTAACTTCTCTACCTTAGTTGATGAAATCACCATTTTCCTATACCCTCCAGTTCAAAATCTCAGAGTCATTCTTATATTTCTCCTTTTCTCTTCCTCACCTATATAGCTCATCAATTGTCAAGTCTTGTTGAGACTGTTTTGGTCTTTTGTATTTATACTCTCCTTTCCCCTCCAACTGCCACTGCCCTAGTTCAGGTTCTTATCACCACCTGCCTAGAATACTATAACAGCTTCATAACTGGTGTTCTTTCTCCTTCTCCCTTTTCTGATCCATTCATGATATCACTGTCAAAGTAATCTTCCTAATGTGCAAATCTCATCACATCACTCCTCTATTCCAATACCTTGAGTTATACTACATTATTTATAGGATAAAATAGTCTCCTTATTTTGGCATTCAGAGACATCCATGGTTTAGCTTCTGTCTATCTACCTCACCTGCTTTATCTTATAGCAATCACATTCAAGCACTCTATGGCCCAAACATATTAGAATCATCACTCTATTCCAGTATCATCCTGCCCTTTTATGCTGTGATACCTTTGGGCACACCATCCGCCATGCCTAGAACATACTTCTTGCCATCTTTGTGACATTCTTCTCCATTGCAAGTTCTAGTTACAAGGTGTCACTTTGTCTATGATGCCTCATTTGATTCCCTGAGTCAGAAGTGACCCCTTACTCCTTGAATCTCAAAGGACATTCTGGCCTCTCCTTTCCTCTTAAGCATTTCCTCACTAACCTTCCCCCCCTGAGGACATAAGACTGCACCACTCTTCATCCTTGTCTACCCAGAGACCAGGTCTGGGTCTTGCTTTTATTAGATACTCAATAAATGTTTGTTGAATGGAAGTTTCATTGTGAACAATAGTACTTCCACAGCTGATTTTGGTTTTTATGATGAAAAACAGAATATAAAAATAGCCTTTTTTTGCCGCAGGTTTGCTTACAGATAAACTGAGCTAAATGGCTTTTTTTGAGTAGTAAATGGTGAGTCAACCCTGTCCAGAAAGATCTCACTAATTCTGGCGAATATGAATTTGATCCCAGTTTAGTTCAAAATTGTTTGCAATGACTCACATAAGTACTGAGATTTGCTTCTTGCTAGAAGACAAAAACCCTGAAAGTCAAGAAATACAGTAATATGGTTTTTCAAGGACCCAGCTTAAGCTTTCTGTCAATGGCATGATGCTTAGCACTAGGCTTAGTGACTAATCTCCACGTTGAAATAATTCATTTATTTGTAGAATATAAGTGAAGTTTAATGTAATTTATCTATTTTTAAAAAAAATATTTTATTTTTAATTTATGAAATAAAGCAAGAATTTCCATAACACAGTATAATAAAAAGATGATTGTGCATAAAACTGTAGATCTATTATGTACAACTTGCTATTTCTTTTAAATATATAATAAGATCATCATTTAAATTTCTTTTTTTTCCTTCCCCCCCACTAGAGATGACTACCATTAGACACAAATTATTCTATACATACTTACATTTATCAGTTCTTTCTCTCGATGCAGATAGCATTTTCTTCATAAGTCCTGTATGTTAATTTCAGTATTTATAATAGTCAAAATGATTTATTCTATCAAAGTCTTTCTTAAAACAATATTGCTGCTATTGTATACAATGTTCTCTTGGTTGTGCTCAAAATATAATTAAAAATAAGAATATGGTAGATAGGTAGATAGCTTTGGGACCAGAAAGATATGAGTTCAAGCCTTGTTTCTGATACATTGTAGATGTATGACCGTGGGTAAGTTATTTGCTTTTCTTTAGGAGTACAGGCAGTCTGTATTAATGGAGGTAGTTTCCATTCCAGTTCTTCTCACAGGTGATGTCACAGATCCATTCCAAAAAACCAAAACAACTCCCTCCCCAAACTCCACTTTTTATAACATCAGTTCAGTTATATTTTTCTCGTGGAAAGCAATTTACGCTAAAATCACATTAATATAGTCTATGTAGGAAATATTATGGACCTCAGAAAATATTTGGAGCAGTCATGGATTATAAAATCTGTTGTGACAGACATTAAATTTGATTCTAAATTCTGGCAGTGGAAAAAGGATGAAGTAGATAAACAACATATGTCTATTTACTGTGCTGAACATCCCCAGTAAAAACAGGTCAAAATTATTCAGCAGGAAAAAAAGTGATAATTGGCTGAGCGTGAGTGGAGCCTATGTTTTCCTTAACTTCAGTAGGTTTTTGCTGCCTCCATTTCTGGGCACTGAGGCATTCCGAGAAGGCACATGTTTCATAGCACAGCTCTACGCCTTTGTGCTCTCATACACGTGGCAGCCAAATGCCTTCAGCCTCCTTTCCTTGCTGGCATGACAATGCACATTATGTTGGCTTTGCTCCCTCTCAGCTCCTGGCCCAGACTTCCCTCCTCCTCCTGGTCCTGCTTCCCCTTCTGGCAAAGCTCCTATTCACCCTCCAGCTTCAGGCCTTCCTCTTTCTCCTGGCCTTGGCTCTGTCCATCCTTCCTATTCCTGTCACCTCCTGTTTCTACCCTACTTATACGTGTTTCTATTTCTTTTCTTTTCTTTTCTTTTCCACTGCTTACCATTCCCCTTGTCAACCATGTTTTTCTTCTTAGCAGTGCTCTCTTCTCTAAAACCAGTTCACTTTCATACTCCCAGGCTTGCTTTAGTACTAAAATAATTTTGCATTCCTTGTAAGGGCTCAGCATAATATGAATCCTTATACTTGTAGTAGGTGACTTTGACCATCTCCTTTGACCATCTATGAGGATATTTCAATTTATTCCCCCAAATCATAAGAATTATATGGAATTCCTCTAAGACCTCCTTAGGCATGATGGTTTAAGCTGGGGCTCTCTTTCCTCACCTCCATTTCTTAAAATCCACAACTTCCTTCAAGACTCAGCTCAAATACCACCACTTTCAGGAGGCCTTTTCTACTCTTCTTCCCTGCTACCAGGAGATACTGCTACCAGTCACTAGGGGTGGGGAACCTGTGGTCTTGAGGCCACATGTGGCCTTCTAGGTCCTTGGGTGCAGCTTTTTGTCTGAGTCCAAATTTTACAGAACAGATCCTTTTATTAAGGGAAATTTGTTCTGTGAATTTTGGATTTGGTCAATAGGCTGCACTTGAGGACCTAGAGGGCCATGTGTGGCCTTGAGGCTGCAGGTTCCCTACCCCTGTGCAAGTGCACTCCCTCCTAAGTGCACTATTTTCCTTCTATTTTGCTTGTATCTTTTGTATTTCTGTTTATGTACATTCTATCTGCCCCCTTACAATGTAAGTTCCTGAAGGGCAAGAATTGTTTTTGATTTTTTTTCTATCCCTATTCCTTAGCATAGTGCCTAGTGCATAGTAAATACTTAATAAATGTTTGTTTATTGATTTATGTGAGAAGCTATGATTTTGCCATAGGCATTACAGATTTCCTAAAGGGATGGTCTCAGTTCATTGCAATATTTCCTTGGGATGTAGATATCTCATTGGAGTATGGAAGGACTGATTATACAAGATGAGAGCAGGTACTCCTCAGCTTTATTTTTCTGTTATGTCCAGTTTAAGGTTATGTTCAGTTCAAAAGTTGCATCCAATCATCTATTAAAACAATAATTTTATATCTCTAGGTATATATGCAATAGACATCTATGGTTCTTTCTTGTTAGGGCAAGAAGTCCTGTGGGTCCACCTGGAAGCCTTGGTTGCAACTAAGTTGGGAGTTGGGAGGACTAGAAATAGAGCTGAAGTGGTGACTGAAGAACAGGCAGAGATGAGAGGACAGCAAGAATAACATATAGGGTGAGAAAAAGAGTGAAAGGGGGAAATCCTTCACATATTTGTTCTGCTAATGCATACATGTTATCATATCACTCCTCTGCTCAAAACCTTTATCTCACTCCCAAGTAAAGTCCAGACTCTTAAGGCTGGCATTCAAGGCCCTTTACTACCTATAGTCTACCTACCTATCCAGCTGTGTCTCTCACTAGTCCCCTCCAAGTGTGCTATGCTCCAGCCAAACTAGACTACTCATTGTCTCTTGTATATATCTCAACCTTGTATTCATGCTGTTCCTTTTGCCTAGAACATCCATCTGTATTCTTGAAATCTTTACTAATTATCCTTTATGACCCAGCTAAAATACTCCAGGCATTCAGAAGGTTCTAAAATCCTCCAAGAAGTTTTCCCACATTCCCTAGCTCAAAATGACCTTACCTTCCCCTGATGTTTCAGAGAGCTTTGCAGCGGTCTTATGATCAAATGAAATAAAATGGGCAAAGTGCTTCGAAAACTTTCAAGCATAATATGAACAGCAGTGATTATGCTCCTATGTTCTATATTCTATATTACTGTTTCAACAATCCGGCTAGCAGCTTCTGTGGGGGTATACGATCCACCCACAGCCAGCGCCCAGAAAGCCGCCAACAGCACAGGTTCTTTTGATCTGCTTAACTAAAGAAAGCAAGGTGAAGGGGTTTGACAAGCTTACTTTAATTCAGCATACAAATATCATTCACTTAGTTCAGGGAAAAAAGCCAGCACCCTGAACTTCGGAGCAAATTACAAAGTCCAATACAGATTCATAGTTACCAACATCTAGGTTCAGCCCAGGAGCTCAGAACAAGGGCTGGTCCAGAGTCACGCGTACCACCACTGCTGCGGGAATGAGCTCCAAGGAAGAGGAGGCCAACACCTGGTTTTATGTCTTTTTCAGCGTCAGGGGTGAGTCACACATGCGACTCACCCATGTGACCTAGAATCGTCACAAAGAGGCGGACTTAAACCCACGTGGTCTAAGAGCCTCTGCTGTCCCAGACATGTAAACTAGGCCCTCCCTGGAGTTAGCCCCACCTTGGGCCCCACTTTAGTTGCCAATCCACACCCACATAGGATTTACACCTAGTAGGGGTTTGGGCCTGGAGCTTAGCACTTAGTAAGACTCAATGAAATATACTGAATTACTCAAAGGAAACAAAAGCCAAACTCTTCAAGGGCACTTGTTGAACTAAGGGCTAAGGAGCCCATTTTGCTTACCAACACAATTACACAATAGTTATAGATTTATAGAGTTATATAATATATGCACACACATACATATATACGTACGTATGTGATTATATGTTTATATATAATATTTCTCTTGTAAGATTGTAAGTCCCATGAAGGCAGGTATTATGTCTTCTTTTTTCAATTTTATTTTATTTTCAGTTCTGGATTCTTTCCCTTTTACCTTCCTCTTCTTGATCCATTGAGAAAGCAAGAGGAAGACAACCTATTACAAATACATACAGTTAAGCAAAACAAATTCTCACTTCAGCCATGTCCAAAACAATGCTTCAATGTGCACTTTGAGTTCATCATCACTCTGGAGGTGGATAGCATTCTCTCAATTTTCTTTGTGTTTTCCATAATATGTTTCCTTGAACATAATAGAGATTTGATAAATGGGTTTTGAATGAATGAATGATGACATGTAGATGAGCTTTGAGGGCACGGTGGGAAGTAGGTTTTGAGCAGCAATCCAAAAAATAGATGTAGTGTAAAAATGGTGGGAGGTTGAAGGGATAGAATAGCAAGTGACTTTTGGAGGTAGACAGAAGGCAACAGGAACAGGGAAATGCAGATGAGGCAGTTCTGTAAGTGGAATGGAAGAGAAAATATGAGGGCAGAGGAAGAAAGAAAAGGAAATGGGCAGAGCCAAGAGAACATTGTGCACATTAATAGCAAAACTGTTTTAAGAGTGACTTTGAGCAAATAAGTTATTTTGTCTATTATAAATACCCAAATTAACCATAAAGGACATATGAAGAAAGATGTTATATGCACCCAGAGAAAGAACCGATAAATAAAAGTAGGTATAGAATAATGTAACATATATATATACACATACACACATACTTACATACACATATACATACATACATATACATATATACATATGTGTGTGTGTATATATATATACACACACATACCTATTTATGTCTTTTGTGTCTAATGGTAACCATCTCTAGGGTGGGGGGGTGGAGGGAGGAGAGAAGAAAAAATTTACATGATAATTTTGTTGTATATTGGAAAGGAATAGCAAGTCATGCATAGTAGATTTGTGATTTCATGCACAATCATATTTTTTATTCTACTGTGTTATGGAAATGCTTGTTTAATTGATGAATTAAAAATGAAATAAAAAGGAAATGGGAAATAAAAGAAAGTATGAGTAAATGGCAGATAGACTTGGCATTCCATTAAACTGGAGCCAGCTAGTAAGTTGGGTGGGAAACAAGGTATCAGGAGGTAAGAGTGATGGAAAATGAAGTTAAGAGCAGAGAGAGATAGAAGCCAGTGATATGTACTGAAGGTTGGAAAACCGAGAAATGTACCTCTAGGGAGTGATGGAGAGTAAGGGTGGAAGTGAATGTAAGAAAAAAGGTAAATGAATGTGTAGAAGCAGAAACAGACAGGACTGGGGAGAGACAGAAATGGGAAAACATGAGAAACAAATAAACATGAAATATGGGAGTAAAAGATAAGCTCGTGGAACATTTACTAATGTAATTGAACATTTTTAATGGATTTTTGCTAATCCACATACCACGGTTGTAGACTTCACTCTTTTCAGTGTAGGTGGACTGAGGTCTTTGAAAACATGTTGCTCCCTTTAAGCTAACACCTTAACATTGGATATTGGCAACTCATGGTCCCAAATATATTCCCAGTGAATTCTCGATTGCTCCTGAGGTTACTGAGGTTGATGGTGGGGGAAGAGAATGACCTGTGCTGCCATGGCAGAATGCAGTCATTATTTCAAGACCCCTAGCCTGACCTCCTTCTTCCATTACCCTTTCTCCTTAGAACTCAGAGCACTCATATATTGTATATGTGAGGCTTTTGGCAATGCCTTATGACATATCTTGTATTACTATTTAACTTGTGTATTTATGGCACAAACTCCTTGCATGGAGAGGCTATACCATATTTCTTTGTATAACTCACAGCTTTATAGTGGCTTGCACATAATAGATGCAAATTACTCATTGGTTGATTTTGTTTCCATTTTATTGTCACCAAAATCTTAATCTCCAGCTTCTAATAAAGCGAGTCCTGACCTCTCTCTACTTTTCTAAACTTTAGCTTTTCATCCTGAGGTAATCTTGTGCTCTAGTCAGTCTGCTTTCTGTTATTTTAGAACAAGTTTGAGCTTGAAAAGGAACACAGCATGGTATAGTGAAAAGAATAGTGAGCTCAGTCTCAGCTCATGCAGGTTCTAGTTTGAGATGTTGGTAATTACATTGCTTTGGAGTCCCTTGGACCTGTCAACTCAGTTTCTTCATTTGTAAATATGGATACAGCAATACTTGTTTTTACTTATTTCTCGGTGATGCTCCTTACAAAAATACAGAGAATTATACAAAGTAGTATTATAGTAGAGCTGAAGGACTTAATTTCCTCTGTAGAACTATAAGAAACAGAATCAGAATGTCATAAACCCACTTGATGTCCTTGCTTACATGTTCTCAGGAATCAATTGCTGAGCATAACTAACAGGAAACATAATATTTATTTTTAATAATATTTTATTTCCTTTAATTACATGTGTTGAGTTCCAAATTATTTTTTATAGTTCATTTTTTAAAGTTTTGAGTTCCAAATATCCCTCCCTCCTCCCTGAGAAGGTAAGCAATCTGATATAGGCTATACATGTGCACTCATGTAAAACATTCAGGAAATGGAATCTTTCATGGTGACCTGTGATCAGGAGGCAGAAATAATTACCCAAGACAGGGAGTTAAATTCAGGAACTAGAAATAGGGATACTCATGCAGTGGTGAAGTGAACAATAAACACAGCTTTTTCCAAGTCAGAGTTCTTCTTCATCTCTACCATTCTGTTAGTTGCAAAGTCCTATCATTTCTCCTTAGAAAAAAGTTGTACTTACGTAACAATGATAAATCATGAAAGACTTAGCTACTCTAATCTGTACAGTGATCCAAGGCAATTCCAAAGGACCCATAATGAGAAATGCTATTCACCTCTAGAGAGAGGACTGATCAACTCTGAAAACAGATTGAAGCATACTTTTTTCACTTTATTTTTCTTGCAACATGTCTAATATGGACATATGTTTTACATGACTTCACATGTTTAATTGACATCACATGGTTTGCCTTCTCAATAGGTGGGGGAGGTGTGGGAGGGAGGAGAATTTGGAACTCAAAATATAAAAAATAGATAAAAATATGTAACTAGCAATCTTTTCAACCATGACAAATGGTGTGCAAACTCCTCAAGTCAGCTTTTAAAGATACACTCAGAGCAGCCAGATGATGTAGTAAGTAGAACACTGGCCCTGGAGTCAGGAGGACCTGAGTTCAAATTTGACCCCAGACACTTGACACACTTACTAGCTGTGTGACCTTGGGCAAGTCACTTAATGCCAATTGCCCTGACTATTCCCCCCCCCCAAAAGACAAACCCATTTGGGAGAGGGCCTTACTATACTTCATAGTCAGAGGCCCCAGGTAGCACAGGGTTGGTTGTGAAAAGGAGTTGGGGATCCTAGGAGGCACTCATTTGGTGAACAGTTGCCAATGGTGAGGGTAGGAGGAAACATACCGAATGTTGGTACGTACTTATTATTACTAATTAGGTACTAATTAACAGCAGCTTGGCATGGTGTATAGAAAAGCAGTCTTGGAGTAAGAAAAATCTAGGTTCAGGTCTGGACTCACATACTTACTGCTTATGTGACCGAGCAAAACACTTAACCACTCAGGACCCAAGGCCATTCTCTATAAGACTATTGGTCTCAGAGAAGCTTCTGATCTATATTGGCAGAGGGAATTTCTTTGGTGGTGGTTCCCTAACCTGGGGAAATTATGGGTCTGGACCAAAAAGCCCTGCAAAAACTAAATTTCTTTTATGTTGCTGAGAGCTGTTTATATCCTCTGAAGTGTATCACTCTGGGGCACCTCATCCGAAGTGCTGGTCTGCTTAGAAATCTTTCATTCTCATTCTCTGTATTTATACTGTTACCACCCTATCTAGGCCTTTACCAATTTATTTTTTATACCCTCTCTGATGGTTATTCTTTGATGTGTTCTGCAGACCACTGCCAGACTAATTTTCTTTAATCGCCACTTTAAAAAGAAACTTTAACTAGCTCCATATTAACCACAGCATTAAGCCTACCTAAACCTGGCATCTTTGGTTGCAAGCCCTTTCATAATCTTGTCCTAGTTTATACATCCAAGAGAACCGATGCAGAATGAAGGCGGCAGCACCAATAAAACTGCATAGAATGATGACACCAAGGAGCTCACAGTCTAATGGGGGAGACAACATATAAACAACTATGTACAAAACAAGCTATTCATAGGGTAAATTGGAAATAACTGACAGAAGGAAGGAACTAGAATTAAGAGTCATTGGAAAAGTTTCTTGGAGAAAGGGGGATTTTAACTAGGATTTGAAGGAAGCCAGGAGGGATAGATGAGGAGAAAGAGGATTCCAGATGTGGAGGACAGCCAGTGAAAATACTTGGAGTCTGGAGAGGGATTATCTGGTATGAGGAACAGAAAGGAGGTTGGTATCACTGGATAAAAAAAGTATCTGGGAGTAAGTGTAAGGAGACTGGACAGGTATGAAGGGGCCAGATAACAAAGGACTTTGAAGATTTTGTATTTAATCCTGAAGATGATAGGAAGTTACTGAAGTTTATTGATTGTGTGTTATGGTGGTAGTGGTTGGGGGTAGGAAATGACATCGTCAGACCTGTTCTTTAGGAATATTAATTTTACAGCTAAGTGGAGGTTGGAGAGGAGTAGGGAGAGACTTAAGGCAGGAAGGATGACCAAAAAGCTATTGCAACAGACCAGCGGTCAGGTGATGAGGATCTCTACCAGGGTGACAGCAGTGTTAGAAGAGAGAAGGAAGTGGATAGAAAATTTGTTATGAAGGCAAAATGGACAGGATTTGGCAACAGATTGACACCTAGATTATAAGACTGGGTGCCTGGGAGGATGATGGCACCCTGGAAAGGAATGGGGAAGTTTGGAAGTGGGGAAGGTGGGGAGGTTATAATCATTCAGAACTGCTGTAGAATGGGCTAGCCCTCAAAACATCAGTGGAGAAGCCTTGCTTCTGGTTGC
This sequence comes from Phalanger gymnotis, assembly GCA_028646595.1. Taxonomy (NCBI): domain Eukaryota; kingdom Metazoa; phylum Chordata; class Mammalia; order Diprotodontia; family Phalangeridae; genus Phalanger; species Phalanger gymnotis. The sequence continues at coordinate 125,425,434 of CM053622.1, read as the reverse complement.
TTTTATCAGCTGTCTGCAGGCAGCTTTAGAGTGGGAGAGAGGCTGGTGCAGTCCTCAGGGGCTGTTGTTTGCATCTCCCATTTGTACACTCTACAGCTCAGCTGACCTGATTTTAAAAAAATTATCATAAATCACATTTGCAAATCATTTCAAGGTTCATAAGGCATGTTCCCAGGTGGTATCTGTATTTGTTAATATTCCCATTTTACAGATGAAGAAACAAAGGCTCAGAGAGACTAAGAGACTTGTCTAGAGTCATACATTTATTAAGCCTCAGAGCCAGGACTTGAACACATTGGTGATAAATAATAAGATCTTGTATTTATGTAAAGCTTTAAGATTTGTAAATAACTTTTACATTCATATAGTACTTTACAAATTTTATCTCATTTTATCTTCACAATAACCCTGCTGGGTAGGTGCTATTACTTTCTTTATCTCACAGTTGAAGAAATTGATAAAAGCAGAGGGTAAGTGATTTGCCCAGACTTTCATAGCTAGAATTAGAACTCAGGTTTTCCTGACTCCAGATTCAGCGCTCTATCTACTAAGCCATCCAGGTCATACAGAGAGGAAGTATCTGAGGCTGGATTTGAACTTGGGTCTTCCTGACTTCAGGTCCAGCGCTTCTGACTCCGAGACTGCTTCTGCCTCTCTTGTCACTAGATCAGTGGGGTAACAAGATTTCTGTCGAGCATTATACCAAGCTCAACGTCTTCATGTGCTTTTGTTGCAGTGTTTTCTAACTTCCTGGGTCTCTGCAGCAGTGGTTGTTCCTTTCTCTGTGGGGAGAAGAGCAATCACAGCTGTTAGGATGTCTACATCTTGAAGCAGATCTGGAATCTCTACTATGAGTTCAAATCAGCCTGCATTGGGAGTCTTGGGATTGTCCCAGTAGGTTTGCCTGGTGCTGATCCTGGTGGATGGCTTCACTGAATGAGAATCACATGAATTACCTAAAAGGGAATGCATATTTTCCTTTCCTTTGGTAGACAGACAGATTGAATTAAGTCTGCCTAAGGTTGTCTGGGCTATTTTTAGCCACTTCAAGCCTTTATTTCTTCATTTGCCAAATGGGGATATTAATACTTAGCTACATATATTGTGAAGGGTTGGGTGAACTAATATATATGCAATAACTCCAATTCACATTAATGAATCCTTGTTGATGAGATAAGTGAACAAGTTAAATGGAAATATAAATATAAAGGCTGTTGGTAGTCTTAACAACAGTGTCTCACCAAGCAGGGAAAAATGATGAAACAAGATACAAGGTAGGATCATAACACTAAAGCTGAGTGGACCCCAGAGGCTATCTCACCCAACCCCCTCATTATAGAGATGAAGAAACTGAGGCCTAGGGAGATTAAATAAAGATAGGCAAGTGACAGATCTGAGGCAGGATTTGAACTCAGGTCCTGCTACCTACTAGATGCTTAAAATTTTTTTTGGTCTACACCTGTGATTTCATTATACCAATGAGAATTGCAACTTCTCTACAACATATGGCCTTAGAAAGTTGCCTGGGATACTGAGAGGTTATGTGAATTGTCCAGGTTCACACAGCCAAGTCTGTGTCAAAGGCAAGACTTGAACCCAGACCTTTATGACTCTGAAGCTGACCCTTTCTTCATGCTGTTGCACTGTCTCTCTACAAGATGCTTCATTTTTCCTATAAGGTGGTGCTTAGAATGAAAGAAAGGCTATCACAACAGGTGTTTAAGGTCTTCCCAAGAAGAGAGAAGGCTGTAGATAAAAGAGATGTTATGAAGGTAAAAATGATAGGACTTGGCCTGGGTGGCTGAGAGGATGGTGGTGCCATCACAATAATATGGAAGGTAGGAAGAGGGCAAGGTTTTTGGGGAAAGATAGTGAGTTCAGTTTTGGACATGTTGAGTTCCGGACATCCAATAGATAGTTGGAGATACGAGCCTAGAGATTAGCAACAGTTAGGGTTGGATAAGTAGATTTGAGAATCATTAGTGTGGAGATGATGATTGAATCCATGGCAGATGATGAGATCACCAAGTGAAATAATATAGAGAAGAAAGAGGGCAAGGACAAACCCTTGTGGGACACCTACAGTTAGTACATATGACTTGGATGAAGATCCACCAAAGGAGACTGACAAGGAGCAGTCAGATAAAAAGAGATCCAGGAGGAGAGTGGTGTAATGAAAACCTAGAGAGCACAAAGTGTCCAGGAGAAGACAGTAATTGACAATATCAAAGACTATGGAGAGGTCAAAAAGGGCAAGGATTGCGAAAAGTTTGTTAGATTAGCCAATAAAGAGATCATTAGTTACATAGGAGAGAACAGATTTGGTTGAATGATGAGGTCAAAAACCAGACTACAGAGAGTTAAGAAGAGTGAGAAGGAATCTAGCAGAGGCACCTTTTATAGATGGCCTTCTCAAGATATTTAACCATAAAATGGAGGAGAGATATGGGATAATGGTTATTGGAGATGTATGAACATTTAGCATACTATTGCCAATTTTTAAAAAAATTACAACATTTTATTGTATAGCCCAGATCTATCCACAATACACATGCTCTAAAATTTTTATAACAGCAACCGGGTATAAATAGGCATACTCTTGCCTTAACTGTTCAGAAACTAGGAGGGCCAACTCAATAAATACAAGTGGCTCAAACCCTAACCCAGTGACATTGTTGCTGTTGTAATGGTGAGTTAGAAGTAATAAGCTGTTGTAGGAGGATTACCCTCTCTCTCACTTGCCTTGTCCTGTTCTGTTTGTATAATGTAGTGGCTCTGAGTTTTACCTCATAAGACTGTCTTGGAGTCAAATGACTTGGGTTTGAATTTTTTCTCTTCTCCTTTCTCATTGTGTGACCTTGGGCAAATCACTTAACCTGTTGGAGTTTCCTCATCTGTAAAAACAAGGCATTGGACTAGAGATAGCCTTTAAGTGTATGACCTTAAATCTGCCTCTTGGTTTTCTCTATCAATAGAATTTCTTTTGGCCCTCACATTTTCTAATCAAAGAACCCTAATTTAAACAACAGCAGCAGCAGCAGCAGCAATAACAACAACAACAAAGCCAACCTGTCTTCATGTCAGTTCTGACTCCTAAATCAGGGAATTGCAGTCAGTTGCCTTACTAGAGTCTTGATTTCTTAGAATGGGACTGGATGGCACAGATTATTTAGTTCAACTCATATCTGAAGTGAGAACCCCCTGTAAGATAGCTCTGACAGGTAGTCATCCATTGAATTTCTGGTTGAAGGCTTCCAGTGACATGAAACATGTTACTTCTAAGATCAGCTCATTTCACTTTTAGACAGCTGTTAATTGTTAGAAATCTTTTCTTTATGTGTGTCAAATTTTTTCCTTCCTGTAACTTCCATTCTTTTGGTCCCCTAGGCTAACCAAAGGGAAAAAAAAACTAGAAGCATTCTATTGCATCTCACACATGGTAGTTCCATGAAAATTTGAAGACAGCAATTATATCTTCATTAAGGCAATGTAGCATATTTCATGGCCCAATTTATGAGCATCCCCCTCAATTTCCAATTCTTTGGCACCACAAAAAGAGCTGATACAGATACTTTTGTACATGTAGGTCCTTTCTCCTTTTCTTTGCTCTCTTCGGGATAGTAGTGGCATAACGAGATCAAGGGGTATGCCCAGTTTGGTAGCCCTTTGAGCATAGTTCCAAATTTTTCTCCAGCATGGTTGGACCAGTTCATACTCCATGAACAGTGGATCAGTGTACTTTTTTTTTTCCATATCCCCTTCAGCATTTATTATATTCATTTTCTGTCATGTTAGACAATCTGACAGGTAGCATCTCAGAGTTATTTTAATTTGAATTTCTCTAGTCAGTAGTTGTTTAGAGTCTTTTATCATGGGACTATTGATAGCTTTGAATTCTTCTGAAAACTGCCTGTTCATATCCTTTGACCATTTATCAGTTAAGGAATGGATCATATGATTATAACTTTGGCTCCATTCCCTATACATTTTAGAAATGAAGTATTTATTTATCAAATAAACTTGCTGTAAAACATACTCCATCCCTAGTTTCTTACTTTCCTTGCAATTTTGGCTGCATTGGTTTTGTTTCTGCAAAACCTTTTACATTTTATGTACTCAGAATTATCTATTTTACTTCCTGTGATCCTATCTTTTGTTTGGTCATAAACTTTTCCCTTATCTACATATCTGACATATAAATTTTCCATGCTCCCCTAATTTGCTTTTTATATCACCTTTTACATCTAAATTATTTACCTATTTTGAGCTTATTTTGGTATAGATGTGAGATGCTGGCCCATGCCTAGTTTCTTACAGAATACTTTTCAGTTTTCCTAGCAATTTTTGTCAAATGTTGAGTTCTTGCCCCCAATGTTTGGATCTTTGGGTTTATTAAACATGAGAGTACTATGGTTATTTGCTACTGTGTACTGTGTACCTAATATATTTCACTGATCCACCACTCTATATCTTGGCCAATATGACATTATTTTGTTGGTTCCTGCTTTGTAATATAGTTTCAAATCTGGTACTGCGAGGCTGCCTTCTTTCACATCTTTTCAGTGATTCCCTTGGTATTCTTGACCTTTTGTTCTTCCAGATGAATTTTATGATTTTTTGTTAGTTCTATAAGCTAATTCTTCTGTAGTTTGATTGATATGGAACTGAATAAGTAAATTAATTTAGACAGAATTGCCATTTTTATTATATTAGCTCAGCCTATCCATGAGCAATTAATATTTCTCCAATTATTTAGATCTGTCTTCATATGAAAAGTGGTAATCCTTTAACATATGCTTATTGATTTGACTTGACTTATTAGGCATATATGACCCCAGGCTACATTTCTTTCTCTGCAACTAGCAATAATAATATTTCTATCAGTTAACTCATGGAGCTGGGAAGAAAATATTATAACTAAAAGATCCTAAATGCACTATTGAAATATTAATAAATACTAATGCAATCTAGGAACATAATTTTTGTTATATGGTCAAATTATTCACTCACATAGAACTTGTTGTCAACTAAAATCCTTTGGGCCTTATCAGATGAACCATTGTTTGGTCACTTTTTTCCACCTCATATTTATGACTTCAATCTTTTGGATTCAAGGGCAGAACATTACAATCAGTTTCATCTTAGAACTGGAGGATCCTTGATTTTGCAATGGAAAGGACTTTAGTGTTCATCTAAACCAGCCCTATTCCCATTTTACAGATGAGAAAACTGACTCGGCAAGGTGGAATGGAGTCAAAATGGTAGTAAGTATGGTCCAAGGGCAGCAGGTTCACTTGGACTGACTCCAAGAACAATAGTCTTTCCATTACTTTTTGTTATTTAGATCTTAGGATTATTGGTTTTAACATTGGAAAAAATAACCCATGAAAAACCATCTATCTTTCTGGATTTTGATTCCACATTCAGTATATTAGCTTTTCCTTCCTAGGTCCTGTCATGTGCAAATTGGATAAGCATCACTTCATCTATCGTTGATAAAAATGCTAAACAGAACAGGGATCTATGCCACTCAACCTCAGACACCCTTCCAAGCATGATTGTCTGATAAGCATTGCAATTTGCTCTGGAGATTTACTTTTTGGACCTGGGATTATATCAGTGGAGACAATTCTAAGGAGAAAATTCCCTTTAACAGTGAAAATCATCAAGTTATTGATGACTTACAGTCTTTGAAGGTGGCCTGTGACACTGAAAGATAAGTGACTTGGCCGCAGTCATAGCCAGTTCCTGTCATAAGCAGTACTTAAATTCTGGTCTTCCTGATATCGAGGCTGGCTCTTCAAAAGCACAATAATAATAGCAAAAGTCATAATAATAACAGGAGACATTTATACTTACAGTTTCCAAAGTGCTTTATGTACATGATCTCATTTGAGTCTTACAGCAACCCGGAAAGCTAGGTACTATGGTGATTATCTATCTGCATTTTACAGGAAAGGAGACTGATGTTCAGAGAGATTAATGTGCCCATGGTCGCATGGCTATTAAGTGTCAGAGATAGTATATGAAGCTACCTTCCAACTCTTGAGAGACACACTACCTCATCCACATCTCTTCATCTCATCTGCAAAGAAATGTATATATGTATACATCATACATAATATACACATAGATATGTGTATATACACACATGCACATATATACATGTATATACATACATGCACATATATGTATATGTATGTATATACATGTGTACATACACACACATATATGAAATCAGAAGAGAGGGTACAGAGAGGTTAAAGAGCTTTATCAAATATCTCAATAAAAACCATGTTTACATCATAGAAGTATACAGGAGCCCGCATTCTAACTGGCTTGCTCCCATTGTTAAATATTCATTGTGAGCATTTACACCTTAGAAATTGGGCTCAAATTCTGCCTCTGTTACATATTGGCTGTCTGACCCTGGGCAATTTCAGCTCCTTAAGGCTCTAACTTGCAAAGAAGATGCTTCCCTGCTTTGGTACAAGGCACTTATCTGAGTGGTCCCTGTGCCAGTGAAATCACAAGCTAGTCCCTTTCCCTATGAAATTTCATTGTCTTGTTTTGATTTTCTAATGAGTAACCTGGAGGATATGAATGTGCTTTATGTTTATCATATTACAGAAGAGATTTTCAAAATGATGTATTTTCTCCTTTATTTCAAGTTATTTGAAAGTTATTTGTAGCTTTCTGACTAATGCACTATGCCAACATGATTAGAAATACAAATACTTATCTCCTTTTTTTGCCAGTATGCTGGATCATAGATTTGGGGTGGGGTGTCTTTTTATATTTCTTGGCTTGTGCTAGAATGTTGTCTCTTCATCAGTGGCAATCATATTCATTTTTTATGCAGATCAACTACAAACTGGCAGGAGTGAATGGTTATAATTAGTTGGTAACAGAAAAGATTGGCAACTTTACAATGATTCTTTATTATGAGTTGAATGCTTTGGATCTGTGAATTAGGATTCAGTTATAAAACATTCAGCAGCTCTCATAATAGAAATGCCTGAAAGAATCATTTTTAGACCAATGACATGAAGATTTAAATAAAAACTGGCTGCCAGTATTTCAGATAATGTAATATCTAAGAATGTTTGAATGTAGGGCAATAGCCCAAAGCCAGTAGCTGCCTGATTAATCTATACTCCATTAGTTCATCACTTTCTTGATGTGGGTATTCCCTATACAAATGTAGATTGCAGTCTCTCCATGCTTTCACAGATGAGATCCACAAGTTGTAGGAAAATGAAAATAAAAATATCTCCTGGTAGCATACTGGTGTTAAGCCTCTCCAACCTTACCCAGCCAGACTCTTGTTGAACCTATTGTCAAGGTCTCTCCCATTAGGCAGGAATTATTCCATTGGAATGGCTTTTAGGAATCCAGGGTCATATCTATTCCATGCTTAGAATGGGACTTCAGTGGAGAACCTAATCTACATTTTTCATGAACATGTAAATATGGATGTGTCTATCAGGCCATTTACTCATTACTACTTGTACAAATAGATAGATCTGCTACTTCTAATATTCATCCTACCATCTTTCTGTTCATCTCTGTTAATCCCAACTCTTCTGACCCTATTGAGGCCTTGATTCACTTGCTGCTCCTGGTGTTCAGAGATACACTGAACAGTGATCAACATGTTACTCCTCCATGTTCTTTCTGCTACTGCAAAGATACTTTGCTGCTCAGTTTTTCAGACAGGTGCAATGAAATAGATGCCTTTCATAATAGGAATGTACTTGGATTGTTATCTGATATGTGAATTTACTGAAAACAAAAATGAGGCCATTTGATGTGATCTCCCTCTTCTCCTACTTTATCTCAAAATCTTTTAATATTATTTTTCACTCTTTTCTCCATTCTCCCAGTCTGTGGCAAAGAAATAGCCCTTCTCTTTGACAAGATCAACGTCTCTACATGTGCATTTGATCCTATCCTTTCCCATCTTCTCCAGCAGATTGCATACTTAATCATTCTTTATGCCTCTAATCTTCAGCCTTTCTATATCAACTAGTTCTTCTCTCTATATACCAATTAGTTGGAAGGTAACTGGTTGCCTTCCAATATGCCCATGTCCTTCATCCTTAAAAACCCCTTCACTAGATTTTACCATCTCCTCAAACTGTTATCTGATATCTCTCCTCCCTTTCTTTAACCGAACTTCTTGAAATAGTTGTCTACTCTCTCTGCCTTTACTTTATCTCTTCTCATTCATTCTTCCCCCCTTTGCAATCTAGCTTCTGACTTCATCCTCAATTAAAACTACTCCTCTCAAAGTTATCAGTGAGCTCTTGTTTACTAAATCTCATAATTTCCATTTAAATCCCTTTTGACCAATCTGCTGTATTTGACCCTGCTGGCCACCCTCTTCTCCTGGATGCTCTCTCTTCTCTGGCCTTTTGTGTCATTCTCTCCTGGTTCTCTTTCTTCTCAGTTTCCTTTGCTGGCTCATCTTCAGCATCATGCCCTCAAATGGTAAGCATTCTCCAATGTTCAGTCCTTGGCTCTCTTTTCTTTTCCTTCTATACTCTTGGCAACCAACGTCCCATGGTTTTACCTATCATTTTTCTGCAGATAACTCCCAGATCTATAGATCCAGGCCTGTTCTTTCTCTTGAACCTCAATACCCCATCACTTATTTAATATTTCAAACTGGATATCTTGGAGACATCTTAAATTCAACACGTCTAAAGAAGAACTCACTATCTTCCCATCTTCCAAATTTCCCTTTTTCCCCTAAAATACCATCTTTCTTCCAATGTCTCAAGTTTGTAATCTAGTATTATCCTGAATGCCTTACTTTCCATCATTCCACATGTCCAATCAGTTACCAAATCTTGCCATTTGTAGTTTCTCAACATCCCTTGCATCCGACCTCTTCTTTCTACTCAGGTGTTTACCACCCTTAGTTCAGGCCCTCATCACCTCTTGCCCTGATTATTGTGACAGCCTTCTACTTGTTTTCCCTGCCTCAAGTCTCTCTCTTCTCTTCAGTTAATCATGTTCACTACTACCAAAGTAATTTTCCTTAAGGGCAGATCTGACCATGTGATTCTCCTACTCAACCAATTCCATTGGCTTCCTGATGTGCATTTAAGATTCCTGTTTAGTTGATAAATTCCTCTGTTTCACTTTAAAGCCCTACACAACCTGATCCTAATCTAGTCCTTTAGATTCACTGGACACTGGCTACAATCTAACCAACCTGGCCTTCTTTCTTTCCTCATGTATAATACTTACTACTCTGTCTCAATGCCTTTGCATTGGCCCTATACACTCTTCTTACCTCTATCTCACAGAGTGGTGCATTGGATAGAAAGCTGGGCTTGGAGTCAAGAAAACCTGAATTCAAGTCCAGCCTCAGATGCTTGCTAGCTGTGTGACCCTGGGCAAGTCACTTAACCTCTGTTAGCCTCAGATTCCTCATGGTATAAAACAGGGATAATAATAGCACCTGCCTCCCAGGGTCATTCTTCTGAGGATCAAATGAGATAAAAAATTATAAGGCACATATTAATGTATTTATAATAATTATACAGGCACATATTACTATGTGCCTAGCACATAGTAAGTGCTATATAAATGTTAGCTATTGTTGTTATTGTTACTAATGCAGCCCAGGCACCATCTTCTGTATGAACCCTTTCCTGGTTCCCTCAACTGCTAGCGTCCTTCTCAAACTATCCTGTAATTAACTACTTGACATAGACAGTAGTGTGGCCCATTCATCCATACCTTACGATGGTGGTAGATGTAGAGGTACTTTTCCAGTATTCTGCACAGATGCACTCTGTGTCCGTCACACTGAGAGTGATGCACTGTGGTTAAATGAATCTTTACCTGAGTGTGGGGCATGAATAGAGAAATATGAGGAAAAACTGGGGGGGGGCATTTTGAGATTATATGAGTCTATTTATTGACATAATTTCCTTTCTGGAGACAGTGTGTTATATTGTTCTTTCCCAGTTTTCCTACCTGTTCGTCTACCTTTCCTTAGTCTACCTTGCAAGAAAATCCTCCATGTTCTACCCACTATGTATGGGTATATCCCAAGGCTTTGTCCTCTGCCACCTTCTCTTTTCTTTCTGCCTTCTATTATTGAGCTCATCAGTTTTCCTGGGTATAATGATATCTATGCAGATAACTCCCAAATCTATAAATCCTGCCCTTGTGTCTCTCAGGCTTCAGTTCTATATTATCAATAGGCTGTTGGGGATTTCTGCCTCGATGTCCTATAGGAATCTCAAATTCAACACATCCCAAACAGGGATGGGGAAGGAATAAGCCTTTATATAGTGCTCGCTATGTGCTAGGCACTGTGCTAAGCACTTTACAAATATGCTCTAATTTGATCCCCACAATGACCCTATGAGGTAGGTGCTGTTCTTATCCCTGTTTTACGGGTGAGGAATCTGAAGCAAAGAGAGCTTAAATGACTTGCCCAGAGTCACTCAGCAAGTCAGTGTCTGAGGTTGTATTTGAACTCATGTCTTACCAACTCTAGGTCCATCGCTCTATCTACTGTGCCACCTAGCTGCAGAACCCATATTGGCCATCACAGCCTATACTAACTTCTCTATTTCTGTAGACATTACTGTCATCTTTCCAGGCACCCTGTTTCCCAAGCTCAGTCATATTCCACTTTTACATTAAAATTCAGCTCAAGGTCCATTTCCTACATGAAGTCTTTCTAGATCTTCCATGGGCAAGAAACTTCTTTTCTGGTCCTCAGACATACAAATAGGTTAACTGGATTATTCAAAAATACCAAACACACTGATAGTAGAATATAATGCTTAGGAACTAATCTATACACCTCCTACTGAGAAGGAGGAGTTAATCAGGAAAAGAGAGGTCTTAATAAACAAAAGGTCCCTGTCAATAAGGAGATCGAAAGGAATAATTAAGTCTGAAAGATACCAACTTGCTTACATGAAATAGAGTGGAGAAGTTAGTGCAGAGGAGAAGTACAAAGTGCTTTGAGAATTCAGAGGAGGAAGAGAGTTCACAATGATCTGAGAAGATTTCATGGAGGAGACTAAATTTCAGATGGTCCTTGAAATATAGGTTAGAGTCATTTTCAGGGTAGAGATTGCACGTATTATCTGTCTTGACCTCAAACTATTCAGTGGCTTCAGTTTTACAAGTACATTTATAAATTTAACTTCAAAAACAAACAAACAAAAAAAAACCCTGTTCTACTTTCCATTTTTAAAGCCCAGCTCAATGCCACTTCCCATGAAGCCTTCCCTTGATGCCCCCAGTTGCTAATGACCTTCTTCCCTGGACATCATATATCACTTGATTTTGCAACTTTCTAATATACCTGTCATGTAATGCAGTGTGCCAAATTCAAATGGAAAACAGGTCACTAAACTGTGGGCTAAGTCACTAAACTGACTTAGAAAACCACACACACACATACACACATATACACATACACAAACGTACAAAAACATACATACACAATATGTATATATACACACATGGCTGATATGTGGTTAGTTTTGCTGAACTACTTTCTCATTTTTAACCTCCATCATAAGAGATGGCTCACTGGACAGAAATGGAGGAGATATATATTTAGAAATGAATGAGCAACAAAACGCACCAATGAAAATGGTACAGTTGAAAGGATTCTGGCTCTGCAGTCAGAGCATCTGGGTTCCAATTGTACCTCTGACATTTATAATCTCTGTGGTCATAAGCAAGTTACTTAATTTCCCTTGGCCTCAGTTTCCTCATCTGTAAAATGAATAAGCTGGACTATCTAGATAGCCTCTGATCTCCCTTCCAGCTTTAAACAAATAATCCTAAATAAGTTTAAAAGCATAAAAAAATTGCCCTCAAAATGTACCTCAAAGTAAACATGTACTTAGTTTGGAAAAATTCATCACGTTTGATAAGTTTGTTTTCATTCATTTTTTCCTGCCCATTATTATAAAAACTAACAAAGAATATCATATAAGAACTTTTTTGGGGGGGCAGGGCAATTGGGGTTAAGTGACTTGCCCAAGGTCACACAGCTAGTACATGTGTCAAGTGTCTGAGCCCATATTTGAACTCAGGTTCTCCTGACTCCAGGGCCGGTGCTCTACTCACTGCACCACCTAGCTGCCCCTTATATAAGAATTTTTAAAAATGATGTCACTATTACATACATTTGTAGTTAAATGGAAAGGTGGCTTATAAGTTTTCCTTGGTGAGATACATAATGTAGTAGGAAGAGTTAGTTTCACTGTGTGCCCAGAGGCAATAAGAAGCATCATTTCATAGAATATTTGAGTATGTGTCATCTTGCATGGCTGATAAGTGTATTAAATAGTCTTCCATAAACAGAGGGTGAGGTGTAGTTAAGTGTGCACTGGGGCTGAACTCTTGAGATTTGGGTTTAAATCCTGGCTCCGTTACTTACCCCTGAGTGACTTTTAGCATGTCATTTAAAAACTCAGAAAACAGGTTTAAATCCATCTTTGCCATCTATTACCTTTTGTGACCATGGGCAGGCTTCATCGTCTATGTGGGCTTCAGTTTCCTCATCTGTAAAATTAGTGGGATGGATTAGGTGATTGGCAAGGTCCCTTTGAATTCTGGCTCCATAACTTCCTTGAGACTTTGATTCCTATCTGTAAAATGACGGTTTTGGACAAGATGGCCTCCAAGGTCTCTTACAGCTTGAAATCTATAATCCTATGAAAGTCTTCAATTGCATTTGTGGAATGGCATCAAATGGTGGTAGCGGTTGTTGTCCTTCATTCTTGAAGAGGACCAAGATTATGTCACTATGTTTGAGTCAAGTTATAGTATGTCTAGCTGTGGCTGATCAAACCAATGTGAGCTTGGAATGCTCTACCACAAGTCAGGCATAAATAGTCCATGTGAGCATTTGGAGTGTATTCTTTACATTTACGCATCTTGCATTTCTTTTGAGCTATTTCAATTCTGCTTTGCTTATAGAGCACAACCTCTTCTCTTATTAGAGCATGCCATGTTGGGTGGTCCTGTGCCAGTGTCTCCCATGTCATGTAGCCAATCTCAAAGTTCTTAAGAGAGACCCTGGGAGTGTCCTTGTGTCACTTCTGACCATCATGTGAGTGTTTGCCTTGTGTGAATTCTCCATAAAATGATCTTTTAGGCAAGTGCCCATTTGGTATTCTAATAATGTTGCCAGGCCATTGTAGTTGCATTCTCTGCAGCACAGTTTGAATGCTTGGCAGTTTAGTTTGAGAGAGGACCTCAGTGTCTGGTATCTTATCCTGCCAGGTGATCTTCAGGGTCTTCCCAAGACAGTCCAAATGGAAGTGATCCAATTTCCTGGCATGGTACTGGTAGACTGTCCAGTTTTCACAGGCATACAGCAATAAGGTCAGCACAATAGCTCTGTAGACCTTCAGTTTGGTAGTCAGTCTAATACCTCCTCTCTCACACACTTTCCTTTGGAGCCCCCCAAACACTGAGCTAGCTCTGGCAATTTGTGTGTCAACCTAATTGTCAACATGTATATCCCTAGAAAGTATACTGCCAAGATAAGCAAATTTAACCACAGCATTCAAAACTTCTCATAGATATTACAGAGTCTTCCTGCCTATAGAAAGAGAACTAGACAAAATGACATCCTGAAGTCCTATTTGTAGGACAATGGACCAAGATAATTTTTGCTTAATCCTCATGTCTGAAATCAGTATAAAAACAGACCATGAAATTGGGTGAACATGATTAATTTTTATTAACCTCTGAAATAATAAATTGCAGTCCACTTTTGAGAATGCATTGTGGCTGGAATGGAGACATGAGCTCTTTCTATTCCTCTTTGAATTATGGCAGGAGGTCAATTATTTTTGTGATTGGCAGGTTTCTTTATCATGTATCCTGTTTTGAATCATTCTACTGGGTTATGTCAATGTGATTTACTGTTGATATGTTCTTTCTTTGTGTATTGAGTAATTTAATATCCAAAGGACACAAAATCTTTAAGACATAGAGAAATTCATGGGTGACTTAAACACATATTCAAGTCCCTGTTTCTGAGTGAACTTTCTGTGGACATAATTGCATTTGAGAAACAAGATGGGAAGGCTGGTAAGACATGATCTTAAACTAAGCTTTTCATACTCATTTCAGTTTTCAAAATGAATTTTTACTTGCATGGGGCTAGAGACAGTTTTCAGAGAAATCATGGAACATTAATGTTGTTCCTTCCTCTCTTTGGTTTTCTAGTGCTACTTTGGCAAGGTAGGGAGGAAAGTTGGAAATTCTTTGTGAAAGGGACAAAGCAAGGTAAGGAGAGGAATGGAATGTCAAAAGAATGTTAAAAGGAAAGTTAAATACTTTACATGTATTCTACTCTATTCAACTCCCTCTTCCTAGTCATCAGCTCTAGCCTTTAGGCAACCACAGAAGTCATGAAACTTAAGGTAGTCAGTCTCTAGTCTTCATGGGTTTATGGATTGACCATTGACCCTCCTATTCCCACCCATCAATTTTGAGCTCCCTAGCCTCTGCTAAGTTTGTATTCAAGTGTTAATATATTGTAATAGCAATGTTACTGGAAGCTGCTGTGGGGGCGTAAGACCAATAACACAAGCATATAGGAGGGCTGCTAGCACAGGTTCTTTGATCTGCTTTTCTAAATAAAAGCAACTTTAAAAGGGTCAACAATTTTGCTTTAATCAAACATATATATATATATATACATATATATATACATATATATAGGTATGTGTATATATATACATATATATATACACACACACAGGGTGCCCATAAAGTCCGTGTGCAATTTACAAGTTACGACTATTTTAAATTGTGCATGCAACATTTTAAAATGTGCATAAATTATGAATTCATTTAGTTCAGGGGAAAAGTCAACACCCTGAACTTCAGAGAAAATACAAATAGAAATTAAAAGCAGAAATTATATAAACAGCAAAGACCAATAGACAGGGCTTCCAGCTGTCTGACCAAAAGCAATATATACATAGTTACCAGAAAGAGAAGCACGAATATCTGGGTTTTTCAAAGCCAGGGGGGCTCCTTAACGATTACCCAGCATCTTATTTGGCTAAATCACATAAGCACTCTTCTAATGAGTGAGCCCCAAGGCAAAATGCTAATCTCAGAGTATATATACACTTCTTCAGGGCCAGAGGGCATCACAACTCTCGTGACCAAGGCTCATGTGACTCAGGCTTCCATGTGACTCAGGTTCAAAGCAGGTCATTATCGGCCTGTTAAGAGGTGGGGAAAATCTTCAAATTGTATTAACATTACATATATGCATATACTTAGAGGAATTTCTTAGACTTGTAGAATCATAGAATAATTGATGTAGAATTGGAAGGGACTTTAGAAGTCACTTATTCCATCACCTGCCGTTATAAATGATGAAACTGAGGCCCAGAGAGAAGGTGTACTTTGATCAAGGTCACAAAAGGTAATAGGAAAGCTAGGATCTGAACCTATGTATTGTGAATTCAAATCCAGTGCTCTTTATACAGCACCATGTTACCTTTTAAATTACTACATTACCCAGTAAAAGAAAGGATCTCTTCAACCCCGGACATCTGCACTGGGAATCAAGATGGGCTTTTAGCACTTATTCAACCAAGTGCTCTTGAAGAGTTTGGCCTTTGTTTCCTTGATTAAATTAGGAGCCCTTGATGACCTCCTTGCCTCAAGGGAAAGCCTAGTTTACATGGGTTTGAGTGACATTTTGTGACATTTAGAGGCTTTCAGACCATGTGGGTTTAAGTCTCATTTTTGTGACGATTTTAGGGTGAGTTGCATGTGGGACTAACCTTTGATCCTGAACAAGATGTATAAACTAAGATGCTGGCTTTCTCTTTTGGAGCTCTGAGCCACAGCAGGAGTGGCATGTGACTCTGGGCCAGCCATTGTCGAGCTCCTGGCTGAACTCAGATGTTGATGGTTCCTTGGTAACTATGAATTGTATTTGGTCTGTTTACAAATGTATGTTTTTAATTTGTTTGTATTTGCTCTGAAGTTCAGGGTGCTGGCTTTCTCCCCTGATCTGAGTAAATGATATTTGTATACTGGATTAAAGTAAGATTGTTAACCCCTTAACATTGCTTTCCTTAGTAAAGCAGATCAAAAGAACGTGGGCTTGCACATTCTGTGTGCTGGTTGTTGCTGTGTTTACACAGCCACAGTAGCTGCTAGTAAGATTGTTGCATCATCAATGAGGCTTTTTCTTGTGTTCAATGTTCTTAACATATAAATACATGGGAGAGAGTTTTTGGGGTACCTATAAGGATCAATTTTTCTCTGTTTAATCAAATCTTTTTTAATGACTAGGCAAACAGTAAGCACAGTGCGATCTTGTATACTCTATACCATTTAGTGTGACTGTAAAGGTGGTCTGCTGTACAATGTAATATCTGGAAGTTTGTCTCTTCTCTTTTTATATTTTCATCAAGGTTACCCTTAACACATGTATAGGATATTTTCATAAAGATTTTGTTGAGGTGAGACAGTAGACATAAGATTTAATGGCTACTGATGATTTCTTTTTTTTAATATCTTTTTTTTGGAGGGGGGAAGGCAGAGCAATTGGGGTTAAGTGACTTGCCCAAGGTCACACAGCTATTAAGTGTCTCAAGTGCCTGAGGCCGGATTTGAACCCAGGTTCTCCTGACTCCAGGACTGGTGCTCTACTCACTGCGCCACCTAGCTGCCCATATTGATGATTTCTTAATCTGATTTTCTTCAGTACTAATAACATCACTTCAGAGGCAATTACATTCCTTGCCTCTGACATATATAAAGACCAATAAGATATTAGTATTGTTAATTAGTCAAATTTTAATTTATTTATTATAAAAATTTTAGACATTAGAAGACAGAGCCAAGATGGCAGAATCGAGAAAACACTCAGCTGAGCTTTCCCAATAGTCCCCTCCAGACAACTTTTTTTTTTAACATTCCAGCTGGTTTATTTGGATTTTATTTCATGGTATCTTTGTGGTGACATTAAACCAGATCCGTTGACTTCAAGTCATGAGTAAAGACTGTTTAGTTTCCGGGGAACAATATAGAAATAAGAGAATTAAAGCATTGGGACTGCAGCCATTTGGGTGTGAGTGGAACAAACGAAGACCTCTCATAAAAAGGACAAATTGAATAAATAGGAATAAGTAAGATAGTAAGGCCTCTCATGAAATCTAAACTTCAGCTTTCTACTTAAGTTTTTCTGTAAGACAAGTTAGTGACTGTGGGAAGACAAGTTAGGAACTGTAGGATCCCCCGAGAATAAAAATGGGACACAGGATGCTCACACCCTGTGTATTTACCTAAGGATGAGAGGCCCGAAAGAAAGAAGAGTAGAGGTGAATAAGTCAGCAACCATAAAATCCTCTGAGAGTAAGGATAGGACACAGGATGCTCACCTCCTGTGTATTGACCCCAGGATAAGGGACCCTCGGCTCAGAAGAAGAATGGATGAAAAGCTGGAAAGCCAGGCGCAATGTAGACATGCAAGACCAGTTAGGTACAAATGATGGGAGACAAAATGTAAGGGTGCTGGGGGATATCTATCACAGATGTAAGGGTAATGGGAGGCAACCATTGCAGAAGCACGGGTGGTGGGAAAGGCTAGTTTGCCACAGATGTGAAGATGAGGTAACCAACAACTGGCTTCTGCTTGTCATAGATAACCAAACCATTTGTTCATTGTCATTGTCACTAAGATGTAAGAATGGCGCATCACCTGCTTGTCAAAAATAACCATACCATTCGTTCTTTGCCGTTGTCACCAGGTAGATTTATCTCGTTCAGATTGTACCCTCAAAGCTTACGTCTTCAAGCTGAGAGGAAGGAGGTTGGGAGGGGGAATTGCAGTTAGGGACCTATATAAACACCCAAATTTTCTGTGTTCTGCGTGTTCTGACACTGAGAGGACCCCTGGGGTCCTCTTTGGTGCCCGAGTTGCCCTTTCCCGCAAGATCATAATAAAATTTCCTTTCTACTTTCACCTTGAGATGCCTCTGCTTTAATCCTTTAATTTATAAATCTGTGCCACACACAGGTGTAAGTCAAGGAACATAGGACAAAGGCTACCAGCTCTCCCTGCCCCTTCCAGGCCTGCTAAGTGAAGCCCCACTGTTATCTTTTTTTTAATTTATTTTTAATATGTTTAGTTTTCAGCAGTGATTTTCACATGCGTTTGAATTACAGATTTTCTCCCCATTTCCACCCCCCCCCACTCCAAGATGGCGTACACTCTGGTTGCCCTGTTCCCCAGTCTGCCCTCCCTTCCGTCCCCCCCATTCCCCTCCCATCCCCCTTTCCCTTCCTTTCTTGTAGGGCAAGATAAATCTCTATGCCCCATTGCCTGTGCATCCTATTTTCTAGTTGCATGAAAAAA
>CM053622.1:125386687-125406534 GCA_028646595.1 Phalanger gymnotis | reverse complement strand
CACCTCTGCTGCCCCAGGGGCAGTGGCCGAACAGCAAACTCAGTCACGCAGCTTTTCCCACTAACCTTCTCTGATGTCTTTGCTGTTTGTGGGTTGAGAGGTCTGGTAGATGCCACAGCTCAGTAATTCAGCATGTTAAGGCACTCTCCGCTCCTCTCCTGGTCTCGTAGGTCCGTGTCTGGTCTGTTCGCGCTGTGCGCGCTGGGCTCAGCTCCGCTCCCCTCAGCTGGGGGCTGGGAGTTCCGTGTGGGACAGACCTTACCCCGAGACCATCCAGGCTGTCCTGGGCTGGAGCCTTGCTTCCCTCTGCCACTTTGTGGGTTCTGTAGCTCTAGAATTGGTTCAGAGCCATTGTTTTATAGGTTTTTGGAGGGACTTGGTGGGGAGCTCACGCCAGTCACTGCTTCCCAGCTGCCATCTTGGGTCCAGTCCTCTTTTTTTAATCTCTGAGTTATGTGCAATGTCTCTAGATTGCTGTCTTGTGCTCCTTCTTCTTGGTTACCAACATACATACTCCTTCAGCAACTCTGCTTGACCTTATGGAACCTTTTGATTTGGGAGGAGATATCTGCTATAAAAATGCACTTAGGATTTTCAGGTACCACCTGAAGGGAGCTCAGCATCTCACTGTGGTACATATCGACTGCAAAAATCTGGAAGCACCCCAAGCCTACCACCCACTCATTTACCTTGGAAGGTATGATGATAACTATCTGAAAAATCTAGATGGTGTTTTAAGATTTGCAAAGTAATTTATAGTCCAGATCTCATCTTATCCTCATCTAATATAAACATTGTAAGTGTTACGTATCATAGAATAACAAGGTCTAAAAGTGGGAAGGGACCTAAGAAGCCATCTAATTCAAACTGTACCTGAAAACTAATCTGTACTGTAACATAATTAGCCTATATTTGAAGACATACAAGGAGGGGAACCATCATCTCTTAATTGTGAGATGGCCTTTTCCTGACATTAAGCCTAAATTGGCCTCTTTGCAGCTTCTATGCATTACTCCTATTTCTGCCCTTTGGGGCTAAATAAACTAAATCTACTCCATCCTTCACATGACAGCCCTTCAGCTATTTGAAGATAGCTATCATCCCCGCCCCCACCTCTTTTCCAAGCTAAACATGCCCATTTCATTGACCTGATCCTCATATGACATGAACTCAAGATACTAGTTTTCAGGTTGTCCTCCTTAAACTGTGTTGCACAGAACTGAACGCAATATTCCAGAAGAGGTCTGACCAGGGAAGAGCACGATGGTATTGTCACCTTATTTCCATAAGCTATGCTCCTCTTAAGACAGCCTATAATCCTGTTGGCTTCTTGTTTTCCCCTTTATTTTGGTTGTCACAGCTCAGTGCTGACTTACATTGAGTTCGTAGTCCCCTAAAACTCACAGGTTTTTATCAGAACAATTGCCGTTGATCCTTGCCTCTACCATCTTGTACTTGTGAAACAGATTTTTTTCCTTTGGACTCAAGTGCAAAACTTTACATTTATCTCAGTGAGCTAGCCCAATGTTCTAGCTTATCTAGATTCTCTTGGATCCTGACTCACTCCTCTACTGTCTTAGCTATCCCTTCAGCACTTCCCAGCAATATAAATTCAGCCAGACCTTCTATAATGTTTGGTCATTTTTCTGTCATGTCTGACTCTCTGTGATCCCAGTTGGGATTTTCTTGGCAAAGACACTGGTATGGTTTGCCATTTCCTTCTCTAGCTCATTTTACAGATGAGGAAACTGAGGCAAATAGGGTTATGACTTATCCAGGGTCACATGGCTAGTAAGTATCTGAGGCCAAGTTTGAACTCAGGAAGACTCATCTTTCTGACTTAGGCCCAGCACTCTATCCACTGTACCACCTAGCTGCCCAGACCTTCTAGAACAGATTGATTAACAAGAGGCTTAGAGTCACTAGATCTAGGCTCCACTGATGCTATCTTAAACAGACGAGGGGTTCTAGGGCTGAAAAGGCATAGATATTTGGAAGGTTCTTCCATGTATGCACAAAACTGTATGTACCATTTTGGGAAACCCCATGAGCAGGATTGTCCATGTGTCCTAACAGCTTTATGTCTCATCACAGTGGACTGTACAAGAGCTATTACTATGTTCATTTTGCTGATGAGGGCCATATGGCTAGTAAGTGATGCAGGCAGCACTCAAACTCAGGTCTTTCTTTCTTCAAGTCCAACCCTGCATTAGATTACCTTCCTAGAGCTGGTGCTACTATGGTAAGTCAAAGTGCCAGGACTTGCGGAGATATCCTGGGGAAAGAAATAATGATTGCTATCACTTGCAAGATTTGTAAATTGTGAAGTAGAGAACCAGAGGCTCCTGAATTCAATAATCTCTGCCATCCAATCCTATGCCTTATTTATCTCCTTGTTGTAACATAACACATAATGCTTGACTTAATCTGGGCTCTTCTTGTATATTATTTGTTTCCTCTTGCTCTTATTCTTTGTTCTGACTCATTTATGGAAGACCTCCTCATATACCTAAGGACATTGCTAGGTTTCTGGCTATTTGACTTGTGCTTGTGTGTATTAAAAAGTCTTTCCTTTTCTGGTACTACAGATTGGCCTTATCCAAGGATATGCTGGAGACAGCTCAAACTGATTACTGTGAAAGGTGATTGTTAAATTTTCAATGTGAGCATTTATACCTCAGAAATTGGCAAATGCTACAAATCAGGGTCCAATTTATTGTTTTGTTCATTGTCTAGAAGATTAAACTTTAAAAGCATTATCAGTTTATTTGACAAAAACTGCTGGGAAAACTGGAAAATGACATGGTAGAAACTAGGTATAGACCAACATCTTATACTATATACCAAAGTAAAGTAAAAATGGGTACATGATTTACATATAAAGGATGATACCATAAGCAAATTAGGAGAGCATAGACTAATATGCCTGTCAGATCTATGGATAAGGGAAGAACTTAGGACTGAACAAGATATAGAGTACATTACAAAATGTTTGTATAAACTTTTATATGCATGTGTCTATATATATGAATGATTATATAATATTTGAAAGTTTTTGCATAAACAAAATGCAACCAAAACTAGAAGGAAAACAGAAAACTTAAAAAAAAAATTTTTTTACAGAAGATAAAGGCCTCATTTTTCAAATATATAGAGAGCTGAGTCAAATTTATAAGAATGCAAGTCATTCCCCAATTGATAAATGGTCAAAGGATATGAACAGGTAATTTTCAAACAAAGAAATCAAGCTGTCTATAGTCATATGAAGAAATGCTCTAAATCACTATTGATTAGAGCAGGGCGGTCCAAAATGTAGCCTGTGGCCACATGCGCTCCACAGCGAGATTTATGCGGCTCCTCTACAAGCATAGAAATTTACATAAATGCTTTAGTAAACAAAGCCAAGCCACTGAAGAGCTCTAACTAAAATGGCAAATCAAGATATATTGTCTATTGTTTCAATAAAAACATAAGGTTGGACAGCCCTGGATTAGAGAAATGCAAATTAAAACAACTCTGAGGTATTGCCTCATACCTATGAGATTGGCTAATATGAAAAAAAGGGACAATGATAAATGTTGGAGAGAATGTGGGAAAACTGGAACACTTATGCACTGTTGGTGGAGTTGTGAACTGATCCAACCATTCTAGAGAGCAATTTGGAACTATGCCCAAAGGGCTATAAAATTGTGCATACCTTTTGATCCTGTCATACCACTGCTAGGTCTTTTTTCTCAAAGAGATAAAAAGAGAAAAAGACTTATTTGTGCAGAAATATTTGTAGCAGTTCTTTTTATGGTAGATAAGAATTGGAAATCAAGGGGGTGCCCATCAGTTGGGGAATGGATGAACAAATTGTGGTATATGATTCTAATGGAGTATTATTGTGCTATAAGAAATGACAAGCAGGATGATTTCAGAGAAAACTTGAAAGACTTACATGAACTGATACAAAGTGAAGTGAGCAGAAAAAAGAAATACTGTATACAGTAACAACAATATTGTATGATGAAGAACTGTGAGTGATTTGACTATTCTCAGCAATACAAGACAATCCCAAAGGACTCATGATGAAAAATGCTATCTGCCTCTAGAGAAAGAACTGAATATAGACAGAAGCATACTATTTTTCTTCTTCCTTCCTCCCTTCCTTCCTTCCTCCCTTCCTTCTTTCCTTCCTTCCTTCCTTCCTTCCTTCCTTCCTTCCTTCCTTCCTTCCTTCCTTCCTTCCTTCCTTCCTTCCTTCCTTCTTTCCTTCCTTCCTTCCTTCCTTCCTTCCTTCCTTCCTTCCTTCCTTCCTTCCTTCCTTCCTTCCTTCCTTCCTTCCTTCCTTCCTTCCTTCCTTCCTTTCCTTCTTTCACAAAATGACTAATATGGAAACGTTTTACATGATTGCACATGTATAACCTATATCAGATTGCTAACTGTCTCAAGGAGGGGTAAGGGAGGAGAGGGAAAGATAGAATTTGGAACTCAAAACTTAAAGAAAAAACAAGAAATGTTAAAAAATGTTTTTACATGTAAAGGTGGAAATAGGATATTATTTCAAAAAAGTGTCAGGAGTACATTTTTTTTTTAAATCAGAAAGCTGGTTGTTTAACATTTACCAGCATGTAAATGGTACTACATGCTGACTCCTCTTTTCACTAACCTTCACTTTGACCCCTCTGTAGAAGGTAGAGAAGTTCTTCCATCGAGGAAGGACAAGATGATTCTTTGGGAAATGTAATGAATGTGGTTGCTTTAATGTGGCCTCAAAGACCTACACTGTAGCAGTATCAGTGAAAAAAAACATGACCTGCCACAGTGATGTATGATTTTGATTCTAGAATGTACAGTTGTAATGGGCCTTGGACTTCTCTGGTCAAAGGATCGTAAGATCACAGCTCTGGAGCTGGAAAGGATTTCTGAGGCCATCTAATCCAATGTCATCTCTGTGCAAATGATTCTCAGGTCTATTCGTCTAGCCTTAGCCTCTCTTCTGATCTCCAGTGTCAAATCACCAACTGTACATTGGACATGTCAAAGTGGATGTTCCATAGACATCTCAAATTCAACATGTTCAAAACATAACTCATGTGATCTTTCCTCCTAAAACTTCTTTCCAACTTCCTTATTTCTGTCCATGACATCCTCTCAGTCACCCAGGATCACAACCTCTGTGTCATCCTCACCTTTTCACACTCATCCCATATACCTAATCTGTTGCCAACTATTGCCTTTTATACCTTCAGATTTTTGGTATACATTGCCCTCTTCACTCACACTCTTGTGCAAATCTTTATCCCCTCACACCTAGATTATTGCTACAAACTTCTAGTTTGTCTCCCTGCCTCAGGTCTCTCCACACTCTATTCTACCTTCCACTCAGCTCCCAAAGAGATCTTCCTTAAGCGTAAATCTGACCATGTTACTACTCACCTCAAATATACTCTAGTGACTACCTGTTACCTCCTGTATTAAATATAAAACACTGTTTAGCTTTTAAAGCCCTTATGACCTGGCCCCTTCCTGCCTGTTCAGTTTTCTTACACTTTACCCTGCTCCAATCCCCCAAGCCCCCCAACTTGTATTCTGCAAACCAGTGACAATGGCTGTCTTGTTGTTCCTAGCACAAAACTTTCCATCCTCTCATTCTGTGACTTTCTTTTACTCTCTCCCATGCCTGGAATGTTTTCTTTCTTCATCTCAGCCTCTTGGTTTGCCTACCTTCCTTTAATACTCATCTCAGATCTTATCTTCCACAAGAGGAGACTTTTCTCAGTCTTTCTCCTCTCTATCCCCTACTGTGAGTGCTTTACTTCTGAGATTACCTCCCATTTGTACTTTTCACGTCTTGTATTTACATAATTGATTACATGTTGCCTCCTCTATTAGATTGTGAGCTCCTTGAGGGTATGTACAATGCTTTTACCTTTCTTTGTATTCTAGTTCTGTGCATGGAATATAGTTAAGTGCTTAAAAAAGTAATTATTTACTAACAACAGATGAGAAAACTGGGGGCCCAGAAGGGCGAGATGTCTTGCCAAATGTCTCACAGGTAGTAAGTAGCAGGGGCAGAATTTGAATTTAGGTCCTCTGACTCTAGAGTACTCTTTCTACTGTACCATTGCCCTCTCATTTTGTGGATCTAAAGACAGAGGTCCTGTAAAGTGAAGCGATTTGCCCAAGACCACAAGGATAGTGATTATTGGATAGCAAAGCCAGCCTTCAACCCTGGTCCTTGGAATCCCCATCTAACACTCACTAGTCCTACTGAATCACAGCTGGCACAGCTGTTCGTATGATTCATATAATTGTTCATAGACGTTAGGCCTCAAAGAGGTAACCTAGTCCAACTTA
Organism: Phalanger gymnotis; assembly: GCA_028646595.1. Taxonomy (NCBI): domain Eukaryota; kingdom Metazoa; phylum Chordata; class Mammalia; order Diprotodontia; family Phalangeridae; genus Phalanger; species Phalanger gymnotis. The sequence goes on along the minus strand of CM053622.1, from coordinate 125,400,192 downwards.
CCTTTATAGATGAGAAACCAGAGAAAGAGGCTAAATGACTTACCTGTGATCATGTAGGTAGTAAATAACTTAGCTAAATTTCATTCCCTGTTCTCTGATTCCAAATCCAACATGTTTTCCACTGGAGCACACTGCCTCCCATCCACTGTAAAGTTCTAGGATATAGATAATTTATCATTATTAATATATTACTTAGCATAACATAGCTATATTAGGTTGGACCCAGCCAAAGAACAGACATAACCTAGATTTTCAAATGCCTATTGTATGATGCCCCGAAGTAAGTGCTATTAAAAGCAAAAAGGTAAGAAGAAATGATTTAAGAATATACTGAAACCAAACATCAAGCCACATAGCACGGTGTGGATGGCTAGGAAACCAGAACAATTGGCTGAGAAACCTGGTACGCAACTGTAAGGAATAGGGCTGCTCTCTGAGCAAAGAGTCTGATGATTCTGATTGTAAGAGGGGGAATCTCAAATGTTAGTTGCTTGGAACAGTGGCTACAGCCACAAAGCAAATACAGATGTCAAATGAGATCGACATCATTGGAACTTTTAATTGGAAAGTAATAGTTCAGATTAGAAAGCAAATTCCTGATTTTCAATTACGTGAAAAATACTAAACCCTTCCCTCCCCCATGCCAAAAATTATTGTAGAAATACTCCTGCATTTTCATCTCATATTGTATAGATGATACCTTATTGTAAATTAAAATTCAAATAACAAATTTGTAATAGTTATGCTTATTTTTTGGTTGGTGTTTAATAACCACATTCCAACATAACCCCGCTGTAATTGGACTCTTTGGATTGGAGCCATGCAAAAGTGAAATGGGTGGCCTATCATATCTTGTCTTGTTGGTTGACTTTTCATTTGTTGGGGATGTCAGTGAAGGGTTTGCTTCTCAGGTTGGGTCAGAGGTCCTCTGAGGTCCCTTTCAGTTCTGGGATTCTGTGGAACTGTTGGTATCACATCAGTTTTATCACTCTCACCTTCTTCACCATTCTCCTGACCTTTTGTCATTTTAATCAGTCATCTTTGAGAACATAACTCAACAAAGCAATAATTTAATACTTATAATAATTGCTTGAAAGGCAATGTAGCATAATAGAGAACATACAATATAATAGAAAATATACCGCATAATAGAGTCAAGAAAATCTAGGTTCAAGTCTTCTCACAAATAATAGCTGTGTGACCCTAGGCAGGTCATTAACCTTTCAATGTCCCTGGCAACTCTCTAAGAATATAAATTGCAGAATAGTTGCTGCTCTGCATTCATAGACTGAATTTTCTCACTGAGAATTCCTTATATCAATGAAATCACAAATCTCAACCATTCTATCCCTTCAAAACAAATGAGCAAACAAACCAAAACCCAACCAAATAAAAGAAAGCAAAAGAGAGCAGAAAAAGCAGCCTTATCAGGAGGACATAGTCAATCAATTATCACTGCTTTTTCCAAGAGCAATTTCTTTAATTCAGTTGACTCCACCAAATTCGGTGTGTCCCAAGTCTTAGTGAAGTTTTAAGCTTTAATAGCCATTAAATACAAGGGAAAAATTATTTGTTAAGCATGTATTTGTTAAGTATGTTCTCTGGACAAAGCATTGTGCTAGCTTCTGGAAGTAAAGAGACAAAAATAGCCTCTGCCCTCAAGCAGCTTACATTCTAGTATTAGGAGGATACAGCATGTACATAGATAAGGCAGTACAAAGAGGATGCCATGTAATTTCAGGTGGTACTGACTGTGAGGATCAGAAAGGCCTGTGCAGGAGATGGCATTTAAGCTGTGCTTTTAAGGAAGCTTGGGAATCTATCAGGGTGAAGGTGTGGATGGATCATGTGGTGTATGGTCTGTGATCAAATGTTGGAAATGCCTTCTATAAGTTGTGACATTTGTTTACCTAAAAACAATGAAAAATGAGACCGACAACAATTTGTCCTAGATGGTTTAACTATTATTCTGCCTAAAAGCATAGGGCTAGACCACATGACCTCTTGACATTCTTTTTAGGAATTACAAGGGTACTTCTGATCAAGTATGTCTTTAATCAGCTGCTTTTGTATACAGCTTACAGCATTTACTGGTTTTGCCTTTACTTAATCATCAATCAATTCATATGGTCTTTTACTTTGAAAAAATAAAATTTCTTTTTATTTTTAATTATCCTCAAACTTAAGTTTTTCAATACTTTCATTGTAAATCCTGCACTTTGTAATCAGTAATTATAATTCAGAGTAATTTCTTGTAGAGGCTCAGGAAATTAATGAATGTTCATAATTTAACAGTTAATACAGTATTGACAAACAATAAATTCCTAAAATGGTCTTTCATTTATTCATGTTATTGCAATATTCTTAAGCTCTAAGAGGAGGTGAATCATTCATAGACTGAAGAATGATGTGCCAATTTACAATGATCCTAATGGGGAAACTCAAATTTACTGTCTTTTATTGATAATAGGCTTTGGATAAATTCTTTATATTTCTACCCAGGCTTTCTGAAAGATTCACAAATATCTTCCTTTAATATAGATCTATGTAGCACAATGAATAAAGTGCTGGAGTCAGGAAGACCTCAGTTCAAATCCAGCCTCAGACATTTACTACATGTGTGACCCTGGGCAAATCACTTAACCTTGTTTGCCTCAGTTTCCTCATCTGTAAAATGAACTGGAGAAGGAAATGGCAAACCACTCTAGTATCTCTGCCAGAAAAAAACCCATATGAGATCGCCAAGAATCAGATGTGACTGGACACAACGAAACAGAGGTAGATTACTAGGTTTGGAATAAAAATATCTTTAGTTCAAATTCTAGCTCTTATTACTTCCTGAGTGACCTTGGGAAAATTGCTTCACTTTGGTAAAGTTGTACTAGAACAGGGGTTCTTACTCTTTCATGTGTCATGGATCTTTGACAGACTGCTCAGACCTATGGACCCCTTCTCAGAATAATGTTTCTAAATGCATGAAATACACAGAGTTACAAACAAGCCCAATAATATTTAAATATAGTTATCAAAATATTAAAAATATAAATTCACTTTCTTGGTTGGGACAGTGTTTGGTAGGGTGCCAGCATTGGAGTCGACATCTGCCACAACAAGGACTGTGAAGTCTGGCACAAGGAGCCCAAGAGCCAGCACATCTACCTGCAACTGCTGGTGAAGCACTACCAGTTCCTGGCCTGCAGAGCCAACTCGACTTTCAACGAGGTTGTACTGAAAAGACTGTTCATGAGCCAGACCAGTTGGCCCCCCGTCCCTGTCCCGCATGATCAGGAGAATGAAGCTGCTCGGCTGGGAAAATAAGATAGCTGTGGTTTTTGGGACTGTGACAGATGATGTGAGGATCCAAGATGTTCCCAAGCTGAAGGTCTGTGCCCTTCGTGTTACTAGCAATGGCCAGAATTGCATCCTCAAGGCTTGTGGGAAGATCCTCACCTTTCATCCTCAAGGCTGCTGGGAAGATCCTCACCTTTAACCAGCTGGCCATAAACTCACCCAAGGGCTGTGGCACTGTCCTGTTGTCTGGTCCCCAGAAGGACCACGAGGTGTACAGGCATTTTGGGAAGGCATCAGGCACTCACCACAGCCACACCAAACCATATGTCTGATCCAAGGGCCAAAAGTTCAAGCGTGCCAACTGAGGCTACAAAAACTAATTCCCTTCTTCCTTGTTACATTGAAGAATTTTGGACAAAAAAAATTCACAGACAATAGGTTAAGGAACCTTGTAGATGGTTTCTAAGGCTTCTTTCAAAATTATAGATCACGTTATCTTATACATCATCCTGGTCACATTCTTCTCAACATGCTCCAGGTTGTTTTGTCCTTTTAAAAAAAGTTTTATTGATTTTTTTGTTTTTATATTACAAACATTCACTATTATATTATTACAAACATTTAATCATTCCCACTTTGTAAGAGATCTTTTGTAACACGATAGCTAAGTAAAACTCACAATACAATGACCTCCTCTGCAAGTGCATGCAATATTTCACATCTGTACAACTCTTCCCATTTCCCTATTGGAAAAAGCAAACCGAAATCTATTTTTCTCTTTTCCACCCCTACCCCAGTGAAAAGAAAGAAAAGAAAAATAATTTTCTTGGAATGAATATGCATAGTTAAGCAAAACAAATTCCCTCAGTGGTTGTATACAAAAATGTGTGTGTCTCATTCAGAACCTGAAATCTGTTACTTCTCTGTAATAGATAATGTACCCCTCAGGACTGAACACAATACTCCAGATGTCTGATCAGAATAGGACAGCCAGGTCCCAATTAGTGTAAATAGTGAATCATGTGAACTGGTCAAATGTATTAGAGTTCACAGTATTTGAAGTTATAATTGTGTAAAATACAGTAATAGGTTCCAACTCAATAGAAATATGCAGTGCAAATTCAAATAATGTAGCCCCCTTATGGGATTCATTATTCACATTAATTGGATAGAAGGAAAACTGGAACTAAAGAAATATCATAAAGATGTAAGAATAAAAATGCAGCCACTTTTTATAGTATAGTGAATATTTGGCAATTCACGCTAATGGCTACAAGATGATCCAAAGATTATTTACATGTGACTTTGCAATGCCCTGTGGACCTGGGAAAATATCAGGGGCATTGTCCTAATTATTCTTTGTTTAGGTTAGTGTTTCAAGGATGCATTATCTCACCATCTGGCAGTGAAAGGAACATCCTGCATAGTAGGGAGGGATACGTTTGAGATTCAGCCTTTGCAGCACGTAATCTCCAAAAATGCATAATCAAAAGTTGGCTGTACTTGGTAACCTGGAAAGGGCAGCATCAAAAACCAAAACACCCCAGAAATGTGTTTGTTTGCAACTTGTCAGATGGTGAGGCGGCCATCATTGGCCCTTTAGAGATGAAAACCCTTAGTCCCAGATAGTGAAGGCTAATGATAGGTAGTACATTTAATTCAGAGCAGCTAAAATGTCTGTATATTAGTCAAATCCAGAATAGATAGAAAAAGAGGCAGTTACTTGGATGTCTTCAGACACCCACTTCTTTTGTTAGGTAAGAAGAAATCCAGCTAGCTGTTTGACTGGAATTTTCCATTTTTGTCCAGCTGTTTGGCATTGTGAATGCATATTTAGTCAGGGTGACTTCTCAATTTATGATTATCGCCACTACTGTGGTTTGAGAGCAAATTTTCTATCTATAGGGTTATCATAGGATTATAGATTTAGAGTAGGAAGAGAACTAAGAGGTCACTTACTTATCACTTTATAGATGAGGAAATTGAGGCCCAGACAAACTAAGTGTCTTGCCCTAGGTCACAATATTACAAGGTCATAATTAATAATAACAACAACAACCAAAATTCATAGAGCACTTTGTATATGATCTCATTTGCTCTCATTTCAGCCTCATGACAATCCTTAGACAAGTGCTATTATTATTATTATTCTCATTTTACAGATGAGGAAACTGAGGCCAAAACTGCTTAAGTGAATTGACTATGGTCACACAGTTAGTAAATGTCTGAAGCAGCATTCAAGCTCAGGTCTTTCTGCTATACTCCCTATATACCTAGGAAAGCATCAAAGTTGGAATTTAAACCCAAATCCTCTGACTTCAATTTAATTTCTCTTTCTACTGTACAATAATGTCTCCAATGACAGAATAAATAAGTTTTCCATTAAGCTACTGAAAGATCATGATTAGGGCATAATATGAATGTTTACATATTATGCCCCTAAAGGAGAATAATATTCTTATTTAGATATATAGATTAAAAAATAAATTTCCTCTGAAATAAATGTTTGTCATGTGTTTATACCCTTGCATTCAGGCACATATACATTGTGTGTGTGTATATATAGAGAGTATACACACATATAAATATTACATGTACATCAAAATAATTGACTTCTATCCTTCTACTTTGGATTCAGCCAATATATAGATGTTTTGGCAATTCTGAATTAGATGTCTCACCTCTCAGTAGCTTTTATTCCACCTGGAGCTAAGGCTCCAGAACAATCATACCATTATTGATTTAGTTGTTGGAAAACAGTATTAGTTTTCTTAGTAGCATTTTGCTTAAAATAGCAGTCAGATCACCTAGTCTTAGTATTGTGCCTGGCAAACTGCAGATAGCTAGCACACCATTATGTTTATCAACCTAAAAAGAATACATCTGAATAAAATTCAGGTGTATTACCAATTTAGCATATTCAGCAATAACACTTTAAGCTTTTATAACAATTTATTGTGAGCTTTCTATTGAGTTATTAATATTAACTAATTAATAATATTAACTAAAGTTAATAATATTAAAAAGAATATCAAGATATCAAATTTAAGGTACCACTACATTATCATAATCATACAATTAAAAATGAACATACTTGTAATAAATAATAGAAATACTGTTAATGGATCATTAATAACACAAATATTTTACTTGTATAACTTGAAGTTGAAATATTGCTCATATAAGAAAGTTTTTGTTACCTGAACAGAAGATGTAGCCCAGGCGTTGCAACATTCTCTCCTTCCTTTGATACAGTAAGATTAAAAGAAACTGGATTCAAAGTCTCATTTGTTTCTAAGAGTGGTCCAGAACAAGATGATGCTAACTAGCTCATATATCATTTCCTTTTTATTTTGTTTTGTGTGGTTACTTATAATTTTCATAAGCTGACTACAAGTAATTTCTCCTAGAGCTGAAATAAAACAAGTATCTATAATTTTATCATCCACACAATGTAAGGAAAGGAGAGGTATATGTCTTAATTTATAAATTACCTCCAAAATTTTCAAGCAAATTTTTTTTGTGGAGAAATGTGTCATCCCCTTCTTCTCTTCCCAGCAGGAAAACACAAAAGATATTTTCATTTTTAGGCTTTCTCATAGGATAGCATAGCAAGAGGCAAAGCTTTAGTGCAGGGTTGATTTTCCTATCAGTTTGATCTTGTAAGGGTATAGATGTAGGTTAAGAGATACTTGACCATTTGTTATCTGCATTTAGCAAATAATTAGTTAATTTGCCTCCTTGACCACTGAAAGAAAGAGGAGAATAGGGCTATCTTTAAAAATGTCGGTTTCAAGCTTCTCTATCTTCACTTTAGCCAGGTTAGCTCTTAGACTCCATGGAAGGAGAAAATCCTACGATCTTGAAGGGACCTCTGAGGTCATAAAAAACAATCCCTATTTGTGTCTTCAGTCCTGCATACAACATCCTCTATTTGAGGACCTCTGATGATAGAGAGCTCACTAATTCCCCAGGAAGCCCATTTCTCATTAGAAATGGTCTTTTGGGGACTTCCTCCACTTTTTTGTTGAGCCCAAGACTTCATCTTGACATTTCTTTCTATTGCTTCTGCCACTGGGGACTGTGCAGAACAAATCTAATTGCTCTTCTACATGAAAACCTTTCATATTCTTGAGGAGTGATATAAGCCCCATTAGATATCTTAGAATTTCTAGCTTAATTTTGCCTGTTCCTGAAACCAATATCCATATAACAGGGCTTAGAGTCCTCTTGTGATCTTGGTCACTATACTCTGGAGGCACTCTGAACCGAACAACATATCTTAGAAGTAGTTTGATTACTTAGGACAGATGTCCTGTTAAAGATTTCTTTTGGCAAATTGGCCATATACTTATTTGCATTTATTTGTTTGATTTTCCCAATGTCTTACTATTAAGTTAGTCTGATAAATAAGACATTTTCCTAAAGGAAATGTTGACAGTAGGTTGAATAGTACATGCTAGTCAAATTAAATTGAGTTGAATTATCATGATGCTTTAAAATTTTTGATAACCATACCAGTATGGCTCTCCAAGTATCAAGTCTATTCCTTCATCTGGTTGCAAAGTCCAATGCATCTATAATGTGCCTAGTCTAAAGTGTGTGAATGTTACTTTATTTATTTGCATCCCACCAAGAATTGAATGGGAATCTTAGTGGTGTCGAATAAAACGACTTTGGCTTTAGAGTCAGGGAACCTAGGTTTGAATCCTGGCTCAGACACTTAACTGTCTGTGTCACATGGGACAAGTCAGTTCATTGCTTTGAGTGTTAATTTCATTATACATAAAATGATGGACTAGATACAATTCTATATCCTTACCAGCTTGAAATTTATGGTCCATATGATTACAGCCCCTTTCTAGTTGTAATTCTCACAAAGACAAAAGCTGTGCTTTGTTCCCATTGGGGATTATTGAAGTCAGAGATGGGGTAGAGGATACTTTAGGTAATTAAAAGTCTACTTATGTGTCATCAATTAAGAAAGCCACAGCAGTGTCAAGGAATTGAAGAGAAAGTCTATAAAAGTATCTACTAAAGTTGGTAATAATCATAATGATGGTTTTGCTAATAGAAGAGCTAATATTTACACAGTGCTTACTATGTGCCAGGCACTGTACTAAGTACTTTATAAATTATCTCATTTGATTTTCACAACAACCCTGGGAGGCAGGTGCTATTATTATCCCCATTGAACAGATGAAGAAACTGAGGCAAATGTAGATTAAGTGGCTTGCCCACAGATAGTGAGAGTCTGAGGCAGGATTTGAATTCAGGTTTTCCTGACTCCAGGCCTGGCTCTCTAGCTTCTTTACCACCTAGCTGCCAAAAGTATAATGAAAAAGGGATTCAAAATAAAAATGTTTTTAAAAATAATTCATTCATTGATTTGTTCATTTTGTTATTCTTTCCCTTTTTTATTCAAAAGCACTTATTGAGTGCTTATTCTGTGCAAGGGTATGCTGGAGCCAACTTGAATGGGCTTCTGAGAGCCAATTGTTAAATTTCCTGTGCCAGCATTTATTTACACCTTGGAAACTGAAAAATGCTTTATGTTAGGGCTCAATTTATTGCGTTATTGATTGTCTAGACTTAAGGAAGTGATAGAGAAAAAGTTGTTATATAGATTAAACTTAAAAGTATAATTGTTAGTATATTCCTCCCTGCCTCCTGCCCCTAGCCAGTTGTAAAATATTTTTCCCAGCGCTACACTATAGTGTATGACACTATGAAAGACATGCAAACTGGTAAGTGTTATGTAAATATGAAGCTATTATTACTTTTGAGAATTCAAATTAAATGAAGAAATTGAAGGTGAGAGAACTACTGCCAGTGTGGAGACTGATTCCCCACCCTGGTCCCCCACGGTCTAGACATTTAATCTAGTCAATTCAGGCATCACTTATTCCTCATCTTGACATGCTTTTGTTCCACTTTTTAATTTGTACAGTAAATTTGTGCATTTTGAACACAACTGGCTAAGATTTCAAGTAACAGTTTTGTTAAAGGAGACACACTAGGGCATACAAATCAGAGTTCCTCATTATGCTATTGAATTATATAATAGCTAATTATTTCTACTAATTTAATAAACAATGGTGGTACCAATCAGATAATATATAGAAATAGTGCAATGAAAACTTAATCAGGAGTCAAGCTCAGCTAGCCCACAAACAATAAACATCAATTAAAATGAAGATCTTATTTTGTTTAAAGATTTAGGATAATTAATTGAGTTCTTTAGCTGAATCAAGAGGGAAGATTATAGTCACAAAAAAGTCAAAGCTTCCTTAAATCTGATTTTAGGAACTTTATTTCATAGCTGAGTACCTTTGGATTAATTTTGATCATAGTTTTTGAAGATTCCAGTAACCGCTATGTTTCTTAGACGTTACCAATAACTCTCCTTTCTACCAAAGTAAGGCATTTTAAAATTTAGGAGCTAGCTTTTTATGATTTAGCTTTAATTTAAATAAACAAATAGTTATTAAATGTCTATTTTATGGAAACCACTGTGCTAGGTGCTGGGGATACAAAGGCAAAAATAAAATAATTCCTGTACTCAAGGAACATACATTCCAGGGGAGGAAATCAACTTGTAGACAGATAAGAAAATGCAAATAATTTAAAATAATTTAAAAAGTGAAAGTGGGGATCAAGAGTGGCCTATGACTATTATGGTAATAGATTTTTGTAGTAAATTCAGATTTGGAATAGAAAGAAATGGAAGAATGAATAAAAAAAGGAATCTAAGTAACCATATAGCATTATTTTGGAGAGAATTTTATGTCATGACAATTAAACTTCTTAGGCATTTTCAGTTTCTAAATAATTCTAAGTATTTTTTCAGGATTTGAAATCAGATGAGAAATTTAGTATATTTTGTAGAAATTTAGTAATAACTTTTTTTGAATGCATCTTCCAAAAAAAGGTAAGGTTATGTGTTTCTTATATCTATAACAATTGATAGAACAAATTAGAATCCCAGGACTTTTAAGGAATAGTTTTATATATCCAATGGATAATCCAACTTTGATGCCATCTATGAAGGCAACATAGCCTAATGAGTCAAAGGAAAAGGATTTGTGATATTTTCTTCTATTGGCACTGTTGTTGTTTTCCTCCTTTTCTGCCTCATTTTTGTCATCTAAAAATCAGACTATAAGTAGGATCCCATTTTATCATGTTCCTTTGTAACATTCAGTCCAATATAGTAGAACAATTTCTATGTCTCATAGCCTTGTTTAATATTACTGGTCTGAATGTAGCACATTTTATTCAGTTGAAAAATCCTGTGTAACAGATGTCTTCAAAAATCCCAATCCATTTTGTAGGAAATTTGAGATGTCCTTTGGGTATGAAATTTATGTACAGTATTTGAGTCTTATATGCTGTTAAATATTGTCACTAAGATTTGATATGTTTTTCCAAAATAATGATTTTGGTGATTGGAGAGCATAAATGGGTTTTTTGGGGGAGGGGGGTTACAAAGAGTTAATGTTAATAATAAACATAGCAAAGTGAAAACCTCAGCTGGGGTTATGTTTTTGGCTGAATTTTTTTTTAAATCTGTGCTTAAGGATAGAAGAGAGTTAAAATATAAAATCATAAAATTGTAGAAGTGGATGGGTACTTATGGGTCATCTAATCTTACCTTCTTATTTTAGAATGAGGAACCAAGGTCCTTAGGTCAGTTGACTTTCTCAAAGTCCTGCAGGTAATTGAGCAGGGAGCAAAAATCCAGCCACCTGACTCCCATTGCATACTCAGCAAATAATAATTTAAATATAATATCTACACTCTAGGTAGCCACTGACCTCCTCCTATTTCTTTTCTTTCTGTTATAAATGCTGCGGGCAATTTACATAGCTCACTGGGTCCTGAAGTTAGACCAGGTGCTATCTAACAGACAGCATTAATCTGGTATAGCTCTGCAGGTGGGGTGAGATCAGTATGAGCTTTTGAGGGAGAGGCTCTGCATTATGAGATGGCTGATATGATACAAAGTCAGTGGAGCACATGGCCCTCATTCATTCTTTCCCCCAGAAATTGGGCTGGCAGGTGGAATTGGAGGGGCAGGAAACTGTGAAGGCAGTTGCTGGTGAATACAATTATCTGTTGTGGAAAGACTCTGCTATCACCCTACAGTGTACAGAAAACAGTTACCAGGAGTCCTGACAATCATGATTGGCAACACACCACCTCTTCCTTTGTTGTTTCCCTCTAGCCACTATTAATTAGGAAAGTGACAACAGTGGTGGCAATCCAGTCCCTATAGGGGGTCTTTTGTTGTATTGGGAAAGGGATGCTTTGGATGATTTCTTTCTGTCTTCCTGCACATGGAAATTAGCTCTTCCCCACAGGGCTATGTGGAGCCCTTTATGGTAACAAAGGAAATGTTGCCATACCATTGGTGTATGGTAACATATACCATACTTGTGGTCTAGTGTATATAGGCTTGTAGAGAGCCCTCCTTGTTAGGAAGGACACTGGCATCTATCCAGAGGAGGTTGTGAGATGCCGGATTACACCTTGACCTATTCTACTGCCTTGGCTTAGATTCTCCTTCTGGGAGCACAGAAGGCAACTTAATTTTTTGATCATTTCTGCATGTATGGTTACAACCTATGTACCTGAATTTGTGAACAGCTATGATATGACACCACTGTGAAACATCAGATTCAAAATGAGTTTTAGGTGAGTTTAGAGATTAAGGTTGAAGTGGGATCCTAATTCCTTAAAAAATGTATTGTAATGACTCAGAAATAACACATGGAGAAGATGGAATTATCTTTTGGGGTCTTGGTTTTCTGTACTGTAAAATTAGATCATTTAATCTTATTTATTCTTTGGTGTATTCTAATTTGTAGAACTTCTGCAATTTCTATTTGCTATTTGGTTTGAATAAGTGGGTTTCTTTGCTATTTGTGGTGGCCTTTATGTAAGACTTACTGCTCACTTACCTCCTAGCTTACTCTCTAGTCTGATACATTCATTGTTTGTTCACTTGTTGTTTGTCCTTCCTTCTGGAATAGAACCATGGCATCAAGGAAGGTGATGTCATGACTTGCAAGTAAATTGGATTTAAGGGAGGGAGGGATATGCAAAGTCAGCAGCCTCACTCTCTTCTTTGGAGCCATCTGGGTCTAGTGGCAAGATATAGATCAGGACAACTGGAGTTGTCCTGGATGCAATGGGAGACCTTGGCCTTTTTAAGCTAAGGTCTTTCCTAGGACTCAGTTTGTCTGAGGAAAAACCCTTCAGTGAGTAAGGCTAGGTAAGAAATGAGGCAAAGAATGGCCTCTTCTGCCTAGTCAAAATAATCAGTCTGGGAGGTAAGACGTTCAGGGTTTCTGGCCAAAACAGAAAGAATTGCTATTTACACTAACTCTGAACCATCAGGGCCCAAGCAATGACAAGTGAGGCTTAGGCTGGGACCTATTTTTGGCCAATCAATGAGAGCCAAAGTGATTTGGGTTTAAGGCATGGTCCTTAAAAAAGAAATCTAGCCCATAAACCTCAAGATATCTTGTGAGGTTTCGGAAATCAAAATTTATATTCCTTTGGCAGAGCACCTGCAGGTATTATATTCATTTGGGCAGAGCACCTGATTCTTTATGTGGACAGAGGAAGGGGAAGGAGGGAAGGAGGGAGGGAAGGAAAGGAGAAAAGAAGGGAAGGAGAAAAGAAGGGAAGGAAAGAATAAAGGAAGGAAGGAAGGGAAGAAAGGAGGAAAGAAAGAAAGAGCTGTGTTGCCCAACTAAAACGGGCCATTTGGGGCCCTAGTAGGGTAGCTACCACTACTCATAGATTGTTGTTTGTCCTTCATTCTCTCTCTTTCTTTAATTATTTAATATATTTAGTTTTCAGCATTGATTTTCACAGGAGTTTGAATTACAAATTTTCTCCCCATTTCTACCCTCCTCCCACTCCAAGATGGCATATATTCTGGTTGCCCTGTTCCCCAGTAAGCCTTCCCTTCTGTCGCCCCACTCCCCTCCCATCCCCTTTTCCCCTTCTTTCTTGTAGGGCGAGATAAATTTCTGTACCCTATTACTTGTATATCTTATTTTCTAGTTGCATGCAAACACTTTTTTGTTTTTGTTTTTGAACATCTATTTTTTAAAACTTTGAGTTCCAAATTCTCTCCCCTCTTCCCTTCCATCCCACCCTCCCTAAGAAGTCAAGCAATTCAACATGGGCCACATGCGTAT
>CM053622.1:125339866-125386187 GCA_028646595.1 Phalanger gymnotis | reverse complement strand
CCATTTTTTCATTCCTTTGGTTCTGTTTGATAATATCTTGATTTCTCATCAAATCACTAGCTTCCATTTGCTCCAATCTAATTTTTAAGGTAGTATTTTCTTCAGTGGTTTTTTGGACCTCCTTTTCCATTTGGCTAATTCTGCCTTTTGAGGCATTCTTCTCATTGGCTTTTTGGAGCTCTTTTGCCATTTGAGTTAGTCTATTTTTTAAGGTGCTGTTTTCTTCAGTATATCTTTCAATATATTTTTGGATCTCCTTTAGCAAGTCATTGACTTGTTTTTTATGGTTTTCTCGCACCCTTTCCATTTCTCTTCCCAATTTTTCCTCTACTTCTCTAACTTGCTTTTCCAAGTCCTTTTTGATCCCTTCTATGGCCTGAGACCAGTTCATGTTTTTCTTGGAGGCTTTTGTACAGACTTTTTGACTTGACTTCTTCTGGCTGTATGTTTTGGTCTTCTTTGTCACCAAAGAAAGATTCCAGAGTCTGAGACTGAATCTGAGTACGTTTTTGCTGCCTGGCCATGTTCCCAGCCAACTCACTTGACCCTTGAGTTTTTCAGCGGGGTATGACTGCTTATAGAGTTAAGAGAACTGTGTTCCAAGCTTGGGGGCATGTGCCAGCTCTGCCACACCAACACTCCTCCTTCTCCAAGAACCCCCAACCTGGACTGGACTTAGATCTTCAGCAGGCTCTTTACTCCTGCTCTGATCTGCCACTTAATTCCTCCCACCAGGTGGGCCTGAGGCCAGAAGCAACTGCAGCTGTAGTTCTAAAGCTGCCCCACCTCTGCTGCCCCTGGGGCCATGGCCAAACTGCACACTTTATCCCAGTCCCCAGCAGCTTCTCCCACTAACCTACTCTGTTGTCCTTGGTGTTTGTGGGTTGAGAAGTCTGGTAACTGCCATAGCTCACTGATTCAGGGCGCTAGGGCACACTCGGCCCGGCTCCTGGTCTGGTCATTCCGTGCCGTCCATGCTGGGCTCCACTCTACTCAGCTCCGCTCTCCTCTGCTCCCAGCTCCCTGCAGGATAGACCTTACCCAGAGACCATCCAGGCTGTCCTCGGCTAGAGCCCTGCTTCCCTATGCTATTTTGTGGGTTCTGCAGTTCTAGAATTGGTTTTTATAGCCATTTTTTATAGGTTTTTGGAGGGACTTGGCGGGGAACTCACGCTAGTCCCTGCTTTCCAGCCGCCATCTTCTATCCTTCATTCTCTAAGAGGACCAGGAAATCAGGAAGGTGTTGTCCTGACTTGCAAGTGAATTGAATTTAAGTGAGGGAGGGCTGAGTAAAGTCACCAGCCTCACTCTCTCCTCTGGAGCCATCTCTATAAGCAATGAAAGGGTAATTATGATTAAATAGTCAATAATGATACCCCTTGGTTAGAAATCTAGGTATAAATCTCCTTAGATTTATCCCATGGCTGTTTCTATTTAACATTGTAAGAGTGTTATTATGAAAGAGTTTAGCCCCAGGTATTTTCCTCTCTGATTCAGACAGCCTCTCCTTGGAGAAATGGTCCATAAGGAAATAGTCTTCCTAATTTGAATTTTCTGAAGATGGGGTGTGTGAACCTGCTGCATATGAATAGGTATAAGAGATACATTAAGGAATATCATATCAATCATATCAAGAAGTCAGTTCAGGTTTGGAGGTATAATTGAGGATAATAGGATTATCACTCTTGAGCTGGATAGAGGTAAAGGGACCTCAAAGGCTGCTTAATCCAACCCTTTCGTAATATAGATGAAAAAAATGAGTGCTAAAGAGTCTAAATAGCTTGTCATTAGAGGTAGGATTTGAACCCAAGTCGTCTGACTTCAGAGCTAGGGTTTTTGTTTTGGAGGGGGGAAGGCAGGGCAATTGGGGTTAAGTGACTTGCCCAAGGTCACACAGCTAGTAAATGTGTCAAGTGTCTGAGTCCAGATTGGAACTCAGGTCTTCCTGACTCCTGGGCCAGTGCTCTACTCAGTGCACCACCAAGCTGCCCCCAGAGCTAGTATTCTCTCTGCACTGAACTCTTTGTTCTATGTACTAGTTAGTTTGGTAGCTGACCAACTCTATCATCATAACTGAAATCAAGGTGTCTACCTCTGTCTCTTCCAAAATTACTTCATCTAGAGGCTGTAGGAGAAAATGCCCTGAACATGGGGAAATTTCTTTCCTTTTTTTCTTTTTTGGAGGAAATTTATTTTCTAAAAGATATATGTTCTGTGAGTAGATGATGTAAGGGCCTGTGAAGATTAGGATATAATCATTTTCATTTCCATTCTTCCACATTCCAGGAGAGGATTTCTAGTCATCATAAAAGATGTTTAAAAATACCCTATCAGCAACAGAGAGCACACATTCCAATTCTGGGAGTCCATGCTACTGAAATTAATGAGTTACTAAAATCATGGGGATTGGATGAGCTGAGCTCTTTTTGACAGAGAACAGCACAAGAGTACAGGTCTTTGTAGTAGGGGAATTTATAGGCTTCTTATCCAGTCACTCTGAGGAGTGAGCCAGATTCAGAGATTGTTTATGATCTATGGAGAAGAGAAATGGAATTAGGTGAGGGGGAAGGTAAAGGTGAGAGACTACTGAGGGAAGATTTGCAGGAAAATGACTTAAAGGATTAACAAGCTGGCTGGTGTTGTTGGTTGGTCAATGTCATCTAATGATTTTCAGGACAAGATTCTCAATCAAGTAGACATTGGGGACCAATTGGATAAAGGGACAGATTGATGTGAGACCATATGGGGTCACAACCCACAGTTTAAGAAGTACTGAAGGGATCTCTAGTGGAAAAAGCTTAAGAAGCCCTACTCTAGTCCAGTGGTGTCAGATTCAGAAATAGGATCCCTGTAGGCTATATATCGACTTGGAAAACAACAAATTAACATTATGTTGTATTATATTTTTATTTTGTTAAATACTTTCCAGTTATACTTTAATTTGGTTCCAGCAGTATTTGGTAGTTTTTCAGGGCCTCTGGTCTAGTCCAACATCATATTCAGTAAGTTAAATTGTTTTGGTTATCTGTCTTGGAAGGATCAAAGCTCATCAAATGTCTGACCTGTTGGTTTGTTCTGTATATTTCTCTTTCATTTTGGGCTTTACTGAAAAATATTTTATTATTTTTCTCCTTTGCTGTGCTTATTACTTGTCATGCAACCCCATTCATTGAGAGGGGCATAATTATGAGGAGGTGGCCCTAGTGACAACACCTCCCGGTAACTCTCAACACTGTGGTTGTGGCTTTGGAAGCTACCGGGTGGCCGATGAAGATAAAACCAGCTAGCATCTTATAGTGCTTTACATTTTGAAAAGTACTTAATTATCCTTGTAACTCTATGAAGCAGGTGTTATTATTATTCATTTTATAGATGAGAAAACAGGCATGGAGAGATTAGTCGATTTGCTCAGGGTTATAGAGCAAGCGTCTGAGTCTGGATTTGAACTTATTTATTTTTTCCTGATTCAAAGTACAACACTGATCCATTATGCTACCTGGCTGTTTCAGTACACACACATACACAGGGGCGGGGTGGGGGTAGGAGAGAGAGAGGGAGAGAGAGAGAGAGAGAGAGAGAGAGAGGGAGGGAGGGAGGGAGGGAGAGAGAGAAAAGGGACTTGCCTATGTGAGGGTTGCTTGTTTGCTTGGCAAAGATACTATCAGATAAGATGCGATGTAGTAATAGCTAACATTTGTAAAGCATTTTTAAGGTTTACAAAGTGCTTTACAGA
This sequence comes from Phalanger gymnotis, assembly GCA_028646595.1. NCBI lineage: Eukaryota > Metazoa > Chordata > Mammalia > Diprotodontia > Phalangeridae > Phalanger > Phalanger gymnotis. The sequence goes on along the minus strand of CM053622.1, from coordinate 125,382,454 downwards.
TGCCTCACTTGATCCTCATGATGACCCTGGAAGGCAGGTGCCATTATTTTCCTCGATTCACAGATGAAAAACCTGGGGCATACACAGGTTAAGTCATCTGCCTTGGTTTACCCAGATAAGTACCTGAGGTTGGCTGTCATCATGAGCTCTAGAGCCAGCGCTCTATCCACTGAACCACCTAGCTGCCTAAGTGAGTCAGAATTAGCGTCAAGGTCTAGGCTGCTCTTGTTGATCAATTTGTTTGGATGTACTTCAGGCCCACATGGAATACTTTCTGATTGCGCTCAGGGAACAACACAAATACAGGATTTAAAGGTGGAAAGGGCCTAAAACTCGTCTTGCCCAGTCCTCTCATTTTAATGACTAAACCCAAGTACTCAATTGGTTGCTATTATGTAAGAAATTTTCTTGAAGAGGGTAATGCTGCCAGTGTATATTGCAGGTTCCCTGTTTTGGGGGATGGGGCTCTGAAGTATTTGCCAATGCTTGGTTATCAAAAATGATTATAGGCTGTGCCATTGTGAAATTGAAATGACTGACAGGCACAAGTTGTCTCTGTCCTAATGACCCAAGGGATGGTGATTCCAACCCTTGCCAACTTCTCCATTGTTTTTCATGATGAAGGAAGGGAACTGGGACAAACTGAGCAACAGTGGAATTGTTTTAAAGACCTTGGTCTGATGGGGCCCCAGGTGTCTTCCCACTCTACTTCATCCACTCAGCTGTCAAATTGATCTCCCTAAAGGGCAGGTCTGACCAGGCACACTCCTTATCATTCAATAATCTTCAGTACCTTCCTATTACTTCTAGGGTCAAATACAAAGTCCTCTGGTTTTTAAAGGCCTTCATAACCTGACCCTCTCTTTCCTTTTCAGTCTTCTACCTTACATATTTTATGATGCAGTGACCTTGGACCCTTGTTGACCTTTCTGTTCTTTGACCATGATGCTCCGTTTCCTGACTTGGAACGTTCTAACTGGCTGTCCTTGGTGCCTAGTACTTTCTTCCTCCTCATCTCCTCACAGCTTTCCTGACTTCCTTCAAGTCTCACTTAAAGGATCCGCTTCTGCGAGAAAGCTTTCTAAGTCTTTCTTGATTTTAGTGCCTTCTCCGTGATATTACATCCTGCTTACCCTGCATATCCATCTGTTTTGTACATAGTTGAATGTTTTCTCCACCCTTAGACTATAAGCTCCTTGAGAGTATGGACTTTTTTTTTCTTTCCTTCCTCTGTATCCTTGGTGCTTAATGCTTAGGGATTAACTGCCAGGCAAATTATTTATTTGGTTTTATCCAATAGGCAGAGTGTGATAAGAGTTTCACGTAACTTTATTAAGGACTCAATATTATGTCTGCTTCCAAAAAATCTTGTAGGAAGATTCAAGTTCAGTTGATATTTTCTAAAGTTAAACCAATGGAGAAGAGATATTAATGTTGGAGATTGCATTCTCCATGTGATTGACTTGAGACACTAAAAAGAGCCTCTTAGGACTAACTTGACTGAGGAAATATAGCTTCGGGATGCCTTTTTTTTCAGCTACAGGCAGACAGCAGGATGGCCTTTTTACATTACTGCTTCATATTTTCTATTTAACATAAAAAAGCCAGACACAAAATAAATGAAATAGTGTTTGAAAGTAAAAGTTTTTTAAAATGGTAACAATTCCAATGCCTTCTCATGACATAAAGGTCACCCTGGGCTCTTGAAGGCTATGAGGGCAGGGTTCAAGCTCTGACACATCTTGCCAAGCTAGAATGGATGACTTCAAAGGTATGGATTTGGGGTGTGTGTGTGTGTGTGTGTGTGTGTGTGTGTGTGTGTGTGTGTGTTATGTTGGGGAGGGTGCAGAGGTCTTGATGGATGATTATATTCAAATATTTGAAAGACTGTCATTTGAAAGCAAGAAGAGATGTGTTCTGCTTGAAGCCAGAGAACAGAATTAGGGATGATGGCTGGAAGTTACAAAAAGTGAAATTTGAGTTGGTGTAAGGAAAAACTTCCAGAGGGAGCAGAGCTCCTTTGGGAGGTTGTGAGTTACTCTTTGCTAGAGGTCTTCAGGCCAAAGTTGGTCACAAAGTAGAGGGGATTCTTATACAATTATGGGTTGAATTGGAAAACTTCTAAGGTCCCTTCCAACTTGGAGATTCTGAGGATGTGTGCAAAAATCAACTGTATGTCTTTTGTTCAAGTGTTTTTCTTTAACACCAGGTTGGCCAAGGTGAGTTAGTCAGTAAGTCTTTATTAAGCACTTTTTCAGCCAGGCATTGTGCTAAGCATTGAGGACACAAAGAAATGCAAAAACAGTCCCTTTCCTCAGTTTACAATCTAATAGGGGAGATAATGTGCAAACTACTATGTACATTACATACAAAATATATTCAAGGTAAATAAAATAAAAGGAAGACTTTAAAGTGATGGGGATGAGAAAGGCTTCTTGCAGAAGGTGGGATTTTAGCTGAAGGAACTTGAAGGAAGCCAGGAGAAGTGGATGAGGAGGGCAACCATTCCAGGCATAAGGGGCAACCAGTGCAGAGTCATGATGTGGGGGAAATGGAGGGAGAATTGTGGGAGCAACAGCAAAGAGGCCAGTCTCCCAGCATTGCAAAGTTTATGATGGAGAGTAAAATACAAGAAGGCAAGTTGAGGTTTCTTTAGGGCCACAACAGCTCTTGAAGATTCTTTTTAAAGTCATTTAAATGATTGAGCACTAAACTAGTCAAGGAAACACTCACATAGAGAACCACAGAACCTGAAGTAAAATTTCTGATGAGATGGGAAGACTTGCTAAGGGTCAGGCAAAGTCCTTGGCATTAACTAGAAAAGGCTATGTGCTGCAAAAGGTGAAGTGGCCAGAGGGCCCTTGAGGCAGGTCGATTTCTTTGTGGAGAAGGGCTTTGTAAGTGGCTAATTGGAAAGAGAGACTCCTCAGATGCTGGGTATCTTTCCTACAGTTTGTATCTGAAATCAAAAGCTTATTTATTATGTATCTGAGAGAGTAAAGGATAAAGTCTAAACTTGTAATTTATTTGGCATTCATTCATTAAATAAACATTTATTAAGCACAACAGTGTTAGGCACTGTGCAAAGTGTTGGGTTTACAAAAAGAAGCAAAAGACAGTCCCTACCTTAAAGGAGTTTACAGTCTAATGTAACGCGAACCAACGTATATGAAGCAAGCTCTATACCATACAGAATAAATAGAAAATAATTAACAAAGGGAAGGCACCAGAATTAAGAGGTCTCAGGGAAGGCTTGCTGTAGAATGTGTGACTTTAGTTGGGACGTAAAGAATCAAGCAAGGTCAGTAGCTGGAGTGGAGGAAGGAGCGTGTTCCAGGCATGAAGGAAGAGCTACAGAAATTAGGAAACTCCCTCTACAAATGAATATTGGCACATCCTTAGCAATTTATACTCTTAGAGAGTTGGTGGTGGGTAATTAAAGGACTTGCCTGGTGTCACACAGTCACATACAGATCTTCAACCATTTCCCCTCTCCTTCCAAAATGAAACTTAATGTTACCTTCAATACATATTATTAGATAACTTGTCCCTGCTCACACAGCTAATATGTGTCAGAAATAGGAATTGAACCCAGCTCTTCCTGATGGCAAAGTTGCCTCTCTATCCAATAAACCATGCTGCCTCTTGGGTGGGGGGAGGTACAGATAAACTCAGGGCAAGGTCTAGCCACTTCATACCAGACTTCACGTAGGCCCAGAGCTAATGATAAAACAAATAGCTGCTCACCTCTCCTAGAGCACAAACTGTACCCTGTGAAGTTGGGAGTAAAAAAAAAACTAAGCTGATTAGAGTTTAATTTTATTTGTTAGGGTTTACATAGTAAGGTTATAATTTCATTTTATCTAAAATGAATCTGTGATTTAATACTTGTGGCTCTTCTATGAAGTTATTTATGAAAGGAAATTGATATTGGTGAGAGGTAGCATAGTATATTGGGTAGACAGCCGACTTTGAAGTCAGGATGACCTCAGTTCTAGTTCTGTTTCTGACACGTACTAGCTGTATGACATAACCTATCAATGTTCCAGGAAACTTTCTAGTTTTTACCTTACAGGAAAATTGGAGATCTGTAATGGTGGAAAGAATCCTGATGAAATCATACATTTGAACCAAAAATAAGCTACATCTATCACAGACCCCCAATTTGTTACTTTTTACATTATTATTAAAGCAGGAGAGAAATACATCTTTAGGGTTCATATGAAAAGAGAAGAAAACCCTTAATTTTAGATATAATAGTTATGTTTTTATCTCATTTATATGGAAGAGTAAGATATAAACAGTGAATCAAAAAACAATGGATGAAGAGTATTATATCAATATATAAAGCATTAACCAAGAAAACATTTCATATTTAACCTAGTGGATAAGTTTTAGAGAGTTTCCTGAGGATCTTATAGGTGAGGTGATTGTCTAAAGTCACACAGCCAGATCTGATTTGAACCTAGGTCTTCCTGACTCAGGCACTCTATCCACTGCAGTTATCCCTTCCATATTGCAACTTTCCCCACGGCAGTTTCGATATGTCTCAAATCATATAAGAAATTAAATGGGAATTTTTTGGGAATCTTTTGTGGAAGGAAGCTAAAGATGAAATGTGAAGGCCAGCAGATGACACAGAGCCTATGACCTAATACTTAATCCAAACTTTACAATAAGGTACTGTAAACACCCCATAAAAAGAAATAATTCCGATTTCTTGTGGTTTGAAGGAACAGCCAAAAAAATTTACGGTGATTTTTCAGATCGGTGGGCCACCAGACCTCTAACCCCCACCATATGGAAAGGATAACTGTACACCACACCTGCCTCTCAGGATTACTTGAAAGGATTTCTAAAGAACCATTTCCCCCTCCCCTTTCAAAATAAAAACTATCTTTAGCTTCAATACATATTATTTATAAATTTTCCTTTTTTAATAGCTTAGTACTTTCCATGTGACAGTATTGATGAAAAATAACATGCAGAGAGCTTGAAAGGTATGGGCCCTGCTGCTTTATAATTTCAGCAGCACATTCATCTTAGTGCTTTTAAAATCGCAGATTAGACAGCTTCAATTTTAGACGTGAAATAAAAAAGGCGTCTCATGCCCAGTGTCTCTCTGAGCTCCTACGGAGTGAATCTACCCTTAGGGAAAGCCAGATCTTATTTTATCTGTCCAATATTGCATAGCTAGACCGTAGATGGGTAGGGAGACGATGGTTTTTAGTTCCACTGCACTCAGTTGCGCAAAATTATCTTTTTAGGGCCAAAGAAGAACCCAAACCTCAGGCGACGCAGTAAGTAAACCGAGAGTGCAGTAGACTGATTTCTTGCCCTCTGTCCCATTCTGCTTCCTGCCCCTCTGACGGTATTAGCTTCACACTAATACTTGGTAGACTGCAGCTAGTGTGTCATCTGCTGCTTTCTCGACTGGCTTGTAAGACAGCTAGCTGCCTGTAGCTTCTTACTTCATCCACGATAGTGGCTGGATGTCGTTTCTCGCTGCCTGCTTGTGGATTGGTGAAGTGTCAAACCTCTATTTCTCTCTACTCTAATTGGCTGACAGATGATCGCAGCTCACACTCCCATTGGCTGTGGCTTTCTCCCCGCCTGTCTCTCTCTCTCTTTTTGTTATGATTGGATAAGAAAACATTTGACCACAGAGTGTTATTGATTTGGTAATTTGGTCACATTATTTGCTTATTTAAACAGGTGGTTTCCCTTTAGTGGGATCACTGAGCTGGTAAATAACGTTCTTCAACCACAGCACAAACAACAAAATGAAAAGGAGCCCCAGACGTAAGTAAGCTGCTCTATGTAGACTAAATATTGTCTGTTAGTATAACGCACCGTAGAGAATGTTTTTTTTTTTTTTAATTACTTGCGCATTGAAAAGAATAACCTCAGGAAGGTTTCCAAGTTAGATTGTGACAACATTTGGTTGACATCTGGCCCATAGGATAATAGGATTCCAAGGTGGAAAGGACCTTAGCGATAATATATAGTTTAGTTCTCTCTTATTCCACATGAAGAAACCGAGATTGGGGAAATTACTTCTGAAAGGTCATATAGAGAGTGTCAGAGCCAGGACATGAGTCTGGGTTTTCTGACTCCAAATTCAGTTTTCTTTTCTTTGCACCATGCAACAAGTTTTTTTTTAAAGGCAACTACGGAGGAGATAAAAGACTTCATTTTCTCTGAAATTCCCGTATAAATAGTATAAACAGTACACAGTGCTTAATATAGCTCTGTTTCCAGTAACATGCTCAATTACTTGTCTCATCTGAAAACTTTAAAAATTGACCAGCCCTTTGATGTGCTAACAATTTTCCCAGTTTCATAGTAAAAAAATTATAATATCATTGTGTGAATAATCTCTCTATCAATGCATATTGTGATCTTTCCATACCTTAGTATATGTTGTTCAAGAGTTGCTGTGATTAAAAACAAGTCATCACCAACAAGTTGGCCAACACACTCATGAGGAATCTTTCTGAATTTATCTAGGCTGCTCCCAGGATAAAGTTTATCCCTCAGCCTATAAATGAAGCTTTTACAACAAAACCCTTAAGAATCCATGACCACCTCCAAACCATACAGAGCATTGGAGTAGAATTTTGGTTCAGTATAAAAATTCTTAGTAGAACTAAAAAGGTATAAAAACTAGTCATTTAACAAATCTCAAACAAAAAAGACAAGAACTTAGGCAAAAGAGAAGAACTGCTTTCCTTTAGGTATCAACAGAAGAAGCTTCTTTCCTCCCATCATGATTCTGCTTTGGGAGGAGAGTACTAATGTTTCTTTCTTTCTTTCTTTCTTTCTTTCTTTCTTTCTTTCTTTCTTTCTTTCTTTCTTTCTTTCTTTCTTTCTTTCTTTCTTTCTTTCTTTCTTTCTTTCTTCCTTCCTTCCTTCCTTCCTTCCTTCCTTCCTTCCTTCCTTCCTTCTTCCTTCCTCCTTCTTTTCTTTCTTTCTTTCTTTCTCTTTCTTTCTTTCTTTCTTTCTTTCTTTCTTTCTTTCTTTCTTTCTTTCTTTCTTTTTCTTTCTCCTTCCCTCCCTCCTATCATTCCTTACTTCTTTCTTCCCTCCCTCCCTCTTTCCCTTTCTTCCTCCCCTTTCCCCTCTCTTTCCTTCCTTCCTTCCTTCCTTCCTTCCTTCCTTCCTTCCTTCCTTCCTTCCTTCCAAAGAACTCAAGGCAAATAAGAACTTTAAATAAGACCATGGACTATGTTGGCTGACCTGCTCAAGCTTATGGTTAAATTTTTACTCTGAGTATTTATACCTTGCAAATCAACAGATGCTACAGATCAGGGCCCATTTTATTGTTTTGTTGATTGTCTAGACTTAAGAAAGCAATGGAAAAGATGTTAATGCAAATAAAGTGGAAAAATGTGTCATGTGTGCATTTTTTGGGGGAAGATCCAGTTGCTAACCTCTTATCAGAACACCCCTAGATAAACTACTGTGACCATGATCTCCTGGAACATAAAATGTACTACTGAGAAGGTAGAGAAAACTTCATATTGATGGAGATAACACTGTCACTTCAGAAGTCATACAAATCATGGATCCAGGAAGGATAGAGTTAGCAGTTTAAATTCTATAATTTAAAGACAACTTCACAAAGAGTCCCCTTCTTTGCCTTATCCTTAGTTAACTTCATCATGTTCCCTAATACTGTGAGTTATTTGAGAACAGGGGCTGTCTTTTGCCCTTCTTTGTATCCCCAGTGCTTAGCACACTGCCTGGCACATAGTAGGCTTTTAATAAATATTTGTTGACTGAATGACTTTTTGTAGGCTCCCCAGTGGCATAGAGAATAATGAGGCAGTAACCATGGGGAAGGAGACCTGGTTGCAAGGAGTGAGGGAAAAATTGTAGGGAACCAGAATAGAGTATAAACTCCTTGAAGGAATTGTTGTTCAGTTATTCCAACTTTTCATGACCCCATTTGGGGTTTTCTTGGCAAAGCTGCTGGAGTGTTTTATCATTTCTTTCTCCAGCTCATTTTACAGATGAGGAAACTGAGGCAAACAGGGTGAAGTGGCCTGGCCTAGGGTCACACAGAGAGCTAGTGTCTGAGGTGGGATTTGAACTTGGAAGAGGTGTTCCTGATCACAAGCCAGTGATCTATCCACTGCACCTCCTAGCTGTCCTTGAGAGAAGGGATTGTTTTATTTTTATACCACCATCACCATCCGCTGCCTTGGACATAGTGCTTAAACTTGGACATAGTTTGTTAAATTGAAGTGAACTGTGTAAGTTTTCATAAAGAGTTGTTAATGACCCTTCAAGTCTTACTTTGAAAGATACTAAAAAACACTATGGAATTTTATTGCTGTTGGAAACCTGAGATGCTTCAGAGTTGAGAAAAATAAACTGCAAGATTTTAAAATGACATAAAATATGCCATTTCATGTTATTTGGCATTCATTTTATTTTTAATTTTTTATTTCTTTAGTTTAATTAGATTCTAATCAGGCTATATTGGGAACTACTTTGAGCCTAGACAGGCACCATGGACTTGCTTTTTAATTTTATATCTTCATTGTAACTTCAAGCCCATTTTTAGATAATGACACTGGAAAGGTGAAGGGCTTCTCTCCAATGTGGGAAAAAGGGACTTTATTCTTCTCTGTTAGAATAATAAAAGAGACTTCATTCAGTCTCTCCTCCGTGAAGGGTAGGTTAGTTTTTCCAGGAGCTTTTGGCAAAAAGAGAAAACTATGTAATTATATAAAGAGCTAAGCTACTGAGAGACGGCCATAGCAATATTTTTCTGTATTGTGGAATTCTGTATTCTGTATTTTCTGCATAGTTGGAGAGACCATTATCTCAGTCTTTGCATTCTTCGCTCAGACAAGATGTTAATTAACAAGTCTCATTATTGGTGTAGAAGTTTACCAGTGGTAACTTGTCCACAAGAAATGGTGTAAAAGGGAGAGCATGACTGGAAAAAGGAAGTGGTCTGTCCATGCTGTTGAGGGTGAGGGATGATAAATGGGCAGTCTTAGGATGGTGCTAGAATCTGAGAGATATGAAACAGCCTAAAGAGCAGATTCTAGCATGTTGGGTGAGTCCTTTATGACTGACTGAATGAATGATGAATGAATGAAAAAAATTTGTCAAGAATTTCCCATGTGCCAACCATTGTGCCATTATGGATGAGACAAGTATAACTGAAGACAGGCCCTGCTGTCAATAAGATTACACTCTGTTTGGGGAGACAATATATGTAGAAGGGCTGCCGTTGAGCTCTAGTGTGAATGGGAAGGTCCAGAAGTTCTAAGAGTGCAGAATGCGGTATGCTACAGGGCCCAGGTGTCCCTGGGATGCATCAGAGTGTCTGTTCCACAGGGTGAGGTGCTTAGAGGAGTGAGCAATCTACCATCACTGGAAAGGGGGAGGTAGGTTTAGGGGTCAGAATGGAGCAGGGAATCTGGGTTCTCTCTGATGAGGAATTTGGGGTTCTCTCTGGCAAGGGTGAGGATAGAGGTTTAGTATCCAGCCAGGAAAGAAAAAGGGAAAGGGAGTATTGCCATATATGTTGGGAGGGGTGAGGGAAATTGGCTATTTAATGTGAGCTGTATGGAAGATTTATAAAAGGCTTTGTATAAGAATCACACAGAATAAGCAAATATGAATGGGTTATGGTCAGTATCACACTAATGAAGTATAAAATCGTCAAAAAGATGACCAGACAAATATTTCTCAGGCCAGATTTTATGCTTTTGAAAGTAGTTTACTTAGTTTTACTCTCTAATTAAACAACCTTTCCAAGTCTTATGATTTTTGCTCTAATTTTCTGACCCTCTCATTAGGTATAATACCCTTTACCACCATTTCATTCTTTTCAATGATAGTAAGACATCTCAGTGCTAAGTTTTAAGTTTTTCTTCTGAGTTTTGGGACAGCTTACCAGTCCTGCCCCTTACTGATAACTGAAAGCAAACTATCTGCATTGGTATTTTACCTTCTGGTTATTATGTACATTTAGCATCATTTATTCCCCTTATTCGCAACAGCTAAAAATCCATTATGTCCCTAGGTTCTTCAAAGTTTTCTAAAGAGTAGAGATTCTAACTGTATATTCTCTACAGAGCTAATTGAGTTCCATCAATTCAGTTCACATTCAATCCAAAAGGCAATATTATCTGTTATATCCATTATATTTCTCTAGTGTAATTACATTTTAATAAATATATTTTCCCGTTCAGCTCATGGGCTGTGTAAGATGTAATTATTAGAATGTAAATTTCTTTAAGTCTGTGTCATTTGTGTTTCGTGTTTTGTCTTACACTACATTTTAGTATATGAAGAAGACTTACTCATTGAGATGGGAGTAATTTATTTGAAATTATTACCATGAGGAGAATAGTGCAACTGGCCTTGATCATCTTTGAGGTGAAGCAGAAATAATTTTGGGCCATTTATTTCAATTTCTGCCCCATGCAGCTCTTACAGAAAATTATTGGTACATAAGGTGAATAATACAAATTATATTTTCTTCCTTTCTTTGCCATCCATTAAATTAATACCAATGAAGAGTGAAAATGAGAGGAATAAGGTTGTAGAAGAAACAGAAAAGATCCATGTTAATCTTCAAATGGGAAAATTTTGAATACTCTTATTTCATCCTAAATAAATCCTGGGATATGCTAGTACAAAATGGTGAAGGCTTTGTAATGCCTGTACTGTGGTTAATTAATTTGTGTTTAAGACTTAAGGTGAAATTACAGCCTGACTCCTGGTGTGACATGATAAATAATAAATATACTCTTTGCGGGGAGTATGGAAATGTCTTATATTTTCAACTGTTTCCTATAATTTTCTCTTGGGGCCTTAGAGTAATCTATTTCCAAAAGGCTTTCTTCCATAAAAATTGTTTTGGTTTCTTTTTCCAATGCATTTTTTTCTATTTCTATTTCTGATATATTTTCTTGATCATTATGAGAATCAGAGAGTATATGCAACTGTAATACACAGGAACTACTGAGGTAAACATCTCCACATTTTAGTGCATTTATGCTTCTTCTGTCTGCTTTTTGTAGTTCTTTTGTCTCCTTTCATGCTATAGTGAGAATATTTATCTCTGGAACTTTTACCTAGGTCTTATTCAATATTGGAAAAAACAGACAGCGTAACATATAAAATCAGTAACCTTATTTTATATTGTGGCCGTGTCATTGCAAGTGTGTTATAATGGATACAGCTGGCCTTAGAACCAGGAAGACCTGGGTTCAGTCCTTGATTGTTACACATACTATCTATATGACCATGGACAAGGCACTTGCATCTCCGTGCCTTCAGCCAGAGGTATGAAACATATGGTCCACAGCCTGCCTGAAGCAGATTAAAATGTAACTGGGAAATATTTATCAAAATAAATAAAGATGACAGAAAATACAGATAATATTAATTTATATCTTTCTAAGTTAATATGTGGACTACAGCTTAGTCACCTCTATTTCTATATGAGTTGACACCATTGCCCTAGGCAACACTATAAGACTCTAACCTATGGAGAAAGTGACACCCTGCATTGATAGAAGAAGGCTGTTCATCTGGGAGTTCACTATGGCAATGAAATTAAAATTCAGTCCCTGTCCCCTTGTAAGTCAGTAGGCTCCCAAAGAAAGCTGAAGACTAATTCCACACTCTATTGCAGTGTAACATGCATGATTTCTTGACAGATATTTTTCTTGCTGGATAGAGTGGCCTTTTCTTTCACAAACATAATTTGCATCTGCATTCTGGATAGTTGAGATTGCTGGAAGTAGAACTGAAATATAAGTGGTACTTTAATGGTGAAATCTATGAAAAAATCACTCACATAGATCTATCTGCAGTCTTTTGAACTCTAATATTCTATAATATGGAAAGAGGTAAAGCTATTTTGCTATAGATAACAAAAATCAAATTATAGTTTACCACCACTCCCATATGCTTTAAGGAATAATACTATAGTAGTTGGAAAACATAAAAATTAAAATGGAAGAGGAGATTCATTAATTTGAGTCCCTGATTCATCAGAAGTATACTCCTCCCCACCAAACATTATAAAATAAAGTTTGAAGCTTCTTGGCATGAGTCATTTTGGATACTGCTGTAATTCATTTCCTCCCCCTTTCTCAGTATGAATAAACAATCATATGCTCAGATTTTGGGTTTCATAGAAAATGCCATTCAGCATTCCTTCATTTAACAGATGGAAAAATTTAAGGTCAGATTTAAATTTTAAGGTAACTGATTGGCTCAGAGTAACAGAGGTAGTATGTATTATGTCGGGGATTTGAAAGTAGGTCTTTTGAGTCTAAATCTAGGACTCCATCTCACAGAATTGTCTTCTCTTAATGACATTGAAGAGTTGACACATGGAAGAGAGGATAGTTTTGTTTTGCTTGCTCCCAGAAGCAGAACTAGAATTAGTAGGTGGGAAAAGAAAACAGACAAATATAAGTTTGAGGTAAAGAAAACATTTTGTAACAATTTGATCTTTCCAAATATGGAATGTGCTACCTGAGATGGTAGTGGGTTCCTCTTTTTTGGAAGTCTTAAAGCAAATACCAAATGCACCCTTTTTCATTAGTTTGTAGAAGGGATTCTTGCTAGATGAAATACCCATTGAATGAGCCTTTTCTTCTCCCAGATTCCATCATTCTGCAAATGTGGGTTTGAGTCCCAGGTTTGTGACCCTTTTAGGTCAAGTGGGTTTGAGTCACACATTGTGATGCCCTTTGACCCTGAACAAGGTATATAAACCCAGAGGTTGGCGTTTTCCCTTGGGGCTCTCAGTCACTGGAAGAGTGGCGTGTAACTCTGGGCAAGCCATTGTTAAGAGGCTCCCCACCCTGGCTTGTAAACTGAGATGTTGATGCTTTCCTGGTAACTATGAATTGTGATTTGGTCTGTTTATATTGTGTATGTTTGTAATTTGTTTGTATTTGCTCTGAAACTCAGGTTGCTGATTTTTCCTCCTGAACTCAGTGAACATGTGTATTTTGGATTACAGTGAGATTGTTAGCCCCTCAACGTTGCTTTCCTTAGTAAAGCAGATCAAAGAACCTGTGTTAGTGGCCTTCTGTGTGCTGCCTGTTGGTTTTCCACAGCCATAATAGCTGCTAGCAAAATTGTTGCTACAGGGCTTCAGTCCTTATCAGCAAACATTAAGCACCCACTACTGCCAGACACTGTGCTAGGTGTTGGGGAGGCAAAGTCAAAAGTGAAAAAGTTCCTGTCCTCAAGGAGCTGGTGTGATCACTGCCCTCTTGGTCTGCACTCTGGTCTTTACCTAGAAATCATGTAAAGCTTACTACTAAGTATTTTTCATCCTCACACTCACCTCCATTCTCTTCACCCCTCAATAGTTATTCTGGCTATCACTCTGGCACTAGTCATGCTTGTTTCCCTTCCCAATATAGACCCCTTAGTGAACTAGTTCAACTCAGACTATCTTCTTTTCTCATATCTCATCCTCTTCTGTCACACATTGCTAAACTGCAACACTATATCATTCTCACCATTAGTCTCTTCCTCTCCTACTCATGTTCTGCTGAAGGGAGTTGAAGGTCATACTACTATGACGACTGGGCATGATACAAATTTATATTCTCTGATTTCATCTGGGCCCTTGCTGGAGCAAGGCAATCCTTTTATTATCTCTCCTTAATTAATTCTACAGCCTATTCTCCACAGTGGCTGTTCCAACCCTTTTCTTCTCTCTTCAAGCCTCCCACAGCATGCCCTCTCTCTACTCATTGAACTCCCATACTTTCTTGTTCTCAGTTTTCTCATCTGTAAAATCAAGGGGTTAAACTGTCCTCTGAGGTCTCTTCCAGCTCTAAATCTATGATCCCGTGAGGCAGGTGGAGTAGGTAACCTTCAAGGTTACATCTTTAAATCTATAAGTTATAAGCTACGATAGAGGATTTGGGTTACTCTGTTGTATGTTGTAAGTGTTCAAGAAACAGCTTAAAATAGATCACATTCCTGCTTTATTGAGTGATAGTGTGGCATAATGAGATTCCTACTGGATGGAGCATCAGGACACCTGGATTATAGCTTTACCTCTGCCACTAACTGGTTCTGTACCTTTAAGCAAATTATATAACTGTTCTAGGTCTCAGTTTCATCATCCATAAAATGGAGCATCCCCTACATTTTCTGCCAGAACTCAGATTCTATGATTACCCAAATGTGTGTACAGCGGAAGGTAAAAGAATTCTTAGCAGAATATCATGGAGGCACATTTCCCTGTGCTTTTCCAGTACCTTTCTGGATTAGTTTCCATTCATTTGAGGCACACAATGTGAAAGCATCTGTCTTTTGATTTTTGTGTTTACTGGTGTGAAGTTCAGCTCTTGCTAATGTTAAGAAATGCATGTTATTTGAGTGCAGAAAGGAGAGAAGCTTCCTCTAGCAAACTTCTGACCTCAATATTATTGTTCAACTTAGGGCAAGCACAAAATTGCTCACCCACAGGAGCAGCTTGCACCAGGAACAGCTGTCAGTCAACTAGCATTTTTAAGCACTTTATTATATGCCGGGTACTTTCCTGGGAATACAAAGAAAGGCCAAAAAGAACCTCAAAACAACCCCCCCCCCAATGGTCCTGGTTCTAAAGGAGCTCTGACATCTTAGTCATTTAAAACCAATCAGTGAAAATTTATTATTATTTTTACTATTATTATTATTGCTACTAATGATAATAATAAGACTTTATATTTGTAGAAAACTTTACTGCTTTAACCTAAGGCCTGACACATTCTAGGCACTTAATAAATGCTCATTGATTGAATAATTGTTGAAAAAGCACTTTTGCTTATACTATTTTATTTGAGGCTCACCACAATGGGAGGAATAGAATAGTGGAAAGAGCACTGGCTCAGGATAAATACTTGAATTCAAATGCCATCCTTGATGCTTATTACTTGTGTGACCTCTCTGGGCCTCAGTTTCTTCACCTGTAAAATGAGAGAATTGGACAAGAGAGCCTTTAATGTCTCTCTCAACTCTAAATCTATGACCCTGTGAATTCTTGGAGTTAGGTAGGACAAGTATTATTACCTTCACCCCTTTGGTTAGAGCCAAGATGATGGAGTAGCAGCAGTAACCCAGTTGAACTCTCTCAATATTCCCCTCCAAACAACTTTAACTACCACCTCAAATCAAATTCTGCAGTGGCAGAGTTAAAAAAAGTCTGGATGAGATATTCTTCTAGTCCAAGACAATTTAAGAGATCAGAAGGGAAGATTTGTGACATGGGGGTAGAGGCTGGCCCAGAGCCTGGTTGGAAACAACACCAATGGTGGAACTAGGTGGCAACGACAGAAGCAGCAGCAGCTTTGGGAGTTTTCAAACCAGACACAGCAAGGGGGACCTTGCAGCTGGTCAGAAAGAGATTACAGGCATCTCTGTGCTAGTATGGATGCAAGACTGGATGTAATTTGGCAACTCTGTTGCCTATATCCACTTCCGGGTTGCAGTTCAAGGGCTGAGAGGAACACTTTCAGTAAACAGGGAGCAGGGACCCTGAGGAGGCATCTCATTTCTGGTCACAAAGGAATAAGGACCCTGAGGAATAGTACCTATCACATTCCCAAGAGGAAAGGGACTCATCCTAGGTAAAGACCAGAATGCAGACCAAGAGAGCAGTGATCATACCTTTTCCTGGATCCCTCTACCTTGGAAGCACTGAACACTTCCAAACCCCCAGAACTAGCTCTGAAAATAGTAGTGTGTAAAGGCCTGAAGCTTGGGAGAGTGCCTTTACCTCCCATGCTGGGAACAAGCTGAAGCTTAACATAAAGTTCAAAATCAAGAAATAGGATGGAAAAATGAGCAAACAGCCGTAAAGGAACCTGACCATAAAAAGCTCTGTGGTAACATGGAAGATCAAGATATAAATTCAGAAGACAATGAAGTCAAAGCAGATATAAGCAAAGCCTCAAAAACACGAATTGGACACAAGCACAACAAGAATTCCTGGAAGAGGTAAAATTATTTTCCAAATCAAATAAGAATGGTAGAAGAAAAATTAGGTAAAGAAGGGAGAGTGAAAGAAAACACGAAAAGGCAACAGCTTGGTAAAAGAGGCACAAAAAATGCTGAAGAAAACATCTTAAGAAGCAGAGTTGGTCAAATGGAAAAAGATGTACCAAAGCTCACTGAAGAAAATAATTATTTAAAAATTAAAATTGGGCAAGTGAAAGCTAATGATTTGATGAGACATCAGGAAACAAGAAAGCAATGTAAAAGAATAGAAAAAAATGTGAGATATCTCATCAAAAAATGTCCTGGAAAATAGATTGAGAGATAATTTAAGAATTATTGGACTACTTGAAAACCATGAGCAAAGAAAGAACCTAGACACTTATTTCCAGAAATTATAAAGGAAAACTTCCCAATATTCTAGTACTAGAGGTAAATAGAAATGGAAAGAATCCACCAATCACTACCTGAAAGAGAGCCCCAAATGAAAACTCATAGGAATATTATAGCCAAAACCCAGAGCTTAAAAATAAAAAAAAATGTTTCAAGCAGCCAGAAAGAGACTATTCAAATATCATGGGACCAGAGTCAGGATCACACAAGATTTAGAAGGTCCTCTGTTAAAGGAGTGAAGGTCTTGGAATATGATATTCTGGAAGGCAAAAGATCTGGGACTACAACCAACAATAACCTACCTGGCAAAATTGAGTAAAATCCTCTGAGGGAAAAAATGGATGTGTAATGAAATAGAGGACTTTCATGTGTGTTTGATGAAAAGACCAAAGCTGAGTAGAAAATTTGACTTTCAAATACAAGGGAAGCATAAAAATGTAAACATGAAAGAGAAATCAGAAGGACTCAATAAGGTTAAACTGTTCACATTTCAATATGGGAAGATGACACATGTAACTTCTAAGAACTTTGTTAGGGCAGTTAGAAGGATTCTATATAAAAAGAGGGCATGGGAGTGAATCAGTTATGTTGGGATGATGTAAAAGAAATGTAGAGATGAGAAAAGATGCCCTGGGAGAAGAAAGAAAGGTGAGGAAGCATGGGGAAAATTATCTCACATGAAAGAGATGAACAAAGAACTTTTATGGTGGAAGAGAAAATGGTACAGGAGTAAGCAATGCTTGAACCTTACTCTCATCTAGCTTGGTTCAAAGGGGGAATACACATGCATATACGTGTGTATGTATATACACATACACTCAATTGGGTATAGGAATCTATCTTACAGAGGAAAAGATGAGGGGAAATGGATAAGAAAAAAAGGAGAGTGATAAAAGGGAGGGAATATAAAAGAAGACAGTGGTCAGAAGCAAAATAGACTTTAGAGGAGGATCATAATAATAAGAGAGAAAGATAAACAAGCAAATAGGATAGAGGGAAATGCATAGTTAGTAATCATAATTGGGAATGTGAGTGAGATGAATTCATTTAAAAATGGAAGTGGATTACAGAATGGATTAGAAACCAGAATCCAACAATATGTTGTTTACAAGAAACACACTTGAAATAGACATACACAGAGTAAAAATAAGGAGCTGGAGCAGAATGTATTATACTTCAGCTGAAGTAAAATAGTCAGGGTGGCAATCATGATTTCAGACAAAGCAAAAGCAAAAATAGACACAATTAAAAGCAATAAGCAGGGAAATTACATCTTGCTTAAAGGCATCACAGACAATGAAGTAATATCAATACCAAATATATATGCATCAAATGACATAGCATCCAAATTCTTAAAGGAAAAATAATGAATTACAGGAGGAAATAGTAAAGCTATACTAGTAGGGGACCTCACCTTTTCCCTCTCAAATCTAGACACATCTAACCATAAAATAAATAAGAAAGAAATTAAGGAGAAGAAAAGAATGTCAGAAAAGTTACGTATGATGGAACTCTGGAGAAAATTGAATGGGAATAGACGAGAGCAGCAGTGTTCCAGAAAAACTTGGAAAGACTTGTATGAACTGACGTCAAATGAAGTGAATAGAACCAGAAGAATAGTGCACACAGGAACAGCAATATTGAAAGAATGACCAACTATAAAAGACTTAGTTACTCTGAACAATTCCAAAATTCCCATTTATGAAAAATGCTGAGTGCTGATTGAAAAATACTTTTTAAACTTTATTTTTCTTGGTTTTTGTGTGTGTGTTCTTTTGCAACATGGCTAATATGGAAATATGTTTTGCATGACTTCATGTATATAATTAATATTATATTGCTTGCTTTCTCAATGGGTGGGGGAGGTACAGGAGGATGAGAGAGAATTTGGAATTTAAAATTTTAAAAAAATGAATATGAACATCCAATTGGAAAATATTTAATGAAATAAATGTACATTTAAAAAGTATTATTGTCTTCACAAATAAAGAAATTGAGGCTGAAGTTAGATGGCTTGGCCAAGGTCACGTAGTTCATAGGGGCTCTCTCCAGGGCTATGCTAGGTATCACGAGGAATGCAAAAGAAATTTATGACACATTGTCCTTGCCCTCTAAAGGGCACTTAGTAGATATTTATGGAGTTGAATAAGAACTGATATTTCACTTGCATACACCTAATACATTTCTAATGAGTGCCTTTTACGGACTTAGTGCATTCGTGGGATACAAAGGTGGAAGACGAGACTTCATCCTTGAGGATTTATAATTTCATTCACTAAACAAGACACACACAAACACATACATAATAACTGTAAATTTTAACTATAGACAAAGTCTAAAAGGAAAAAAATGTCTTTAACTGTGGAAATTCAGTCAGTGAGTTTTTAAGTGAAGTGTTTGGGAAAGAGTCCGGGTCTGGGGGAGAATGAAGAGGGTACAATAGGAATATTGTGTCTCTGTTCTGATTGGACCAAATCTGTAACATTGTGTTTAGTTTTAGGTAGTGAACAACAAGGTGATGGTCATCAAGCTAGATGATAGAAATCAAACGGATGAGGGTACCAGAAACCATTCCATATGAGGACTTGGTGAAGGACAGCGGTTATTTAGTCTTCATTAGAGGAGATTCAGAGGAGGAAAATAGATATGAGGTTGTCATTTGAATAGGATTTATGTCTCTTATGCTTGACCTTGGCAGACAGAATTAAGACCAATGGTTAGAAGTTAAAGGAAGTTAATCAGCTCAACCTAAGGAACAACTTTCCTAACAATTAGAGTGGTCCAAGAGTAGAATGGACTGCGTCCTTGCATAGTGAGTCATGGAATGTCTTCAAGAAGAGGCTCAATGACAACTTGTCGGAGATGGAGATTAAGGACATGGGTAGGATTTGGATTCTGAGGTCCCTTTCAACTTGAAGTCTTTGATTCTCTGGTGTGTATCTTGATGTGAGCCTTGAAAGAATTATAAGGTTTGGATAAGTGAACAGTAAGTTTCATGCTATTTCCCTTACCTAAATGAGTTGGAAGTTCATTCCAGGTACAAAGGTGGGAATGAATATGAGGCATAGTAAACATGCTGGCCTAGTTGCATTCATCGGATCATAGCACCATAGATTTGGAGCTATAAGGTGCTTCTGAGATCATCTACTGAATGGTGCTGCTGACTATACCTTTCATTTGAAAGATGCATATGCTGAATTTCCCAGAAGTGACTTGCCCAAGGTCATACTTTTAGCAATGGATGATAAGCTTGATTAGGTGGGCTGAAGCCATATTATGGAAGACCTTGAACAGGCACAGAGGTGGGATAGATATAGGAACAGAGAGTATTCCCATTTGGGTGGAATACAGAGCATGTGGAGGGAAATAGTGTGAGATATTACTGGGTTAGTATTTATTTAATGCCTCAGAATAGCTTATGGGAGCTGAAGAGGGCTAGGAATTTTGAAGGGAGGGGTGGGGTCCTGCTCAGGTGGCTCTGATTGGTTTCTCACTTCAAAGGGGAAAGTGCTAATTGGCAGTGAAGCTTGATGCTTCTGGCTTGGAAGGTTCCTGATATAGAATGTTCCAGATAGAGTGGAGCTCTAGAAAATGGACAGGCAAGAGAAAGGTGGTATCAGATAAGAAAAAAGGTTGTGGCTAAGGTAATGACAGCTTGTCTGGTAGAGAAAGAGCCTGAAAATATTTATTCGAACTTATTAGAATTTATTAGATTTATTATGACAGTATAACAGTGTCCCCAGAGCCTGATATTCTGTCTTTTATGTAGTAGGCATTTAATAAATGTATGTTGAATTGGATTGAATTTAGCTTTGATAGATAGAGGCAGTGTTTGCTAGCAGAGAAAGCAGCAGCATCTTCAGTATCATCTTGCCTATTTTTCTTTGAAATAGTCTTTCCATTAATGAAGATATTTGCAATTTAGTTGTTCTCACATACCTGCTCATCTGTTTCCTGTGCCTTTTCCCAGTGAATCCATAATTTAAACATAGTAGCATATTCTGTCATCAAGTGTTGTCTGTGGGCTGAAGTCAAATTTTGGGAGTGTTTACCATAGCTTGGGAGCTTCAATATTGAAGAAGATGGCTAATGAATTATTACAGCTGTGGTTGAACCTGAATTATCAATTTCCTTATAGACTCGAATATAAAAAATGGCCAGCATTGTTTCTGAAGTAGTTGTGATTGGATTGCTTGCATTCAGAAATTTGAGGCCCACTTGGATAGGCACAGAGCAAATATAAATTTACTTGTCTTTTGCCAATATTGCTAACTAGCATCTTTAGTCATTTACTGAGTTTACTTCAAAAGTTTGTAACTTTAGCCAAGCAAATCCTAATTATAAAGCATTATCGTTAATCAGCTTTATCATCCTAATGTTCTAGTCTAAACAGGAAGGAAGCCAGTTCTGCTAAAGTGGTGATTATCTGTTACTGATAACATACTTTTTAGGAGTCTTTTCATCTATCCCATATAAACTAATTAGGGAAATAAAATGATGCCTTTGAGAGAATTATTTTTATGGATGTTAAAATATTCAAATGTTAAACAAATGGTTTAGTTTTATTTAGCATAGAGTATTCATGCTTTTCTCATTAATTAAAAAGGAAAACTATTAGGTTAAGACAACTCTATCACATCAGAAAAAGGATATGGGTTCCTTAATAATTTAAACTCTCATTAATGTTGTAAATGATACAGAGTGAACTTATTCTAGTCTTGATACTCTGATGTTGAGTGTTCAGTTTCTGAGCTAAGGTAAGGTGATGGATTATTTTGTTGTACATTTGTTTGGATCCTGTCTTCACAGTAAATTACTAAAGTTAAAGTTATTTAGTATTTTGAACTGGATTGACAATCAACAAAAAAGCAACCAAAATAATATAACCTAATAATTGGGCAACATTTAGCATCCTTTGCAGAAGATGGACACAGTGGTATGTTGATAACAAATCATGTTTCGGATTTCAATACAAATTAAAATGTCATATGCTCCAAACATTGGTTCTAGTGTGTTTAACAAGAACGTGACACTGTGTTTTACATGCACATTTGCATCTTAGAAGTAGCTGTTAGCTAAATGGAAGCATAAAGGAATAAGGACTGATTTTTTTTTGAAGGATGTGCAAAGTGAATTCCAGCAGATGCCCTTTATTTTTTCAGGGGAAGAAAGGTTGAAGTTAAGAATGGACATGTTTAAGTTTATAGGAGGTTTAACTGTTATTTAAAGTCCATGTTACCATTTGCTTTGTGGTGCTAATTCAACCTTTAGTTTAAAGGAAAATGTGAATGCAAATGTCTCATATCCATGTAGATTTTAAGAAGCATTTAAAAATTTGTCACCCATTCTTTGAAAGACTGTGTTCCTATGAACAAAAGTACCAAAGCAAAAGGACCATAGTCCTTAGAGGTTACAAAAAATGCTTTGTAGCACAGAAATCTATCATCACCAAATATTATACTGTATAGCATGTAAATCACTAATCACGGAAAGAAATCACAAGTATTCTAAATATTGTATCTTTTTTCATTGAAGAAAGGGCTATTTGTGCACATGTGCACACACAGACATACTGTATTTTAAACCGACTGTGGGCAGCCATAATTCTCAGGTGCACATGAACCCTTGAAGGCCCCTCATACTGAGCTTTCATTTGTTTCACTTACTGTGTTTAGTTGTATGTCCCCATCATTCTCTACTTAATAGAATCCATTGAATCCCTGTTACCTTCAAGATCAAATATAAAATTAAGTCTGTTACAATTCAGGACTTTTCCTATCTTTCCACTTTTTTAACTTTTAACTCCCTTCTACACATGATATAATTGACCTACACTGGCCTACTTACATGTTACTCCATTTCTTCACTGTGCATTTGCACTGACTGATCTCCATGCCTGGAATGTTTTTCTCCTCAGCTCTGCCTTCTCCTTAGCTTTCCTAGCTTCTTTCAAGACTCACTTCGATCCCACCTAATGGAGGAAGCTTTTCTCCTAGCAACCAGTGCCTTCCCTCTGAGATTACCTTCCATTTGCTCTGTATTTCTGTCTCTGTCTGTCTCCTTCTCTACTTCCACCTTCCATATGTATATATATATATATATTATATGTATGTATGTATATATGTATATGTATATATATTCATATGTCATGGTTGTTCAGTCGTTTCAGTCATATCCAACTCTTTGTGATCCCATTTGGGCTTTTCTTGGTAAAGATACTGGACTGTTCTGTGTTTCCTTTTCCAGCTCATTTTACAGATGAGGAAACTGAGGCAAACAGGGTTAAGTGACTTATCCAGAGTCACACAGCTAGCAAGTGTCTGAAGCTAGATTTTCACTCAAGTCTTCCTGATTCCAGACCTAGCACTCTATCCACTGTGCCATTATACTAATATAATGCATATATATACATTAGTTATTATATGCCTTGTATGTATATATTTATTTGCATGTTGTCCAGAATGTGAGCTCCTTGAGGGCAGAGATTTTTTTTTGCCTTTTTTTGTATCTTCAGGACTTAGTACAGTGCTTGGCACATAGTAAATGCATAATAAATACTTGTTGATTGATTGACATTTCAATACAGGTTTTATATAGTCATTGGGCCCTCTTTTTAAGGATGCTTACCTTCCCTGATGGAATAGAGACATGGGGCTATCAGACCAGAGGAGAATCTTCCTTTTTTGGAACCAGTTGTTAGCTGACATTTCCTTTCTTAGTCTGACTTGCTACAACTGTCTTTCCTGTTCCCTCCTGTTACCCACAGAAAGATACAAATAGGTGACCTACCTAATAAGGGAAAAAAATAGAACTGAGCCATTCTCCTGATCCAAGGAAATGGAGAATGGGAAGTTTTGAGTTGTACCAAGATGCACTTCAGAAGTTCAAAGGATCACAGATTTAGACCTGGAAGGGACCTTGAATGCCATCTAGTCCAATGTCAAAGAATCCCTGAATTTCAGAGTTGGAAGGCGTCTTAGTGGCTATCTATTTCAATCCATAATTGGAAAAAAAACAACCCTGTGCATCATACCAGTCAAATAGTCATCTAGACTTTATTTAAAGACTTTGGGTAGTTCAAGGGAGAGAGTGAAGGATTTGGTGCCCCAGCACCTGTATTCAAATCAGGTACTCTACCACCTCCTGCCTGTACGACAGAGAGCATGTGACTTTATTTCTCTGTGTCTTAGTTTCCTCATCTATAAAATGAGAATTGGTGTAAACTGTCTCTTCATACTGTAAATCAGCGGCCTTGTAATTCCGTAGAGTTATTACTACTTTTCGAGGTAGCAGATTCCACTTTTGGAGAGCTCTAATTGTTAGGAAGTTTCTTCTTATGCTGAGCCATATATTGATATTCTTTTTTTTTTATTAACATCTTTAGTTTTCAGCATTAATTTTCATATGCGTTTGAATTACAGATTCTTCTCCCCATTTCCACCCCCCCCACTCCAAGATGGCGCACACTCTGGTCGCCCCGCTCCCCAGTCTGCCCTCCTCTCCGTCCCCCCACTCCCCTTCCATCCCCCCCTCCCCCACCCCCCCGTAGGGCAAGACAAATCTCCATGCCCCCCTGCCTGCGCATCCCACCCTCTAGGTACATGAAAAAAAAACTTTTTTACTTCTGAACATCTACCTTTTTAAAACCTTGAGTTCCAAATTCTCTCCCCTCCTCCCCTCCCATCCACCCCCCCCAAGAAGTCAAGCAATTCAACATGAGCCTCCTGCACATCATTATGTACAGCACCTCCACAATACTCATGCTGTGAAAGACCAACCACATTTTGCTTCTCCCCAACCCATACCCCTTCACTGAATTTTCTCCCCTGACCCTGTCCCTTTCCCTTTTTTTTTTACTTTTGAACATCTGTTTTACTAAAACCTTGAGTTCCAGATTCTCACCCCTCTTCCCTTCCCCTCCACCCTCCCTAGGAAGTCAAGCAATTCAACATAAGCCACATGTGTATCCCCATGCATAACCCTTCCACAATACCCATGTTGTGAAAGACTAACTACACTTTGCTTCTTCCTAACCTATCCCCCTTCACTGAATTTTTCTCCCTTGGCCTTGTCCCTTTTCGAAAGTGTTGTTTTTGATTATCTTCATCCCCATCTGCCCTCCCTTCCAACGTCCCCCCCCTTTTTTTTATCTTCTTCCTCCTTCTTTCCTGTTGGGTAAGCTACACAACTGAGTATGTATGGTATTCCCTCTTCAGGTCAAATCTGATGAGGGCCAGATTCACTCATTCCTCCTCACCTGCCTTCTCTTCTCTTCCTACAGAAGTGCTTTTTCTTGCCACTTTTATGTGAGATAGTGTACCCCATTCTATCTCTTCCTATCTCCCTCTCAATATATTCCTCTCTCATCCCTTATTCATCTTCAGCTCATCCTATGCCCTCTCTCTCTCTCTCTGTAAATATATATACACACATATATACACACACATACATGTCATATATTGATATTCTTGCGGTTCTATCATGCTTATCAGCCTTCTTGTGCCTTTATATAGAGGGATATTGCTGAGTAGATTTCTGGGTTATTAAACCATGTATCTTTCTCTACCTATCTCTCTATCAATTGATCAAAACTATTATCTATCATCTCTATCTATTATCTATTTAATAGACACATAGACACACCCACACCGAGATAGAGATAGATAGATAGATAGATGGATAGAGAGAGAGAGAGAAAGAGAGAGAGAGAGAGAGAGAGAGAGACAGAGAGATTTATCTCTAGCTTTATATAGACCATAGTGATATCTCTATATTGATACAGTTGAATAGTTAGATGGGGGAGAGAAGGAAGGGGAGAGGAGGGAATAAACATTTATATAGTATCTACCATGTGCTAGGCATTGCGCTAAGTGCTTTACAAATATTATTTAATTCTCACAACAACCATGCATCATGGATGACTTTATTATCTCCATTTTATAGTTGAGGAAACTGAAGCAAACCGAGGTCAAGTGACTTGCCTAGGGTCACATGGCTAGTAAGTGTCTGAGACCAGATTTGAACTCACTAGAGTCCCAGATCTCTGTTCACTATACCGCTTAGCCTTTCTATATAGCTGTCGATAGATAGACAATAGATATATAGTTGGATAGATGGAGAGATGGTTGGATAGCTAGATGAATAAACAGACACTTAATTGTGTGACCCTGGGCAAGTCACTAAACTGCTGTCTGCCTAAATTGTCTTATCTTTGAAATGGAAAGAATAATAACGTTTCTCAAGATTGTTGTGAGGATAAAATGAAATAACATGTATTAAGCTCTTTGCAAATCTTAAAGCACTTATAAATGTTAGCTATTATTATCATGGCATCTAGATGCTGAACTCGATCACGCGCTAGACTTAGAGTCAGGGAAACGAGTTCAAATCCTGCTTCACATATTTATTTACGTGGCCTTGGGCAAGCCACCTCCCTCAACCTCAGTTTCCTCATCTGTAAAATGAGGATAAAAATAGCACCTACTTCACAAAGTGGTTGTGAGATCAGATGAGATCTGCTATGTGAAGCCCTTGGCAATCCCTGAAGAGCTCTATCTGTGCATATAGAGTGGCGATGTTTGGTGACTCTACCGAGTGGCAAGAGGAGTGGGCAGCATTCTCAAATATCAGTAACTGTCTGCCACTGTGTTTGAAAACCCCAGGGTTGGTTAATCATTTGGGCTGAAGTCCGGCTCCTCTTAAATTGTTTTCTGGGATGAGCGATCTCTAAAGCCATCACAGCCCTTCAAACTTTAGCACAAATTATGTTGCTAGATCAGCTTACCAGTTATCTCATAAGATCTTAGAAGAATAGAACACTGGCCAGGAAAGTTTAAATAAAAGGAGGAGAAGAATGGAACGTTCTGGAGCATGAGTCTTCCTTGCCTGGGCTTGCCTCAGGTGTTACAGTTTGGAATTTGGGGCAGCCAGGCTTCTTATGAGTTTTCTCTAAAAACTTACCTTTCCCAGGCAGCTGTCTCTGATCTTTTTTTTTTTTGGCGATACTCTTCTCCCACTCCACCCCCCCATCCCATCCTCATAGAGTAGACTGTTTTGTACCTCTCTAACTCATTTACGATGTCATATAATAACGGATGTTCTATCTATCCAGGAAATATACAATATAAACTTTGTATCTCCCCCACTACCTAGCACAGTGCCTTGAATAAAGTCAGCACTCAGTAAGTATTTCTTCTATTATATTTGTGGGGTTTTAGTAGAAACATGATGGGTAGGTTAAAATAATAATAACTCACATGTATAGAAAGGGCATTTAGGCTAATAAAGGTTAAAGATGCACTAAGACTTTTGGGACACCCTGCATTACTTGTTAATTTAAAAAATATTATCCTCACATCAAACCTATAAAAAAGGTAATACAAGCATTGTCTATTGATTTTGACTGGATTTTTAATTTCATCTGTAAAGAAGACTCCCATCAAGGGTCTTCTCTTGTTTTTGTAGCCCAGTACCTTTTGTGCAACATAGATATTTATAGAGATGCCTAGGGACACTGAAAGATTAAGGGTCCAGATTCACAAACTGAATGTTGCTCTTCATCTACCCTGCCACGGGCCTGTCTGCATGAGTTACCCTTATTCTATAAATGAAGAAACCACAGCTCAGACGGTTTGAGTGGCTTGACCAAAGACACACAGCTAGTCAAAAGCAAGGCAGAAGTTGAACTAAGGTTTTCTGATTCTAATATCGGTGCTCTTGCCATTACAAGTGGGATTTGCTGGTGGGATGGTGCAAGTAAACTTCCATTTTTTGTAATTTTACTTGACTCTAGCCTCGCCATTTGTGTCTTTGATGAGAGTAATGCTGTAAGACATAGAATATACGGAATTTTCATATTGGGGCTTAAAACAGTATCAGAGTTAGTTGCCAGTACTAAGTTAATCATGAAAGATCAGGGGCTAACTTGATCCCTCATCCACTGGACTGCTAGGATTCCCTCTGTATTTACTTAGGGAATTTTCTCCAAATATATATTAGACTCCGCCCTTGCAGTCTTTATCTAAATGCCTGCATAGCCGTGAAGACGAGAGCTGGGAACTGATTGCCAACTGTTGCCTTGAACAGAATGTAGGTTCATGAACTAAGTTGTTCTAGACAACACTTAATATCTAATAATAATAGCTGAATATAGTATATATTGTACATAATGTATTATTGTATATAGTATATGTAATATATACTATAATATGTGGCATATTTTATATACTATATTATATATTACTATACGTATAAAATATTATGACTATAGTACCAGAAGGTTCACAAAGTGCTTTGCATTCATTCTCTCCTCAGATTCTCACAACAACCCTGTTAGGTTGGTCCTGCTATCATAACTATTTTATAAATGAGGAAACTTAGGCCAGCCAGTAAGTTAAATGACATTTATTAAGTACCTACTATGTTCCAGGTACTGTGCTGAGGATGCAAAGAAAGGTAAAGTGAAACAAAAAACAAAGAAGCACAGCAAAACTAAGGCTGAGAGAAATTAAATTATTGGTTTGGGGAAATGAAGCTCCTAAGGGAATGAGGCATCATTTGAATATTGGATTCCAGGTCAAGCTTTCTGTTTATCTCGATGCTCTCTCGCTTTAGAGGTGCTAGGTGAGTCAGTTTGCAATTGACATCAATCAGAGAATAAGGAGAAATAGTGTTTGTAAAGTTTTTAAGAGTTTTCTGCTTAACTCTGTGTGTTGGCCTTTAATTGCCAAAGATGGTTTGTAGCCATGCTATTTTTGCATTGTATCCTGTTGTCTACCGCACTATTGTTCATTTGGTCCAGGACTGTGGAATTGGAGAGTTACTTTTAGCCTGAATGCAGATTAGTTGAAATATGGAGAATTAGCAGTTGACTCCATGCTATTATATGTCTTAGAATGTCTGCTCTGGTAAGGTTGTTTAATTTTTTTAAAAGAGATATTATCTAGGTCCAGAAAAAGAACTGATATATGGAAGTATGTATTGTGTGGTTCTACATATACTCTCTGTATTAAATGTTGGCCTTTCCTGATGTGTGGTTGAGAGGGGGACAACTCAAAACTCAAAATGTAACAAAAACAACTTTTAAAAGTTGCTAGCTATTGGAGAGTCTTCTAATATCTTCTGTCATTTTAAAGAAAAGTTGAATGCTTGAAAACATTTGGAGAAATAAGAGTTTTTAGCTACTCAATTTTCTTTTTAACTTTAAAATTTAGTTTCTACTTTTGACTTTATGGGGCAGCTCAGTGGCACAGTGGGTAGCGTGCTGGGCCTAAAGTCGGGAAGCCCTGAGTTCAAACTTGAAGACCTCAGACATTTACTTGTTGTGTGACTGTGGGTGAGTCACTTAATCCTGTTTGTCTCAGTTTCCTCATTTCTAAAATGACCTGGATAAGGAAATGGCAAACCACTTCAGTATTTTTGCCAAGAAAACCCCAAATGGGGTCAAGAAGAGTCAGACACAACTGAAACAGCTGAACAACAATTGTACTATATACCTTACAGTGTTGTTATCTCCTGGTAATAAGCGGGGTACAAAAGGAGTCTCCACAGATTGCATGTTCCTTGTGCTGCTGCACGGTTAAGACTTGCTGTATGCAGCCAGGTCTAAGTTGAAGGTTGTTTACTTTGGGATCATCTGTAAAACTGCTCCAGTTAATTTAGTTGAAAATGAATTCCAAGTTACCTGTGCAGCTGTGCAATTCTCTACTTGGTTTTGGCTATACAGACCAATACTGATTGTAATAGAAATTTTAGTCTACAAGACAATTAATGAACCACAATATCTCTAGTGCCTAAGTTATCCTCGGCGAATTAGTGCCCAGGGAAACACAGTAGCTCTTTCAGAACACTAAGTGACTATTTACTGTATTGCTACAGTAGTAAGTCAAGTATCTAAAAGTAAGCTAAGTATTTAAGTAGTCATTTATTCAAAGAGTATTTATTGAGTACTCACTGTATGTAAAACAGTATATGTATTAGGTACTGGTAGAGAAATTGGACCTTATCTTCCCAATCTCTTTGGGTAGATAAGGATGAAGCATACTGGAAGAAAACAATTATTCCCTGAAAGAGTTCCTGTCCCTTCCTGAGCTCTTAGCTAACCACCAGCAGAGATTCGTCTGTGTATGTGTGTGTGTGTGTGTTTTGTCTGGTAAAGAATATGTATTACTAATTATTTTAGTAACTATAGTTCATTTTGTAATTAGGCCCATTCTATACAGATAAAATAGAGTATAACACAGTCTTGCCAATTTCGAACCTTAAAGGACTGTACAAATATGTTGTTTCTGTTGTCATCATTTGTATCATCATCATCACCATCGTCAGTATCATCATCATCACCATTATCACTAATAGCACCACCAGGATATTTATAAAGAACATCTACTTTTCATTAAACTTAGCTACTTGTTTGGGTACTCTCAGGCTTCCAGACTCTTGTCTCTGTAGATCTGACCTTTATGCACTACTGTATCCAGGAATCATGTCCAATTGCTTTTAATTGAATAAACGTTTATTATGTACTACTTATAAAGTATCTATTTTGTTATGCACAAAGTGAAATAACAACTCTTTAGAAAAAAGTAATTGGCCTACTTCATTATAATATAATTAGTGTTTGTAGTAGAAATATTATTCTTATTTTATAAATTTAAATTACGAATGAGAAACAATTTAAAAAGTGAACCAAAGCTCAATAAATTTACCTGCAATTATTTTTAAGCAAGCAAGAATTATTTAAAGTAATTAGTAAAAAAATATGTGGCTACGGGGTTATGAAATATATTTTTAAAAATTCCATTTCACTCATTTAGTACTTAGTAAAAATGACAAGTGCATTGTTTCTCTGTGTTTCTATAATTGTTACTTCTAAGTTCTAATAAAGATATTTAGTACTAATAGTATAATTCATACAGTTCCTTTTCAGAAATTTCTCTAACCAAGTTTTTAAGAATCTATATTATTCTTAGAAAAATGAATAAAAATCAGCATATAGTTTTTTTAAAAGTTGTAGTTTTTAATAAAAATCATCTAATTTGAAAATTATTTTTTTTAACAAAATGCATGTTTAGCCACGGAGTCACAATTCCATGGTATTGTATTCTTAATGAGAAAGCCTTACTATTTCTGGTCAAGTAATAAAGTGTATATATGGAAATATATCTAATCAATGAGTTTATCTATCTTGTCTGACTCAACTGAAGAAGTAACAAATAAGGACAGTAAGCAGAATTTTGAATTTGATTTTGTTTTTCATTTAGAATCAATGTACTAAATGCAATATCAGTGTTTCTTGGTATGTAAAAAACAATTAATGCCCAAACTCAAAACCAGAAATTACAGATGATTTATTACTTTACTCAGATATTTACTACAGGTTTCTCTGAAATGATGAGCCCCCTAGTACACTTAAAATGAGATGTGTTTACGAAATTGAAATTTGCATGCAACTTTTCCGGTAACACAATACTCTGTGAAGTGAGGCATACTTGTATTAATTACCGTAATGTGATCTTAGTTGGCATCTTACAATAGAAGTTGACCTGCTGCATTCCACTTTAGCTCCAGTCCCTTTGTGACTGTGCCAGTCTGAGATTAAATGCCTTTCAGTTGTCCATCCATCTTGTGACAAATACAGTTGTTAAAGTGATCCCGTCTTTTATTTTATTTTTTTAATATGGTGAAGAGAATGTAATAGTCACCTTATGCAGTGGTAGAAAAAAAATGCTTCATCCTCAAATATTGTTTCATTTTTTTTCAAAGGAATACTTTTTTGGTATATGTATGTACAGCAAAAGGCTGTTTATATCTTGAATTTTTCATAATTTCTCAAAATATGACACCCTTTTATCTGTAATTCATTCTTTTTAAGATTGTATTTGTTCATTGAACTTTACATGAAAGCAAATTTTACAGAAATGATGTGACATACTTTTCCTATGGGATCAGAAGAAACCCCTACAGTCATCTTGGCCTTGATGTAAATTAATTTTAGGGTGTTCAAGGATTTTCTCTAATATAGGTATCAGTCAGTGTTACAATCAGGAGATACCTAGGCACTGAGTGACCTGGAAGTATTTGCTTTTTATTATTTTGGGCCTAGTCAAGCATTGATTTTCATTGCTGCCTTTCCCCTTTTCTTTTGGCTTCTGTTCTGTTCGTATGTAGGGTTAGAGAAGTTTAGGAAAGCAGCAAAGCTATGATAGCCAAAGACATCAGATTAACCCTATGTGCCTAGATAGTATAGTGGAAAATATCAGTTTTTGTACACATGGGTTCAAATCCTGACTGTTATTTACTATTTCTAAAATTCTGTGACTGTTATAAACTTTAGATGCCTCATCTGTAAAATGATATGGTTGGACCAGAAGACCTTTCAGGTCCCTTCCATGCAGAGCCAGCTTGGGATCAGGATCTGATTGTTAAATTTTTGGTGTGTATATTTGTATCTCAGAAGTCTGCAAATATTACATATCAGGGCTTGATTTATTATTTTGTTTATTGTCTATACTTAAGAAAGTGATGGAGAGAATATTAATAATGAATATTAAACTTGTGTGTAGAGGGTATATGCTTTTTTGGGGGGGAGAGCTGGTTGTTAAACATTTATCAGCATACTGCTGATTCCAGCTCTATGTTTATGATCCTGAATGTTAAAAAACCAACTCAACTTAACACATCTATTAAGTGGGAGCTTTTTACAAGGTATTGTTTTAGGTGTGGTGCGCGTAGGTACATAGCTATTCATCTCATCCCTTCATTTTATTTTGCTTGTCTAGACGTAATCCAGCTAGGGGCAGCTAGGTGGCACCGTGGATAGAATGCTGGGCCTGGTATCAGGAAGACTCAGCTTCCTGAATTCAAATCTGGCCTCAGACATTTACTAGCTGTGTTACCCTGGGTGAGTCACTTAACCCCGTTTGCCTCAGTTTCCTCATCTGTAAAATGAGCTCGAGAAAAAAATGGCAAACCACTCCAGTGTTTTTGCCAAGAAAACCTCAAATGGGGTCACAATAAGTTGGACATGACTGAACTACAACAAAAGACAATCCAAGTGGCTTTTAAAAAGTTTTCTTTTGCTTTTTTTATATGAGTCCTTTTGTCATAAATCCACACACCACCACTGAATTCTCTTTTGAAACAAGCAAAACCAGTTAACCACCACTAACCAACAAAGGAGCCATGCCTTACTGCATATGCAGGATTTCACACGTGTATTTACCAACTAACTTCTTTACCAAGAGTAGGGAAGTATGTTTCATCTGGAATGATACTGGCCATTGAAGGTAATCTGAGTTTGCTTGCCTTAAGTGTTGTTTTTTATTACAAATGTAGAGAGGCTAGGGGCAGGAACAAAGAGCTAGTTTTGAAACCAAGAAGATATATTTCAGTTCCACTTCTGATGTATACTGGCTGTGTGACCCTGGGCAGTCATTTAATCTCTCAGAGCTCTGGACAATTCTCTAAGACCACAAATTGCAGAGAAGATGCAACCCTGTATTAGTAGAAGAGCTTTCCTCACTCGGGAGTTCCCATACTGATGAAATCACAGATCTAGTTCCCATCCCTCTCTTCTGCCTTGTTGTGGTATTGTGCATATGTTTGCTTCAATCTGTTTACCATGAACTGTGACAGTTTATGAAAGTCTACCAATATTTTTAAAAATTTCCTCATATTCATCTTTTCTGATATCTAATAATGTTGCATTATTCTGTAAAAAGATCAAAATTAATGTTACCTCTGATTTCTTCTGAATTGATTTCTACTATATTGATTCTACAATATAACTGACTTTATGCTGTATTAATTTTATAATTGGGACTGTATCCACCTGGCTTGAGTTAAGCTCAGGCATCCAGCTGGGTCTGCATCCATCTGGCTTAAGTTGAGATCAGGAATCTGGCAGAGCTAGCTTAAAGTTAGTTTAGCTTAAAAAAAAGGTTGTTGTCTCTCATGTCAGTATTCCCTTAGATATTTCATGGATATCCATTGTTTAGCCCCACAAAATTACCATCTGCATAAGATATATCATCTGTCCTTTCCTGTTTTTGTGTCTTTCAAGGAGACAGCAAGTCTATGACTTGTGAACCTCTAGCAAAAGACTTCAAGGTACAGATGGATCACAGCAAACAATTAGCATTCCTTAATTGTTAGAGAATGGCATGATTAGCCTTACCTGAATGCCAGTCCACCTTGCTCAGTGTAGCTAATCATAGTGCTCCTGCCTCAACCCTACAATCTACCACATTTTCTCCACACCTACCAAGACCATTTCTTTGTTGTGTGTTAATAAAGAGGGTCCCCTCCTTCTCTTGGGGTTGCTGGCTTTGCTGAAGTTGCCAGAGTGACCCACTTTAAGTTATATGCTTCACTGTTAATAAACTAAAGTAGCTTGGAGTCTGTACTACCTTTATTGAGTCAGTCTACCTTTATTGCATTTACTCGCCACAATGTTCATATGTCACAATTATGTTCAATCATCCCCGGATTATAAGCACTTACTTTGTTTCCAGTTTTTCTCCACCATAAAAAATAGGTCTATAAATATTCTGGCAGAAGGCACTGGCCTTAGAGTTAGGAAAACCTGAGCTTGAATCCTGCCTCAGGATTCAGATTGTTACTGTCTGTGTGACATTGCAAGTGATTTCTCAAAGCTTTAGTTTACTAATCTGCGAAATGAGGAAAATGGTAGTCCCTGCTTTACAGGGGTGCTGTGAGGATGAAATGCGATAACGTATGAAGTGCTTTGCAAACCTTAAATTCCCATTTGTCTTTGGGGTCCTTGGGGAATATGGACACTTAATGGCCTTACTGATCCAAGAGTGTTGTTTAGTGACTTGTGTAACTCCAAGTGGTTTTCCCATCCAAGTGACTTTTTCAACAAGATAAAATATTTTGATTTCTGAAAAGATATTTCTATTTCAATACATCTCTATAATAATATCTTTTCTGATTTTCCATAGCTCAAAATCTTTCTTCCTAAATTTTTTAATACTCTCAGCATTTAGAATGAGTTGCTGAGTTCAGTTTTATTATTTCTAACCATAAGAGTTATCATCAAGATTATTTCATTTTGTGAGTGGGATTAGGACATTTTCAGTTCCAAAGATTTCTGTATCTAGTGAGCACATACACATTTTGTGGAGGAAATTGACCTCTCAGTTTAATTTCCTACAGGAAATTAGTTATACTGGCTTAATATAAAAAAGGAACGAAATCTTTGCGATATCACCCTGAAAAACAGCTGTTAGAGATAAAGAATCTTAACTAAATATGAAAGTTCATATGAATATTTTGACTGAGAGGCCTTTTAATATGCTTCTGTGATTTTCTTTTTAAGCAACATAAAAAGTTTTTCTAATACATAATAGAAATAAGATGTGAACCGATTATTACAACGTTTATTTTTAAACATTATCATGATGTTGCCCAGCATTACTTTTATCTGTTATTCCTATATTACTTTTGAAAGTGTCTGAGTTATCCTGTGCTATCTCCAAGAAGGGTACTAGATTCATACTCTTCTAGGCAAGATGTGAAAATTACCATATCTATACCATTTTCTCCTTGGCATTCTCTTCCCTTTCATCTAAGATTGGATAAATGAATAACGCAGATGATGTTATGGTCCATCTATTCTTTTGCTTTTTTTTAGGCTGTTTAATTCAGTTCATTTCTGTTCAGTTCATATCAGTTCTATTCCACAAACTTATTAAAGCACTCTACTGTATATGGCTGGTTGAAATATATTTAGATAAACTCAAATTCTGCCCTCTTGAAACTCCTATGGTCTATTTCAATCAACTTGTGGTAAAAGTACCTCTTCTTCTGTGAAAGCTGGTTGATGTATCACTATTTTTTCCTATTACAATTTCTTTCCAATACAGTCCCAGGTGAGGGCATAGATTGGCACAATGTTGGGGTTACCAATCTTTCCAGGTTTTAATCTTTGTTCTTCTTTGATAAGTATTTGGAATGACGATGGGGAAAGCTGTTGATTCTAAGGAGCAAGATGTGGGAAAAGAAGATTCCTCAGCCAGCTCTCAAAAGGTAGAATGGTAGAGTACATTGGCTTTCACAAGTGAAAGATGGACTCTTATTTTTCACAAACTGTATGAAGGAGAGAGTGGTGGGGGTAGCTAACCTATACACTAGAAAGAGTTAATTAATGGATGAAAAAAGCATTTATGCAGTGCTTCCTGTGTGCTAAGCACTATGTAAAAAGTGGGGTGGGGAGGAGGAGAGTCACAAATACTAAGGCAAAAACAGTGCCTGCTCTTAAAGAGCTTGCATCATAGTGGGGGAATACAACATATAGAGTGGAGTGGTGGATTGGATTGGAAAATTATAGGGATGGTAAATGGAGCCGTTATGAAAGTGATTAACATATTCCTTTCGAGAACAATGGTAAAGTTGATTTGATAGTGAGCCGGGTGAGGCAGCCACCAAACAGAACAGCCAGTGCTCTGGACAGAGGTGCCAGAGATGAGAGGATTTAAACCTTTAGGACAGTATCTGTGGTCCAAGACAGGGCTGTCCAAACTGCCTGCAGTGGGATTTATGCGGCCTGCCTGCTAGCATAGAAATTTACATAAATGCTTTAGTAAACGAAGTCGAGCTACTGCAGAGTTCTCACTAAAATGGCAAATCAAAATATATTGTCTGTTGTTTCAATAAAAACCTAAGGTTGGACAGCCCTGATCTAAGAAACAAGGCAGCTGGCAAGGTTATTGGGAAAATGGCCCAAGATTAGACATACAAACATTTGTTGTTATATAATAGGAAAACATCACTAGCAAGATTTAGAATTTTAAAATTCTACTCTCTAGACTCTTTTATGTCTATGTCTATTCCCTTACAAGCTAAATCCACTATTCACTTTTATCATGACTCCTCCTATTCTTCTAGTCTGTTTCTTCCACTCTGATTTTGGTTGCCTCTGTACCCATTTTTAAACCCTGAAAGTTGGATAACATACCTTCTTTGTGTACAGAGGCCATAGGATGTCAACCCCTGCCTTGAAACCATCTGTGTACCTCTCAGAGCTATACCCAAGCACAGTGGGAGTACAGGCAGGGAAAAACAATGAGCTATTTGTGGTTAGAGTCAAGGTCAAGAAAACTATCTGTTTTCCTTATAATTTAAATATGATGTGGAAAAATGAACCTCAAAATCACAGAATTTCACAGTTGGAAGGGACTTCAGTGTCCAGGTAGACCAAACTTGTGCCTGAAAAGGAATCTACTACAACATACCTGACAACTCATCATTCAGCCCTTGCCTCAAAATCTCTAATGTTGGGGGACCTATTGCCTCCCTAGGGAGCTCATCTTACTTTTGGATGCCTTGAATTGTTAGAAAGTTTTTTTCTTGATTTCAGACTTAAATTTGACTCTGCAACTTACATCTCCTAGTCCTTATTCTGTCACCTGAGACCAAGCAAAACAAGTCTTACCTATCAATTTTGGGTCTTCCTCATGTTTTGGAGACAAGAGAGACTGGAGGTAGGGAGACCCATTAGGAGGCTATTGTAATAGGCCAGGTGACACGCTATGAAAGACTGAATAAGGATGGTAACTATGTGAGTAGAGAGAAGGGGACAGATGTGAGAGATGTAGAAGTAGAATTGATGAGATTTGGCAACTGTCCGAATACAGTGGGCAAACGGCAAAGGAGAATAATCAAGGATCAGTCTGAGGTTGTGAGCCTGGGGCATTAGGTACCCACTCCAACAAAAACTGTAAGTTTCAGAGGGGGGGATTTTGGGCAAAAGATAATTTTTGTTTTGAACGTGTTGAGTTTGCGACATCTATGAAACACTCAGA
This sequence comes from Phalanger gymnotis, assembly GCA_028646595.1. Taxonomy (NCBI): domain Eukaryota; kingdom Metazoa; phylum Chordata; class Mammalia; order Diprotodontia; family Phalangeridae; genus Phalanger; species Phalanger gymnotis. Next base: position 125,345,246 of record CM053622.1, on the reverse strand, counting down.
TCAAAATGCCCAACAGGTGGCTGCTGATGTGGGGCTGGAACTCAGGAGAGAGAATATGTTTGGATATATAGATCCGTGAGTTTATCTGCATAGGGACAATAATTGAATCCATAGGAGCTGATGAGATCACTAAGAGAGAGAATGTAGAGAAAGAAGAGAAGAAGGCCCAGGACAGAGCCTTGGAACATATCTGCCAAGAGGGGGAAAGACATGGATAACAATTGACCAATGGAGACTAAGAAAGAGTAGCCACATATGTAGGAGAAGCAGCAGGAGAAAGCAGTGTCCAGAAAACCAAGAGAACAGAACATCCAGGAAGGGAGAGAGTGATTATTAACACTGTCAGATGTTACAGAGAGATTGAGAAGGTTGAGTAATTAAAACAGGCCATTAGATTTGGCAATCAAGAGCTTATTGGTAACTTTGGAGAAAGCAGTTTCAGATGAGCGATGAGGTTGAAAGCCAGATAGAAAGGGACTGAAGAATAAGTTAGAGAAGGATAGGTGGGGGCACCAGCTATTACAAGTGGGAGAAACTGGGGAATGAGTTTCAGGATCTCTGTAGCCCTTTTTTTCTAATAGTCACTGACTTTAGAAAAATGTTTGAAGCCATTAAAAAAAACATTTTGAATATTTCAGAAGAAATATACTGTAAATTTAAAATTTTGTTTAGAACTAGATTAACTCAAAGTTCACTTGTTTTCAGGTGGAGGTGAGGTATGGGTGTGGGTCATCTTCTGTGTTTTTAGAACTTGGCTCTACTTTTTTGGTACAGCTTCTCTGGTTCCACTTCTAATATTTCACACTATTTTGTCTGCCAACTGGTGTCCAGACTCTTGAACAGATTTAACTAATTAGTGAAGCCAATCATCCGATGTCCCTCACGATGTCTGAGTTTTGCAGGCACCACAACTGAGACTAAGTCTCAGCTATTTGGGGCTCATGGGTCCAAGTTTTACTTTAAAAGCCAAAAGGTGGTCAGTTCCCTTCCTATCCTCTTAGTGAAAAAAACCATGAAGCCATTTTTACTTGGAAACAATTTTTCAAAAATCACTCAGAAACATCACGAAGGGGCCTCCCTATACCGTGAATGCCACTGAGATTTCAGAAGTACATTCAAGAAAGTTTTAGTCTTATATTTATTTTGCCAGATGAACTTCATTTTTAATTTCTCCAAAATAACAATAGTAATGTCATGATATTGTGGAAAGGGTTCTGGACCTGCAGTAAGGAGAAAACTGGGTTCAAATCTCATTTCTGCAGTTTACTAGTATCTTCCTTGTGTGAGGGGTAAGGTACAGGGGTACAGTGGCAAAAAACCACTATCTCTAAAGTAAGAGGATCTATGTTCAAATCTCTCATCTGAAGATTGATGTCTAAGTGACCTTGGGCAAATCACTTAACCTCCTTGAACCTCAGTTTCCTCACCTATAAAATGAAGTATCTGGATTAGGGGTCCCTTTTAGCTCTGGATTTATGGCTCTATGACCTCTCCCAGACCCATTGTCCTCATTTAAAACATGAGATCAATAATACTTGAAGTTGATACCTCATGGGGTGGTCACGAAGATTAAATGAGAAAATGTATGGAAGCTACCTTGCCAGCTATAAAGCGCTACAAAATATAGGTTATCATCATCATCATCATCATCATCATCATCGTCATCATCATCATCATCATCATCACAACAGGGCACCTTAAGGTTTGTGATATATCATAGCATCTGATTCTCGTGACAGCCCTTTGAAACAAGTACTGTAGGCATTACCATTCCCATTTTACAGATGGGTAAACAGAGACTTTGAGAGGTTAAGTAACTTGGCTGTGATCACACAACTAGCAAATTCCCAAGGCAGGATTTGGATATAGGCCTTCTAACTCCAAACCCAGAGCTCTTACTACTATGGTGCGTTTCCTCTCCTAAGCTAGTCTTACTTAGATCATTTTAAGACAGCACTTGAAAGACGTAATGATATCTGGGTATTTTATAAGTAACAAGAGATAATTTTAGAACTGGATCCAAGTAAATCTAGTTCGATGTGTCTTAGGCCAACTAGATGTCAGGCTGACTTTCTCCCTATGTTTCTATCTATGTGATGAATTTAGGTTTGAGCTAATATTTATAAAGAGAGCCAAACTTTCTGCAGTATTGGCATGATTGAATATCCCAAAGAGACATTCCTCTTGAAATGATCAAATTGCATTATTTTGTTTTCTACATCCTGCTAAATATTCTCTCTATGTTGTTTTGAACATTTTCAAAGACTTCTCATAATAAATGTTACATAACCTTAGGATAATTTTTTTTGAGAATTGAATTATTTATTTTTTCCATTAGGAACCCAATTTCTTTTTTTTTCATTCTGTTTTCCTAACAGGAAGTTGCACCAGCAGTTTGAAATGTACAAGGAGCAGGTCAAGAAAATGGGGGAAGAATCCCAGCAGCAGCAGGAGCAGAAGGGGGACGCTCCCACTTGTGGTATCTGCCACAAAACAAAGTTTGCCGATGGATGTGGCCATAACTGTTCATATTGCCAAACGAAATTCTGTGCACGCTGTGGAGGGCGAGTGTCTTTGCGCTCAAACAAGGTATGTGGATGACTTGGCTTAAGCAGGATAGCCAAATTTAAATGATTTGTGTTTGGCATATTTAATTATGGCCGGGTTTACAATAGCAAAATGAAACAGATAATTGAGGTCATTATTCAAATCATCCAAGCAAAAAAACTCCACTTATGTCTCTTTATGTCAGGGAAAAGTTTTCTTCAGGCTGTGTTATCCAGGACTTTGGCTTAGTTTTCCACTTTACTTTTGTAGAGCGCAAGTTTTGGTTTTATTCCAATCTAGCCTTAGATTATAGGATCAGCTTCATAAATTTATAGATCTAGAGCTGACAGGGACATTAAATGTCATCAGGTTCAACATCTTTCTTTTACAGATGAGGAAATTGAAAGAGAAGGAGCTAGGTGGTGTAGCTAATTGAGTTCTGGGCCTGGAGTCAGGAAGACCTGAGTTCAACTCTGGTCTCAGACACTTGGTAGGTATGTGACCTAGACATGTCATTTAACCTCTGTCTACTTAAGTCTTCTCAATTATAAAATGGGAGTATTGAGAGCACCTACCTCACAGAGTCGTTGTGAGGATCATATGAGTTAATATTTGCAAAGTACATTACCTGACACATAGTAATGTACTTAAAAAAATGCTTCTTCCCTTCTCTTCTCCCTTATCCAAGGTCACACAGATAGTAAGTAACAAAGCTGGGATTCAAACCCTGCTTATGTCATACTCTAAACTGAGGAATAAATAATGGTTGATGCTATTTCTCTTTTTTTCTTGACCACCTATATATCTGAAATACATTTAGGGGCTTCTAGGAATTTTAGAGATCACCTAATCCAAATCCCTCATTTTATAAAGGAAGAAACTAAAGTTTTGACTTTATTCCAATCTAATCCATCAGATTATCCAATCAGGCAGCTAGGTGGCACCATGAATAGAGTGACAGACCTGGAGTCAGGAAGACTCAGCTTCCTGAGTTCAAATCTTGCTTCAGAAACCTACTAGCTGGGTAACCCTGGGCAAGTCATTTAACCTGTTTGCCTCAGTTTCCTTACCTGTAAAAGGAGCTAGAGAAGGAAATGACAAACCAGTATCTTTGCTGAGATGACTGAAAGGGACATTATAGATCATTAGGTCCAACACCCTCCTTTTTTATAGATGAGGAAAATGAAAAAGACACAAGTAGGTGGCATAGGTTATGACTTAAGTAACGTGTAATGTGTCAGAGGTCGTATTTTAACCCAGGTCCACTTATGGTATCCTTTCCATTATGGCATATTTGTCTAAGAAAGTTACCATAGGTACAGATGATTTTCAAATGTGTTTTGGAAACATTATGTTTATAAATTAGCCAGCGATAGAAAGTTTTCCAGGAAATCAGTTTTAATTTGCCAACTTTTAGTTTTAGCATGGATAATTTCCTCTATTGTTTTTCCTTTAAAAAAAACCCCTACTTTTATTCTATTTCTACTTTCATAATAAGTAGGTCAAATTCATGTTGGTGGTGATAAGTTAAATATATGTAATATGTTGATTATTAGTTATCGTTAATTCCGATATTCTCCAAAGAGGATTTCTCAGTGAATTTGAGGGTTTTCTCTAAAATATTCTACAAATATCAATGTAGCTAGCACTCAGAATGTCCATCTGTTGTCCTTCTCTCTTGCTACATAACTACACCACCTCCTTTTCTTGACATTCATGGGTCATTCATATATAGCCACTAAATTTCTACTCTGAGGGTCATAAAGCTGGGAGAGACCTCTGAGGCTCTCTAGACCAGCAGTCTCATTTTGCATATGAAGAAACTGAGACCCAGCTAGGTTAAGTGGTTTTTTCAAGATTACCCAGGTGGCAAATGATGGAGCTGGGATCTGAACTTGGGTCCTAAGACCAGAGGTTCAGCTCTTTTCTCTCCATTCCATGAGACCACCTATCCTTGATGATGACTTTCATCTTGCTTCACATGTACAAATCGTTCTTGGTAACATTTCATAGATGACCCATCACATATATGTCCACTGCCCCTTTGGGTGACTTGTGATTTTAATTCTTCTGAGATAGTGGCATTCCATGGGTTGTGGCTGTAGAATATCACTGTTAGAATATTGTCTTAGAGAGATGAGCGTTTGTAGCATGGAGCAGCTGACCTCACTTTAGCAGATTGTTTATATTTGCTTAAGTATGTAAGCTTGTGCTTACACAAATATGTTTAGTAAAGAGATCTACACTGAAATCAAATGTGCTGTAAGGTCCTTTAAGACTTCATGACATGGGGAACAGAGCCAAGATGGCAGCTGGAAAGCAGGGACTAGTGTGAGCTCCCCGCGAAGTCCCTCCAAAAACCTATAAAAATGGCTTTGAACCGATTCTAGAACTGCAGAACCCACAAATTAGCAGAGAGAAGCAGGGCTGTAGCCCAGGACAGCCTGGATGGTCTCTGGGTAAGGTCTATCCTGCACAGAGCTGGGAGCAGAGCCAAGCTGAGCAGAGCCCAGCATGGGTGGCGCAGACCAACCAGACCAGGAGACGGGTGGAGTGTGCCCTAGTGCCCTGAATCAGTGAGCTGCAGCAGTTACCAGACTTCTCAACCCATAAACACCAAAGACAACAGAGCTTACTGGGAAAAGCTGCAGGAGTGGAAGGAGTTCTTGGTTTGGCCACCGCCCCAGGGGCAGTGGAGGTGGGGCAGCTACAGAACTACAGCTGCAGTTGCTTCTGGCCCCAGGCCCACCTGGTGGGAGGAATTACGTGGCAGATCTGAGCAGGAGTGCAGAGCCTGCTGAAGATCTAAGTCCAGTCCAGGTTGGGGGTTCTT
>CM053622.1:125287321-125339366 GCA_028646595.1 Phalanger gymnotis | reverse complement strand
TTATACATAGTGATACGCATGTGGCCTATGTTGAATTGCTTGATTTCTTAGGGAGGGTGGGTGGGAAGGGAAGAGGGGAGAGAATTTGGAACTCAAAGTTTTAAAAATAGATGTTCAAAAACAAAAAAAAGTTTTTTGCATGCAACTAGAAAATAAGATACACAGGCAATGGGGCTTAGAATTTTATCTTGCCCTACAAGAAAAGAAGGGAAAAGGAGATGGGAGGGGAGTGTGGTGACAGAAGGGAGGGCAGACTGGGGAACAGGGCAACCAGAATACATGCCATCTTAGAGTGGGGGGGGAGGGTAGAAATGGGGAGAAAATTTGTAATTCAAACTCTTGTGAAAATCAATGCTGAAAACTAAATATATTAAATAAAAAAGAGGAAAAAAATAACTAAAAAAAAGACTTCATGACAGCTGTTATCCTTAGTTACCTCCTCAATGTATCTTGCTAACCAATTTTATACTTAACTAGATTCTTCATGGGAAAGTATTTTAACATATTACTCTGACATCATAAGGACTATTTGCCATATCTTCTCATTATTTTTTTTTAAATTTGGTATGCAACTAATAGTGTTCCTTCAATTCCTCTTAATTTTTCTCTTTGGATTACTACAGATTTCTACTTTGCAATTTCCCTAGATATCCCTTTGCAGTCACTTTATGTTCTCATTTCCCTCTTCCTCCTTTTCAGCTTTAAACAGCAGTGTGCTGATAAATGTTTTATAATAGACTCCCAGAAAAATATGTTTTCATGACATACTTTTAAGCTTAATCTGAATTATCTTTTTGGAAGATTAAAGTGTTTTTTCTTTTTACTCGCAGCATACAAAAACATATTGCACACTAAACAACCAAAACAAAAATAAAAATACTAAGGACTAACATATGTAGTGTGTGCATAATAAATCTTCTGGAAATTCATCTTTTCAGTGGTTCTATTAACATTTTGGATGAATGAATGAATTCAAACTTCACAGAACAAATCCCCTCAATAAAAGGGGAAAAAATCTAGTCCAGTCCTTTCATTTTACCAATGAGGAAACATAACCAGAGAGGTTAATGACTCATTCAAGGTCAGGCAGGTGAAATTGAATACAAGTTCTCTATTTCTACTGGACCATGCAGACGAAGCAATAACATTTAGTAGGTGCCTAAAAGAAAAAGGTTCCTGCTTTCAAGAAGCTTACATTCCACTGAGAGGATCTAACGAGCAGCAATAACCACAAAATGGTGCATTTGTTGTATCTCTTCAACTATTCTCAACTGCCTTATATAACGGCAATAGCTTCTTACTTCTAGTAGATATTTAACATGTTGCTTTCTTTCTGTCATGTCTAATTATTATCAAATCCAGTGAAATTTGGGTAGAATATTGTTACCAAGATTTTTTAAAAAGCAGATTGCTCTTTGTAGTATAAAATTTAATTATACAGTTGTTTTTTCAAGTTAGTTTAGCAATCTGCTGATAAAGTAAGATAAAATAAGCTTTCATTTTAATTTTGTGGTTCTTTCATGTGAAGCCATCCCTAAAAAATTAATCAATTCTCTCTTGAGGACAAATTTAGAATACTGCAAAAAAAGAATAAATGAATTGCAGGGCCAGATGGAGGTAATATGGCACTTAGATTTTTTTTGAAATATTAATTCATTTTTTGATGACTTATTCCAAAATTGAACTTAACTATTTAAGCAAATATAAACAATTGTGATGATACTTTGATACTTTGGAGGATCATAGGTTCATATTCCATGATTTAGAATCACAAAATTATAGATTTAGAGGTGAAAAGGACTTTAGAGGTCATCAATCAACCAATCAAACATTTGTTAAATGCCTACTGTATGCTAGGCACTGGGGATACAAAAAGAGGCCAAAAGGCAGTCTCTGCCCTCAAGAAGCTTAAAATCTATTGGGAAGACAATTTGCAAACAAATATATACAAAGCAAATGATATACAGGATAAATTATAAATAATTAACAGAGGGAAGACACTGAGATTAAGAGGGGTTGGGGAAGCCTTCCTGTAAAAGGTGGGATTTTTTTGGGTCTTAAAGGAAGCCAAGGTGGTCAGTAGTTGGAGTGAGCATGAGTGTTCTGGGCATGGGTGAGAGCCAGAGAAAATACCTGAAGCTAAGAGATGGATTGTCTTGTTCAGGAACAGCCAAGACTCCAGTGTCACTGAATCAAGGAGTATGTGTCAGGGAGGGAGGTGTAAGAAGACTGGAAAGGTAGGAGGGGGCTAGGTTGTGAAAGACTTAATGCCAAATAGAACATTTTGTATTTGATCCTAGAGGTGATAGGAAGCAACTGGAGTTTATTAAGTGGGGGGGGGGAGGGTGTCACACAATTGGACCTATGCTTTAGGAAAATCACATTAGTGGCTGAATGGAAGATGGATTAGAGTGGGGAGAAACTTGAAGCAGGCGCATCCACCAGTAGGCTATTGCAATAATCCAGGCATGAGGTGATGAGGTCTATACTAGAGTGGTGGCAGTGTCAGAGGAGAAAAGGGGACATAATGGAGAGATGTTACTATTTGCCAGGCTGTGGCAACAAATTGGGTTGGTATGGTGAGAATTAGTGAAGAATCCAGGATGACTCCTAGGTTGTGGGCCTGAGGAATTAGGAGGATGATATTGCCCTCTACAGTAATAGGGAAGGTACCGGGGGAACAGTTTAGGGGAAAAGATAATGAGTTCCATTCTGGAGCTATTACATGTAAGATGTCTACTGGACCTCCAGTTTGAGATGTCTAAAAGGTAGTTAGAGATGTAAGATTGGAGGTCAGTAGAAAGATTGGTGCAGGGTAGTTAGACTTAAGAATCATCAGCAGAGAGATAGTAATTAAATCCGCTGCAGCTATGAGATCATCAAGTCAAAAGTAGTATAAAGAGAGAAGAGAAGAATACTTAGGACAGAACGCTGAAGGCCAGCTAAGATTAGAGGATGTGATCTGGTTGAAGATCCACCAAAGGAGACAGAGAAGGAGGGATCAGATAAGTAGTGAGAGAATCAGGAGACCAGTATTCCTGAAACCTAGAGGGAAAAGAGTATCAAGGAGGAGAGTGAGCAACAGCATCAAAGGCTACAGAGAGGCCAAGGAGAATAAAGGTTGAGAAAAGACCATTGGATTTGGCAACTAAGAGGTTGTTAGTCGCTTTGGAGAGAGCAGTTTTAGTGGAATGGTAAGGTCAGAAGCCAGGTTGTAAAGGGTTAGGAAGAGAGTGAGAAGAGAGAAAATGGAAGCACCTATTTTGCTTAGTAATCACCTATGGCCTTTTAAAGAAGTTTAGCTATGAAAGGCAGAAGAGATATAGGACTGTAGTTAGTGGGAATGGAAGATCAAGTGAAAGTTTTTTTCCCATATGGGGGAAACATTGCCATGTTTGTAGGCAGTAGTAAATGAGCCAGTGGACAGGGAGAGATTGAAAATAAGTGAAAGAGTGAGGTTGACAGAGGGGGCAGTATGTTGGAGGAGAGAACATGAAATGGAATCATTTGAACAAGTAGAGGGGTTAGCCTTGGTAAGGAGTAAGCCCATTTCATCATGAGATGGGGAGGAGAAAGTGGCAGGAGGCATCTGAGTAATAGATGAGGAAGAGGGGAGAGAAGGGAGTTCTTGGAGAATGGCCTCAATTTTTCTTTAAAATATGAGGCAAGGTTCTCAGCTGAGAGAGTGAGGGTACAGCGGATGCAGGGAGGTTCGAGGAGGTATAAAAAGATTTGGAAGAGCCGCTGCAGAGAGTCAGATAGTGAGCTGATAACAGAGTTATAGTAGGATTGCCTAGCAGCAGTGAGGGCCTAGTTGAGTTTTTCACCATAATTATGAGGTGAATCTGTCAGGATGGTTGTGTGATTTTATCTACCTTTGTTCAGCAGCATGTGTTTAGGAGTGAAGGTGACAAAGGATGGGAGTGATCTAAGGCCGAGTTTTGGCTTGGCATAATTGGTATTGCTGGGGGCTAGGGATTCAAAAGAGAACAATGTAGAGTTGAACTGATTCACCAAGGGGTCAAGATGGGGAGGAGAGAGTGGCTAGTATAGAAAGATGACCAGGGAGAGAAATGAAGGGTTGAGGAGTTGGAGGTGATGATGTGGATAAAGAGTGTGGATTTATAAGGGAAGGCAGAGGGACAGATGAAAATCCAATGAGATTGTGGTCAGATAAAGGATTTTCAGAAGTCTTGAATATAGAAATGGTATATTTATGGATGATAACAAGATAAAGGGTACAACCATCTTTGTGTGTATCTGTGGTGTGGTGTAGGAGTGGGTTAGGGGAGGTGAATAGCTTGAAGAACTGCGTGGTTAGGGTATTTGGGGGAGAGTCAATATGTTTGCTGAATTCCCCAAGTATGAAGGCAGGAGTTGAAGAGTAGAGAAAAATTGTGATCCAGGTGTTAAACTCCTTGAGGAAAGAGGGGGAGTCACCTGGAAGCCTGTAGACAACAGCTACAAGGATTTTAATTGGGTGGTGGATATGAAGAGCATGAATGTGAAATTCATAGAAGTTACTGAGTGACGGAGGAAAGGGAAAAGCTTGGAAGTGGCAATGAAGAGAATGGAGCATTCCAGCTTTCCCACCTTGCTCAGTGAGCCAAGGAGAAGGAGTGGTGCAGCCAGTACTGGAGTGGGTGGCCAGGGAGGCTATGTTATCAAGGGGAAGCCAGGTTTCAGTAACAGCTAGTAGATGGAAGGAGTGGGAGAGATACAGATTTAAGATGAAGGGAAGTTTGTTGCCTATGGAACAGGTATTCTAGAGGGCACAGTGGAATGGCTGGGTGGAATGAAGTCCAACCCTCTGATTTTGCAGAGGTGGTTTCCATGTCACTATCCATCCATCTCATCCTTTGCCATCCCCTTTTCCTTTTACCTTTAATCTTTCCCAACGTCAGGGTCTTTCCCAATGAGTCTGGTCTTGTAGAATGGATGTTAATCTGAATTTACAGAGGGAGTTTACTTATTAGGAGTTCCCTATACCAGTGGCTAAAAACAAAACCCAGAAACTGAGTATCAGATTCTATAGGTGAAGCTTTTTGAAATGGATCAGATTCTGCCCTGGCCTTTCTTAGTCCAGAGCATCCTTCCCATTGAAGCAGCAAGCTTCCATTCTCCTCAGTTTCCCCATAAATGTACAGATTCCCACTGTAGAGTTGGGTCCCAGAAGGCCATGGGTTCTTTTAGTTCCACTATGCCAAGTAGCATGCTGAATGGATTGTTTTACTTCCCGATAGAGGATGACAAATTGGTAATTGACTCTCCATAGAAGAAATGAAATTATCATTCTCCGAGTCTAACATAGTATCTTAGAGTGACTTACTAGTATTATGATAATCCCAAATATTGGTTTTAAATTAAATTTAAAATATGAAGCAACATAGACAATTTTCACGCTTTCTTTCCTAGACATCTTCTATACTCTGTTCTTCAAAGTGTTGTAAAAATAATGGCTGGCATTTATACGGAACTTTAAGGTTTGCAAAATGAGATAATGATATCTCATTTTATCCTTACAACAACTGTGGAAGGCAAGTGCTTTTATCATCTTCATTTTACAAATGGGAAAAATAGAGGTAGACATTAAGTGACTTGCCCAGGATCATGCAGTTAGTAAGTGTCTGAGGCTGGCTTTGAACTGAGGTCTTCCTGACTCCAGGTCTAGCACTCTTTCCACTGTGACACCTAGCTACATTGTGCCCTGATGACTACATGCTTTGGTCTAGGACCATGATTCCATCTAAAGAAAGGCAACGGGATAGCAGAGAACTTTGAATTTGTGTCAGGTGGAAATCAGTTGAAATATTTGGGGATGACTAACTTGGAGAAAATACTTCAGTTTTCAAGGATCTGAATGGTAATGGGAGAAGAGAGATTAGACATTTTCAGGAGATCTTGAGGGCAGAAATAGGAGAAACGGGTAAAAATTGCAAAAAGACAATTTTAAGTTCAACATTAGGAAGAGCTTCCTGATGAGTTAAGCCATATAAAAATAGATGCTCGGGAGGTACTACTACCTTCCCTGCAGTCTATCCTGATGCCTTCAACTGCTAATGTCTTTCTTATCCATCTTGTTTTTATTTTGTATTTAGTTTGTGTGTGTGTGTGTGTGTGTGTGTGTGTGTGTGTGTGTGTGTGTGTATATATATATATATATATGTATATATATGTACATGTAAACTCTTTTCTCCAACAGACTATAAGGTCCTAGAGAGAAGAGACCCTCTTTTTTAATCTTTGTTTTCTGAGTTTGGCATATAGTGTGTGCTTAATAAGGGGCAGTTAGATGATCCGGTTGATAGCACACTGGGCTTGGAGTCAGGAAGATCTGAGTTCAAATCTAGCCTCAGATACTCACTAGCCATGTGACCCTGGGCAAGTCACAACCCCTATTTGCTTAAGTTCCTCATCTGTAAAATGGGGACACACTGGAGAAGGAAATGGCAAACCAATCTAGTATCTTTGCAAAGAAAACCTCATGAACTTTTGTCAGTGAGGTCATGTAGAGTTGGACAGGATGAATGACTGAACAAGAACATGTGCTTAATAAATACATGTTTATTGGTTGACTGATTAAGAGGTGGCCTAGTGTTTTATTGCCATCAGGAAGACCTGATTTTCAGTGCCCCCACCAAATAATTTCTAGCCTTGTGACCCTGAGCAAGAAAGTCAATCTTTCAGCCTCAGTTTCCTCATTTGTAAAATGGTGATAACAGCACCTACCTCACAGGGTTGCCAGAAGGATCAAATGACTTGAGCAAATAGAAAACACTTTCCAAACCTTGTCATTTTACATAAATGCTAGTTATTAATCTAGTGTGTTTTTCCTCATTGGAGTTTGTCCTTAGGCAAAGGCTCAATACCCACATCTCCAACATGTTATATATGGAGACCTTGTTGAGCTATGGTTTAGACTGAGGGCTACTGGGTTCTCTGCCAATTCTGAAATTTGGTGAGTCTGTGACTATTTGCTTGATTTTGTGAAAATGGCAGTCCAATTTTGTGAATTGGTGAATTATAAAGATGAACTAAGCTTTACTAGTCAGAGTATCTGACCATGGGAAACTCAGAGTAAGCAATCTGATGTTAATGCAGAAGGAGCCAGCAGAGAGATATTGCAGAAGTGGGAAAGATGTTTTTCAAAATGATTGTAGAAGAAAGAATCAGAAGATAGATAGCTTATGATGGTGTGTGAAAAGAGAAGCCTCCTACTAATAATAGCCCACATGTATATAGTGTTTTATAATTCCATTTAACATTTGTTAAATATTAAGTGTCTGCTATGGATAGTGTGGCATTGTACTAGGCAGGGACAGGGATATATACATACATATGTATACGTATATGTAAGTATGTATACACACATATGTGATGAAGTTCTTTCCCTCAAGGAAATGATAGTATAATAAGTTAGATATGTAAGCCACAAATAAAATAGACATTTCTATATACAGATAAAAAGAAAGGATCATTCATGAAACTGAAATTTTCTATTACACATAACTCACTTTTCTAAAATTCATTGTATAACTTATATTGTTCCTTTTGATTTTCCTTCTGTTCTGTTTTCTGCTTTAAAAAAAGGTGCCCCAGTGTCCCTCTTTTATTTCCTTGTTGTTGTTGTTGTGACCCCATCTTTTTATTCCTTTCCTATTGAAAAAAGAAAAACAAAGCCTTTGTAACAAATATACATAGTCAAACAAAACAAATTCCCATTTGGCTGTATCTAAAAATGAGTGTCCTGTTTTTCATCTTGAGTTCATCACCTTTCTGTCAAGAAGAGGGTAACATCACGTTTCATCATTAGTCCTCTGGATTCATACTTGTTTGTACTCACTGTAATATATACATTCTCATGCTCTGGGTCACATGACCAGTCCATTGCTTTCTTCCATGCATTTCTTAGAAGACATCCTTTATACCCAACTTCTCCTTTGCAATCCTTTGTTTGGAAGGTGTTGCAATCTACCCTCTACATACATGTCTCCATTCCTCTTTGGGTAATCTTCATCTTCAATTCTTTAGCAACTTGTAGACATTAACTAGCTGTCAGTGATTTCAATGACAATCTGAAAATAAGGTCCATAATATTCAAAACAATTCATGACAAAAACAATTGGTTGTACTTTCCATAGTTTTACTTCAAAATGGCAGCCTTGATAGCAACCTTCTCATATCTGAGAGTAGAATTAGAATTCAATTGTATTCAATTCTTTTAAAGAATGACCCCAATATCTACTTTTCCACTGGCACCCAACTCTTTCCAATTAGTTTTATCTTTTTATCTTTTATCTTAGTTTTATCTTTTTATCTTTTCCCTTTGACTCCTCTACTTGAATTTTTTTTTTGCATCATCGCAAGCTGAATATGGCAATTTCTCTCTCTCCCACCCTCCCCAAGCCCTACCTTTGGTTCCATTTCCCCCTCACTAGGAAAGAAGATTTAGTCTTTCCCTCTGTAAAGAATGTAATTTCTATACCACGTTGTATTTGTTTATTAACAGAGTGCCTTAGAATGGCACTTTTGTAACATCATTAACACTAGGAGCTGGAAGACTTTGATTTGAATCTTATCTTGGCCTTATATTATCTCTTTGGTCATGAGTAAGTTACATGACCTATGTGAATATCAGCCTTCTTACCTACAAAATAATAATAGTAATAATACTTATGCTCCCAACCTTATAAGATTGTTGTAAATAAAGGGCCTTATAAACCCAACTTCCTGTTTCCCTTTTAGATCATCCAGGCTCAAAACCTCAGCATTATCTTTAATTTTTCTCCTTCCCTTACCCCAGTTTCCAGTCACTTGCCAAGTCTTGTTGATTCTGCATCAGCAATAGCTCTCGTATCCACTCTCTCCTTTCCGCTCACACTGTTACCATACTATTTCAGTCTTCACTACCTTTCTTCTGCTCATAAATCTTTAGTGATTCCCTGCAGCCTGTGGGATAAAATACAAACAACTTAGTCTGGCATTTAAGGCCCTCCAGAAACTGTCACTGAACTACCTTCCTGATCATATTTCAAACTTCTCACCCTGTAGGAGGGAAACCAGCATTTATTAAGCAACTACTCTGTGCCCAGCACTGTGTAAAGCGCTTTAAACATATTATCTCATTTAATCCTCACAACAACCCTGTCTCCATTTTACAGATGAGAACACTGAGGCAGACAGAGGTTTAAGTGACTTGTCCAGGGTCACATAGCTAGTAAGCATCTGATTCCAGGTTTGATACCATCATTCTTGATAACATCACTGCAGAAGCAAAATGGAGGTACTCCTGACTGAAAGCTATTTGGAATTTTTCTTTGATTCATGACTTTTTACAACCAGGGAATTCATTACCAAGCAAGCAGCCTCGTGGTAGAGCTTCTCTATACTTAGGTAGGCTGGTCCTCAAAGTAGACATAATCTATTGGAATCATACTTGAAATCTTTCCAATCTTTGCCACAGCTTGTGCTTTTCGTGCATAACATTTGCCTCCTAGTTTCCTGTCTTCCTTCGAGTCCCAGCTAAAATCTACAGGAATCCTTTCCTTTTCCTTCTTCATTCTAGTACCTGCCCCTGTTGATTATTTCCAGTTTTTCATCTTTGCAGCTTATTTGTACTTAGTTGTTTGTGTGTTGTCTCTCCCATTAGACTGTGAGCTCCTCGAGGTCAGGTCTATCTTTTGCCTTTGTATCTTCAGCACTTGGCACAATGCTTGGCACATAGTAGGCACTTAATACTTTTTTATTTCTTTATTTTTAGTTTTCAATATTCAGTTCTACAAGCTTTTGAGTTTTAAAAGTTCTTCCCCTTCTTTCCCTGCCCCCTCTCCAAGACAGCATTCAACCTGATATAGGTTCTACATATACATTCATATCAAACATATTTTCACATTAGTCATGTTGTAAAGAAGAATTATAACCAATGGAAAGAATTATGAGAAAGAAGAAACAAAACAAAACAAAATGAAAAAGAGAGAGCAAATGGTATTCTTTGATCTTCATTCAGACTCCCTAATTCTTTCTCTGGATATGGATAGCACTTTCTGTCATGAGCCTTTTGGAGTTGTCTTAGAACCTTGCATTGCTGAGAAGAGCCAAGTCTATCAAAGTTAGTCATTGCACGGTATGCCTGTAACTGTGTACAGTGTTCTCCTGGTTCCGCTCCCTTCACTCAGCATCAGTTCACATAAGTCTTTCCAGGTTTTTCTGAAGTCTGCCCACTTATCATTTCTTATAGCACAATAGTATTCCATTACATTCATATACCACAACTTGTTTAGCCATTCCCCATTTGATGGGCATCCCCCTCAATTTCCAGTTCTTTGCCACCACAAAAAAAACTGCTATAAATATTTTTGGACACGTGGGTCCTTTTCCTATTTTTATGATCTCTTTGGGATATAACCCTAGAAGTGGTGTTGCTGGGTTTAGTAATTTTTTTTATTAACTTACAGGTTCATGTCCATGTTATGATGAGGCTTCAGACTGGGACTTTGGGAAGGCTTTGGGGCCGTTGGAGACCAATGCATTGAAGCTGAAATTTGAACCTATACTAAGTGAATAAATGCAAAGCAATGTTAACTGGAAGGGATATACTTTAATTTGCTAATTTAGGCATATATTATGGCTATTTCATAAGGAGCTCTCACTAATAAAGAGTCCAGTTAGACTATCGCTTAGTAAAAACATCCTGGAGAGCTTCCTGAGCTATTTACAGGCTTGCAAGTCATACAGCTACTGCTATTCATAGCAGCTAACATTTATGTAGCACCTAAGGTTTGCAGATCACTTTACATATACCTCCTCATCTGATCCTCACAACATTTTAAGGTACATGCTTTCCCTCTCTCCAAAGCACAGGTGAGGAAACTGAAACTGTTTCCTAGTGAGGAAACAGGTGAGGGTGAGAAAGGTGCCCAGGGTTGCAGAGCTAATAAGTGGCATTTGATTGGCACGTCATAGAATGGGTGTGTATTTAGTGATTAGAGAATGTGTCTAGGGCAGAGGACATTACAGACATAGGAAAAAATGTGGACGAAGGTAAAAAAGCGCAGGGTAGGCGTGGAGGATGATGAGTAGTTCAGTTGGATAGGGTATAGAGAAAATGGAAGGAAGCATAGGATTATAAGATGCCTGAGTTAGAAGGGACATAGATATGATCCAGCTCTTATCAACATATACCCAAGACTTAGTGAGAGCTTTGCAGCTAGGGAAGAAGGGCAGCTACCTCAGATCTGACTCCAGGTACAGTACTCCTTCAGCTACCTTGTGAGACAAAGCTTGGAAGGGAGAGTGGCAACAGGAGAAGGAGTCAGAACATTACTTAGTAAGCAAAAAACCCATCAAAGAAAGGGCTTTGAGTCAAAGAGTGGCCTGAGCACATTTATGCATTAGGAAGAGGTCTGCCAGCAGTACGAAGAATGGATTGGAGGAGGTACAATTTAGAGAAGACCTGTTAGGATGGCATTGAAAGAGTCTAGACAGATGTTAATGAGCATCTATACTTTCATGGTGGCAATGGGAACAGAGAAGAGGGGACAACTAGAAGAAATATTTGGGGGGTAATATAATAACTGATTGGATATGTGAAGAAAACCTATATTTTGATGGAAAAACCCTGAATTTGGAATCAGAGAAACAGATCAAATCCTGACTTTACTACTTAATAACTATATGGAAGTAGGCAAGCCATTGCGATTCTCTGCACCTCAGTTTCCTTGTCTGAAAAATAAGGCACCTTTTGGCACTAAATACTTTAATCCTGTAAGGAAGATAAGAGTAAAAAGTGATAATGCTTGGGCAGTCAGTCAACAGACATTTATTAAGCACCCACTCTGTGTCAGGCACTGTGGTAAATGATAAGGATGAAAAGAAAGGCAAAATAAAAAAGTCGCTACTCTGAAGTAGCTAGGTGGCACAGTGGATAGAGCACTGGGCCTGGAGTCAGGAAGACTCATCTTCCCGAGTTCAAATCTGACTTCATTCACTTGCTAGCTGTGTGACCCTGGGCAAGTCATTTAACCCTGTTTGCCTCAGTTTCCTCATCTGTAAAATGAGCTGCAGAAGGAAATGGCAAACCACTCCAGTATCTTTGCCAAGAAAAACCTGAATGGGGTCATGAAGAGTTGGACATGAGTGAACAACAACACAACAGCCAACAGTCTCAAGCAGCAGATAGTCTAATGAGGGAGACTACATGCAAACAATTATATACAAACAGCATAAATTAGGGGTAATCTCAGAGAGAAGGAACTAAGATTAAGGAGGACAGGGAAGGGCTTCTTGTAGAAGGCAGAACTTCGGCTGATACTTGAGAGAAGACAGGGAAGCTAGAAATCAGATGAGGACAGAGAACATTCCAAGCATGGGAAAAAGGCCAGGAAAATACTTAGAACTGGGACACAGAGTATTATGTGCTAGTGTCACTGGATCAAATAATTCATGTAAAAGAATAGGTATAAGAAGATTGGTAAGATAGGAACAGGCCAGATTTTGAAGGGCTTTAAAAGCCAAACAAAGGATTTTGTATTTGACTCTGGGGGTAACTGGGAGCTATTAGAGTTTATTGAATAATGTTGGATTTGGCATTAGAAGACCTGGGTTAAGATTCCTGCTCCAACACTTCCTAGATCTATAACCTTAGGCAAGTTTTTTTACACTTTCTCTGTCTTACTTTTCTCACTTGTAGAATGATGGCATTAGACTAGATGGCATTAGGCTAGACTAAAGTCCCTCCTCCTTTAAATATATATATTTTTAAGGGGGGGGGGAGGCAAGGCAATTGGGGTTAAGTGACTTGCCCAAGGTCACACAGCTAGTAAGTGTGTCGAGTGTCTGAGGCTGGATTTGAACTGAGATCCTCCTAACTCCAGGACTGGTTCTCTACTCACTGAGCCACCTAGCTGCCCCTAAATATATATTTTTTGAACACCAAGATTCAAATATAGGAGCTCAGGTAGATGGTGGTAATATAGGCAGAAATGGTATGATTATAGGTCATGGATTTCAAGATTTCAAGATATAAGGGACGTTAGACATCATCATAACTCAACTGCAACCCCCCGCCCGGTTTTGTGGATGAGGAAGCCGAGGTCTAGAGGTTAAGTGACTTGTCAAAAACACACAGATGGTAAGTGGAATAACTAGGGTCACAGAAGGAGGAAAATGATTTGGGGAAATTGTCTTGACCATTTTGAGTTTCAAGTGCTTTGCAGATGCCCAGGTTAAGATGTCCAAATGAAGTCAGAGATGTGGGTATGGAGCTCAGAAGAAGAGATACAGATTTGGAATCCATGGGAATTGAAGCCATGGGAGTTCATTAGATTGTTTTTAACAAACGTTCATTGTATTCATTTAAGGACCTGAGTTCAAATGCTACCCGACACCTTCTAGCTGTGTGGCCCTTGGCAAGTCACTTAACCTCTCAGTCTCAGTTTCATGGTATGTAAAATGGGAATGATAATAGCATCTATCTTTTTTGGTGTTGTGAGGATGAAATGAGATAATGTATGCAAAGATCTTTGCAACCCTTAATGCTCTATGCTCCCATATAGCACACAATGCTAAAAACACTTGAAGCCGTATAAATGCTAGCTATTATTATTTTAAAGAAGCATGTCCTCAGTGTTTACTCTGTTCAGAGCACTATTAGGTTTTCGGTGAGATAGAGGGTTTAGCTGCTACACAGTCCCTATCCTGATGAGAGAGAAAGCTACTACTGTTACTACTACTATTATAGGTTGTGGTAATTGTAATAAACTAAGGAACATTCCATTCACCTGCCAATGATTGGCAATAGAAATAGAAGTACAGCAATTCTCTGAATGATAAATTTGCTGATGTTGAGGCTCACTTATGCAGCCCTATACAATTTGCCAAGGTTTTTCCTCATGACAGTGCCTTGAAATTGGTATTGCATTTGATGAAGAAGGAAGTTGAGGCTTGGAAAACTTAAATGACTTGCCCACAGCAGGGTAGCCAGTAAGTAGCAGAACCTGGGTTCAAACCTCAGCCTTCTGACTTTATGTCCTATGTTTTTCCCATTACATCGTGATAGTTAATAGCATCATAGGTCTTAGAATTAGCAATTATTTGGTCTCTCACTGAAATGGGCCCTTGCATTTAACCCATTCTCATGCTCTGCTTCTGGCTAACTCAGTCCTTCAGGCCTCATAAACAGAGGCATGGTGTCCAAAATCAGAGGTGGCAGTCCCAGAAAGTACAAGGGAGCAATCTATGTGCTGCTGCTATTACTACTACCACTACCACTACTACCACTACTACTGCTACTACTACTATCACCACCACCATCAACACCATTACTGGTCATAGTCATTGCCATGACCTAAGACTCATTCCTGTATTATGTATCTATGTCTATCCTCTTATTCTTCTCCATCCTCCTTTCTTTCTAACACTTTGTTTCCCATGTGTAGAAATTCCTGGAGCTCAGAATTGTGCCAGTCAGACTGATTATATCTCTCAAGGCTCTGTCATCACTGCTTCAGAATTATTGAAGTTTGATATCAGGAGCCAGATCCTCACAGTTCTCTGACCAGCTCCATAGACATAAGTCTGCCTCTGACTCATGCTCTAACCCAATGTCCTAATGTATCTGTAACTTAGTATTCACTTACACACTCTGAAAATAGAATTGACTCAGAGAGTCTACCCAGAGTCTCCAAATGTGCTCTTAGTTTGCCTGGGCATTCAACCCTCAACACTCCCTGAAAATCAATCTCTCCAACCAACAAAGCCAATCACTGGCTCAACACTTAACACTCCACCAATTCTATACAGATGCTTCATTTCACTAATTACTCTTTCCACTTTCATACAGTCACTCAAACTGAACACTAATTCTGTGTTTTCCATGCACTCAAAGTTTGCCAGACCTTTTGTCACACATACCCAAGGGATGACTTCTTAACAAGTCTATTCTAACAATTATCAGCATCAAGAGAACATTCTGTCACTTTCTTTCAGTTTGGTGAGTACTTCACACCTGCAGGCTACTGGGAATCTTCCTCCCTTTAATAAACTAGGCTGCCATCTCTTCAAAATCCACCAAAAACACCCCGAGGGCAGAGATTATTTCACTTATCTCGTCAAATCACCTACATCAAATATAGTGCCTGGCACATATGAGATACTTAGTAAATGCTGGATGAAGGAATAAAAGAAATCTATGATCTGACTTTAAGGAGCCTATTATTCCCTATTTCAGGAAATCAGCCTAAAATGGTATGTAGCTGTAACATTGCAAAATGAAATGAATAGGATTTAATAAATAGGCAGTGTGGCATAGTGGATAGACAGCTGGCTTTGGAGTCAGAAAGACCCGAGTTCATGTCCTTCTGATGTGTACTAACTGAGTCATTGTTCTAGGCCAGTGGTGTCAAACTCAAATAGAAATGGATCCTCACAAGCTGCATTAGAAAGCCACAAATTAATATTATCTATATCTTACTGTATTTTAATTTATTTTTGTTAAACATTTCTCAATTTCATTTTTATCTGGTTCTGGGGACACTTGGGAGCATTAGGAGCTGCACTTTGTTGGGGACAGTGAGTTGGACACCTCTGCTCTAGGCAGTTCTCTAAGACTATATATAGGTTGCAGAGAAGGTCCTGAGCTGAATTGGTAGAGGGAGTTTCCTTGTCCAAGAATTTCCTATGCCAATGAAATAATTGATTCAGTCCCTTTTCCTATCCTATAAAGTCCATGGTAACTAAGTACTAGAAATAACATCTACATAAATTTTCACAGATCAGAGCATTGTTTCTTATTTTAAATAACGACAATTTCTAAAAGTAGAATAGAGAGATATTTCTTGTTAAAACAAGTTTTTTTTAAAATATCTCTTTTTAACATCATCATAGTTTCTCCCAGGTTCCCCCCTTTATCCTATCAAGAGAACCAACAAATAATATTTCTTAAAGAAAAAAAAAGAAGTCAGCACAACGGATCCATGTATTGAAAAAGCCACAAAACTTGTATAATGCAGGAAACTTGCAGACCTCCCATCTCTATGAGAGGAAAGATTGATGGTGTCTTCTCATATCTCTTCCTTTGACTCATGTTTTATTTTTATATTCTTGTAACATTCATTTTTTTGTTGTGTAGATCTTTCCATTTTCATTGTTGTAGTTATTGTATATGTTGTTTTCTTGCTTCTGCCTACTTAACTGCATCAGTTCATATAGATCTTCCATGCTTCTCTGTCTTCATCACATTGATAATTTCGTACAGCACAGTAATGTTTTATTCCTTTCCATTCCATTGCATTTATATACCACAATGTGTTTAGCCATTCTGTAACTAGTGGACATCTACTTTGTTTTCATTTCTTTGCTATCACAAAAAGTACTGCTCTAAATATTTTGGTATATATGAGGACCTTTTTTTCAATGGCTTCCTTAGGCCCAATAAGGGGGCCTCTGGTTCAAAGGTTATGAACATTTTAGTCACTTTATTTGTGTCATTCCAAATTGCTTTCCAAAATGATCATACCATTTCATAGCTTCATTAGAAATATAGTAGTATGCCTATCATTCCTTAACCCCTCCACATTGACTATGACCATTTTTTGTCATCTTTGCCAGGGGAGGTACTTCTTATTGTCCTTTTACATACACCTCTCTCTGTCTCTGTCTCTCTTTCTTTAAGCATGCATATATGTATACGGGCATGCATGTGCTGGATGCTTCTATCTATCTATCATCTATTTATCTATTGGAAGAGAAAAAGAAATGTTGAGGTATGGTCATGAAAATGGAAGAGAAATGTTTGGAGCGTGGTCATCACTTCATCTACCTAATCCTGGAAAGACTCCATTTGACCAAGATGTGAAAAAAGCATTCATATATTTTAGATCATAAAAGCATGAAATGAGCATTAATGATGGCCAAAAGTCAGACTGCGTCAGCTAGGTGGTGCTGTGGATAGAGCACCAGCCCTGGAGTCAAGAGGACCTGATTTCAAATCCAGCCTCAGATGCTTGACACTTTCTAACTTTGTGACCCTGGGCAAGTAACTTAACCCCAATTGCCTCACCAAAAAAAGTGCTTATTGAACTTTTCTTACATGAATTTATATTTCAAGATTGTAACTTAAAGAAGAGATGTAGTATAATGAGCTGGACAAGAAGCTGCTCTCAAAGCCAGGAAGGCCTGGGTTCACATCCTGCCTCTGACACATACTGGCCATATGATCCTGTGTAAATGACTTATTAAACATTTATTAAATGTTCTAGACCAGGGGTGTCAAACTCAAATAGCAATGGGGTTGCTAATTTACATATAAGTATCCCTTCAGGCCACACATTGACTTCAAAAATGTAATGTTATCTATGTTTTATTATATTATTTTATTAAATATTTCCCAATTACATTTTAATCTGGTTCTGAGCGGCGCTCAGGATTGTTATAAATGCTGCTATGTGGGCTGCAGGTTTGATACCTAATGGAGCTCCTCACATTCTCTGAAACTTATAGTCAGAGTTGCAACTCTGTCAGGGTTCTGACTTACAGTCAGAGACTTGCAATACTGACTCTAAGTTTCAGAGAATATGCTGACCTGAATTAGTAAAGGGAGTCTCCTCATCCAGGCATTACCTGTACCAGTGAAATCACAGGTGTAATCCTTATCCTTACTGAAAGAAATGGTCACATACTATGTGGAAAAATGTTGGTTTCGCTATCAGAATTTTATTGTCAGTGATTTTTTCAATATTAAAAGCTTCTTTTAATTACTAAGACACATCCCACTGTGGTTTAGTGAAGGTAAAATGAGCTTTAGCAACCATATAAAGACTTCAAATGCAAACAGAATTTTTACTGTTAGGATGAGGCTCTACAATATTCAGGTGGAAAACTAAGAATAGTGTGTGTTTATTGACTGTGTATACAGAATCTTTCTCATGATTTTGTCAATTTTTCTGTTAGAGACTGGTTATTCAGGAAATCATTTGTTCATGTAGAAATCTTTTTCTGATTACATTGGGGAATTAATTTGCTCTTGTGGAAATAGTTCTGTTTGCATGAATCTTACTACTTACTACAAAACGCAGCATGCTCTTTAAAATTGTTATATTATTCTTTTCCTATCATAGTTTTCACAGTTGAACTAAATGGTGTTATTTTAGACTTTTCTAAAATTTGTTATTTATTAACACTCCTATTTGCTTTCAGAATGGTAGTAATTCTTTCTTTTTCTTTCTCTGTCCTTTCTTTCTTGCTTTCATGGACCTTCCCACCAGGAGGACAAAGTGGTTAGAGCCTTTTTTCTGTTTTATACTATTTATTGATAATAGTGCTGTTGATAACTTCACAATTGGAATTTATAGCTATTTTGTTATTTTTAAGAGATGATGCATGAGAATTGCTTTTCATTAAGAACTAGTTTGATGTGCGATTATATATCTGTAAGAAAAACATTTTGAGATCTTTTTATATATAATTAAAGTGGAAAATGATTGATTATAGTTTATTTGACTTCTTAAGGGAGCATACCTCATTAGAATTCTGTTTAAGAAGATTTTATTGAATCTTCTGTGAAAGAAAACTTGAATTTCACTTTACTTTTTCATAACATGACTTTCTAAACTCAACAATTTCTACAGTTAAAATTTGGAGGGTGTAGCTAATCTTAGTTCTAGCAGAATAGCTAACCAGTCCTTTGCACCAGTATCTAGCAGGGATTCTTGTGAATAATAAATTGTGAAGTTGACTATAAGTAGGAGATTATTAAAATTTCCTTAATGATACATTTGAAACATTAATATTATATTCCCCTCACTTCATAAAGTATGAACATTGTAATAATTTAATGATAGTCTAGGCTGTGAGCTTGGAAGAAAGCATTGGCCACTAGTAGCCCATGCTAACCTGTTCTGAGCAGCCTAATTCCTCTTTCATTTAGCTGTGAAATGCTTCAGGATCAACCTTCCATGCTTATGATATCAAATGTAATTTTTCAATGTTATGAGACTTTTGGGCTGAGGAATCTCTAAAATTTGAGGAAAGCCCATGGATAAGGAGCTTATCCTTCTGAGTGGCTCAGGGTGATGTATGTGACATAGAGGGTGGTTACTCAACCTGCTTAGGATTAACTTTCCTCAGGCATAAAATGAAGAGTTTAGACTAGAATGCTTTCAAGGTCCCCTCTAGCTCCAGAGTTATGATCCTTTAATCTAGATTAGCACCTTCCAAACTGTTTGCTAGAAGGAATGACATTTTATTTCTCTAAGG
Source organism: Phalanger gymnotis (assembly GCA_028646595.1). NCBI lineage: Eukaryota > Metazoa > Chordata > Mammalia > Diprotodontia > Phalangeridae > Phalanger > Phalanger gymnotis. The sequence goes on along the minus strand of CM053622.1, from coordinate 125,320,115 downwards.
CCTTATGTTTGTGAAGGATGAGAAGGGATGTGAGGTGAAGTTTGGGAGAGTGTGTCCTAACAATGAAATGACTAGATGGGAAAAGTAGATGTAGTTGAGCCTTCTGGCTTAATGACAGACCATTCTTGTTTTCTGAATCTGTTGGTTGATTGTGTTTTATATTTGGGGAAATTCGTAGACTGCACACCCATCATCTTGGCCCAGAGCAGGGCAATCACCAGTTTCTGGAACCTGCTTTAATTTCCTGTGGGAGCCTAGGCATTGGAAAGATTCCATGATTTCTGGAGCCACCTTGAAGTTTGGTGATACAGAGTGTGGGTACCCTCCCCTGAATAGATGCGTAATAATTGAATATTTTTCCATTGTCATGATGAAATATTTTGAGACCTTTACCAAAAATGAGGTACTTATTAATATATTTGTCACTGAAGTGATTTAACAGATTGATTTTATTTCATAACAGTCAAAGACTGTATTTCAAGCCAAGGATTAACAGAGATAATGATATTGACTTACTATGGTTTTTAAATTCTTATGGAATGTTTCAAATTAATGTTAATATGGCTCTTATTACTCATTAGAGTACTCTGTGCACAGTAGGTGGTTAATAAATGCTGTTGATTAAGATGAGACAACTAGGCAGCAATCACAATATGCAAGAGTATAGTTGACTTAGTGCCTAATTATAAAATATAAAGTTATATTTATATCAAGCTTGAGGCTTTTAAAGTTATCAAAGCAGAAAAATAAGTGCATTTTGATAGTTTACATATAGTATTTTGTGATTTTTCTATCATTCTAAGTTTCTTTAAGTATATTCCCCCAAAAACCATCCCTTATTTTTATTCCTTATCCTTCAATCTGTGCATTATTTCCGTGTTATCTTAATAGATAACACTAGCATAGATTTATTAGAGGAAATTAAATAGATAAGCATATTAAAGTCCTATATTTATCTCTGTTCAGGTCCTGATATACCCAATTATAGATATTTGGGGACAATGTTTGGAAGAGACTGTTGTTTCCAAAACAAAATGTTTGCTATATTCATAGTATCAGAATTATTCCAAGTAGGTGAGATTATTCTGGAGAATAATAAAAATACAGCACAGCCTTTTGAATCTTAAATCAAATTGATCCATTATTCTTCCTATATAAAATTTTTCATGGTTCATTTTCAAAACCAAATAAATGCTGTTGATATTAGAAGTTGCATCTTTCCAGCTATGAATTGATGGTGATCAACTTTGAATTAAAGTTGATAGCAATGTATTGTTGACCATAAATTCAGTTTACTTTAACAAATATTTATTAACCGCCTGCAGGGGCTCATTCTAGGATGAGGATACAAAGATAAAGCAAAATGCAGTCAATGTCCTTAGTGACCTCACAGGTTAATAGAGTGGATGTGCTATATATACACACACATAAATAATGCAAGGAAGAATGTGGCAAGTGCAAAAACCTATGAGATGTTCGAAGAGGAAGAGGCCATTTTCAGTGGGAGAGGTTAGGGTGAGTTTCATGGGAGGGGTGACAAGTAAGTTGAGCCTTAAAAGAAAGAAAGAATTTAAAAAAGAGATGGAAGAGAGTTCATTTCAGGTATGGGGGGCAGGTTTTAGCAAAGGAGAGGGCAGAACTAGAATGAGTATTGCTGAGAGTACAATTTGGCTGGAATTCAGATTAAGTGAAAAGATATGAGAGAGCCTGGAAAGGTAAGTGGGAGTCAGATTGGGGATCACCTTGAATGACAGGATTGGGAGTTTTTACTTTGTTTACTAGGAAATAGAGTACTAGGGTAGCCACTGAAATTCTGATTAGAAGTGATGTGAGCATACTGCCATATTAGTAGGGTAACTACTAATTGCATTTGGCATCTCTGGGGATAATGATATCAGTAATATCTCTCATTAATATAGTGCTTTAAGGTTACCAAAGCTCTTTACATACATTGTCTTTTTTGATCCTTTTCATATCCATGTGAAGTACATGCTAGTGTTTCTCAAATGGATCTGTGATCTCATTGTTTTAGAAGTTTCATTCAATGTGCGCATTGCAACCTACATCCTGTGCAACTCTTGTGTATGTCTTCCCATAAATTTGCCATAGGAGATCTATCCAACATATTCACATTGTCCCCATTTTCACAGAAACTGAAACTCAGTTGAACAAATGGTCTGAGTGAAGCTAACTGATTTAATGAGGGTCATGTAAATATTAAGAATCAGAAGTGGTATTGGAATCCAGATTTTCTTCATTCTCAGTACCATCCTCCATCCACTCCATTGCTCTTCCATTGCAAGGATTATGACAGAGGGAAAAGTTCAGAGACAGAGATAGTAGGATCATGGAATTCCAAAGCTAGATGGGAACATAGAAGTCTAGTTCAGACATTACTGGCAGGATCAATCTTGTCTAAAACATCTCTTGTATCATACAACTTCAACTTGAAGAAGTCCAATTATTGGGAAATTGTCACCTTCCAAAGTAGTCTTTATTTCTGTGAGGCAGCTCTAATTGTTAATGCCACTGAGTTGAACTAAAGATGTCATCTATAACTTCCACTGGTTTTAATTCTGTCCCTTTATATATACCCTGCCACTATAGACTTCAAGCCTCCTAGAATTTCCATCTTATGTGAGGATGCACCCAAGGACCCCTGAGGTCATTCTATCTACCCTTTGATACATGTAGTCTTCTTGAGAGCTTTCTGAAAGCATGGATTGTCTAATTTTTATATTTGTACCCCCAGCACTTTATACAGTGTTTATCACATAGTAAGCATTTAATGAGGGATTTTCCATTTATTTGTCCATTCATTCACTTATCTAATCCCTCTTCCACATGATAGCACTTAAAATATTTGATGACATCTGTCATGGCCTCACATTGTTTTCTCTTTTTTGGGTTGAATATTCCCAGGCCTAGATGTTGCTATGGTATGATTCTGAGTCCACTCCCCATTTTGGTTACTTTTCTCTGTGCGTACTCCAGCCAGTGTTTTTCCTAAAATGTGGTTCTCAGAGCATCCTAAAATGTGACGTCTTTCCTTTTTGTAGGCAAACATGGTCATCTCTTTTCAATTGTTAAAAAGATCTTCCCTCTACCTTTTATGCATCATAACCGCTATTCCATTCTGTCTCTTTCCACCATTTTTTTGCTTAACTTTTTGAGAAGGCAAAAGCTGACTATCCACAATGCCTTCATTCTCTACTCAATCTCTTGTAATTGGTTATTTGTTGATACCATTCTGATAAAACTGTTCTCTTAGTGGTCACCAATGACCACCTAGTTCCCAAATCCAAGTGCTTTTTTGTAGTCATCATCCTCTCTGACCTTTCTTCAACTTTTGACACTGTTTACCACTTGCTACTGAGGGCTGTTATCTTTTCCCTTCTTTTCAGAAATACCATATTATTCTCTCCTGTTTTTCTTACATCTTTAGGTTTATCTTTTTTGTTGGCTTCTCCAATTCCTTATCCTCTACCCAAGCCCTTGACATAGTTGTTTCTTATGGATCTGTTGTTGGCTTCTTCTCTTTGTACACTTTCTTACCCCTTCTCTTCTCTGGCTTTAACAATCACTTCTATTCAGATGACTCACAAATCTAAATTTCCAGTCTTGACATCTCTTCTGAACTCTAGACTTCCAGATGAACCTGTTTAAAGAATCTCTCTATTTGTGAGTCACTTTATGTCCAGGTTCACAACTTTGAATTTATCTTTGATCAAGGAGAGAATCTTGAAGCATACCTGTATTCAAGTGATGGATAAGGATAAAAAGTCAGTGGAGACAGAGGAAAAAGAGGTCAAAAAGGCCAAATTAGAACCATGAAATTATAGTGTCATGTAAGTCAAAGGAGCAAAAGTGATAAGAGAGAGTGGCTGGCCATTGGGGTCAAATGCTGCAGAAACATTAAGGCAAAGAGCTAAGAAAAGATCATTGGTCATCAGTGACCTTGGAGAAGGAAGTTTCATTAGATTAATAGAGAAGGAAACTGGATTGCAAGGAGCTAATGAATATTTGGGAGGAGAAGAAGTGAAGGCAGTGAATATAGTCTACTCCATCTAGAAATGTGTCAGTGAAGGGGAGGAAAAAATAAAATGATACCTTGGGGCAGCAGTATCAAGGGAAAGAGTTTTTTTTGAAATAGTAAAACCCAATTATTTGATATAACGGAATGAGAACTTGAATGAGAAACAAAGGGCCTCAGTCTAAATTGGATTCTACTATTGTCTTAACAGTGTGAATGCTTGTAAATCACTTCACTCTTGGGCTTTGGTTTTGCCATCTGTAAATGCAAGGCTCAAATTGGATGATTTCTGAAGTTCCTTCCAGTTCAGACATGCTAACAGTACATTGGGAGGAGGAGGGGAAGAAGCCAGTAAGGAGATTAATGAAAGAGATAAAAGGATTGATGGAGAAAGAGCCAAATAGGAGACAGGATGTTTCTCAGTCATGCAGCATGTCTAGACCATCTAAGTCACCATAAATTCCATTGTACAGTTTGTACCCATTATGAGTGTGGAGGTTATAGTTGCATAATCCTTTGTAGAATAGAACATAATCTGACTGCTCTCCAGTGCTTATCTACTCACACAAAAGAAGAGAAGACATCATGACAGCATGGTTTCAATGACAAAATGGTTTTCATTTCACTGCACAGGGGAGATATTCACTGTGTTTACATGGAGTTAGTTCTAGTAGAGCTCCTGAAATGACTCCTGCATTGCTTGGGAGCTTTCTTCAGCTTAACACAATTAATAAGTCCCGTGGACACTAGGCTGTCCTGAGCCAATGGTATTTAGGTATTCATCAGTGAAACCATCCCTTATTACTGACGTATCTTATTTACCACCACGTTCAAAAATACTTTTGATGGTGATTGCTATGTATATGTGTTTGTGCGTGTGTGGGGGTCTGTGGTTGAAAATATTCATGGATGACTAGCAATATTTCTCCCATTTGAGAAATATAAACACTGTTAGCTCACAGCTGCAGCTGTGATATTTAGAGCCTTGCTATGCTTGTGACTTCCTTTTTTTACTTCAGGCTACCTGATTTCTTTTTCTAAAAAAGAGTCACCCCATTTCTAATTAAAGTGCCAAAGTTTGTTTTTTTCTACAGCTGCCTGTAGTTATCTCACATCTTCTGGAGTTCTGATTTGGCCTATCTTTAGTGTCTAGAGGAGAACACACAGGATGGCTAGAGGACAGTGTCCATGATGGTGAGGGGCATTAAGATTGGTTGAAGGAACTGGAGAAGATCAAGGGAGCACATGTATTCAAGTGTTTGAAGGGCTATTATGTGGAAGATGAATTCAACTTGTCTGCTTGGCCAGAAGGGGCAAAGCTAGGAGCAATATGTGGAAGATACAAGATATAGAGCATTTAAGATCTCATTCTGCTTCCTGGTTTTTTATTATTTTAAAAATGTATTTGACTAGATAGAACAAAATCACAGTGTAAGCCTCTATCAATCAGATGCTGCCTCCTGCCCTACATCAGACATCAAATTTGTCAATTTTTACTTGAAATAAGATAAAAGAAACTTATTTAAAGATCCTGTGAGCCTTAATATCAAATGAGGCACATTATAAGGAGGTATATGCCTCCCAAGGTGATTATCGGAGGAGATCTAGCACAGAGTTTAAGTGAAAAAAGGAATTTCCTTGTGGTGAAGTCCTTGAGATGCATTTTTTAAAGATATTGTGCTAGTTGCATCAAGCCCAAGAATATTGCAGGGCATCCTAGAAGAGAAGCATAACACCTCCAAAGATTTTGGTTTGCTTATCCATATAGGAACAAGTAAGTGGATAAAGAATGTATAATGTCTAGTCTGTAATATTTAGTAAGATGTATAAATAATAAAGCTTATCTATCAGTATATATATATGCATTATAATTATATACAATGCATATAACTATATATATTATATATAACTGTGTATATAACTATACATAATGTATATAATGGGAATATATAGATATATAAATACATGTGTATCTAGCTGTACAGAAAAATACACTGATAAATGGTTTCTATAAGTTGATGCTCTTATATAAGCATATATTCATCTATCTTGTCTATCAGTCCCTACACACTTATACACACATACATATGCAGTATCTATCTTGGACATGCACTAAAAATGGATAACGAGTCCATGAATTGAACAAAAGGAAGAGTCTGTAATGCCTTTGGGAAATTATAAAATTCTTTTAACAGCTCTAAACTTCTTGAAACAAAGACCTACATTTTTAATATCAATGTTTTGCTGCTGTTCATTGTTTTATGGCTGTATTGGAACACTAGTCTCCAAAGAAAATGAGAATCAGAGAGGTCATGGGAGAGTCATGTGGTAATATGATCAGGCTACATTACGCATGGGGATTTATGAAGAAAATCTGGAATAAACATATAAATAAAGAAACATATGCCCTCCCCCCTCCAATGTCATGTGTTGGGAATGAGGGATACAAATGGATCATCCATGTACTCCACTTTTATCCACATAATGCCAAGAGAATGTAAGGAAGTCCTTCACCACGTTGAGTGGAGCCTTTGTGGTGACCTTATAAGAGGTCAAGAATGGACGGGTTATGCTCTGATATTTGAGAGCAGTATTCATACAGATAAGATCACAGATATGTTTGTGTATATTTGAGTATAGGAAATAGAACTTACTAGTAACTGGTACTATCCAAAAGTAAAAGAGAAAGTGGTAGGGCTGTTCTCTCCCTAATTAGATATCTTTATGACAGTATAAAGGCTTAATACCCGCTGGCTGAGGGCATCATAGAAGAGATATTAAATGAGGTACGGATCAGATTAGATGACTTTCAAGGTCTCTTTCAACTCTGAAATGATGTGATTCTGTTTTTTATCCTAAAAGAAATAAAGGAACTACTGATGTTCCCTGAGCAGGAGAATAACATAGCCAGTCTCATATTTTAGGATTATCAATATAGCAACTATGTGGATAATAGCTTAGAGAAAGATTAAAGATAAAGTTGGTTGGTTGTTGTCCTTCACTCTCAAAGAGGACCAAAATGACATAACTATGCTAGAGTCAAGTTTCAATGTGTCTGACTATGGCTGAGCAGACCAGAGCTCAGAATGCTCTACCACAGGTCTGGCACAAATCATCCATTGAACATTTGGGGTGGATACTCCAAACTTGCACATCCTGCATTTCCTTTGAGCTGTTTCATTTCTGCTTTGCTCATAGAGCACAGCACTTTCTCTGTTGTGGGCATGCCATGCTGGGCAGTCCTGTGCCAGTGTCTCCCATGTCACACAATCAATTCCAAAGTTCTTAAGAGAGACCTTGAGAGTATCCTTGTTATCACTTCTTCTGACCACCAGGTGAATGCTTGTCCTGTGTGAGTTCTCCATAAAAGAGTCCTTTTAGCAAGAGTACATTTTGCATTCAAACAACGTGGCCAGCTCATCAGAGTTGCACTCTCTACAGTAGAGTATGAATGCTTGGCAGTTCAGCTTAAGAAAAGACCTCAGTGTCCAGTGCCTTATCTTGCCAGGTTATCTTCAGAATCTTCCTAAGACAATTCAAATGGAAGCCATTCAGTTACCTGGCATGGCGCTGGTAGACTGTCCAGGTTTCACAGGCATACAACAATGAGGTCAGCACAACGACTCTGTAGGCCTTCAGTTTGGTAGTCAGTCTAATACCTCTTCCTTCCCATATTTTCCTTTAGAGCCTCTCAAACACTGAGACAGCTCAGGCAATGTGTGTAGCTAGAGAAGGGAACAGATATAAAAGATGTTGAGAAGGTAGAGTTGATGGAATTCAGCAACTTATTGGATATGTGGGGTAAAAAAGAGCAAAGTGAGACTATAGCAGGGCTAATGGGAGTGGAATGACTGGAGGTTGTTGTGAGGTGAAGACTAAGTTTCTGAAGGGTGAGGCACAGAGAAAGATGAAAGGACAAGAGATTATGGTCATACAGAGTTCAAGAGTTTTGGATCATGGAGTGGAACACTTGTATAAATCATTTAACCTCCCTGAGTCTTGATTTCCTCATCTGTTAAATGAAGGTATTGGATGGGAAGACCTCTGAAGTCCCTTCTTCCTATACATTTATGATTCTGTGAGATCATAGTTATGACCAACCTTTTGTGTATGGCTGAGGTGGAGTGAAGGTATAGATCATGGGAGTTGAAAAGGTTGATAAAATGGGAGGCCACCATGTTTAGGGAATATCTTAATCCATGTTGAAATCTCCCAGTATAAGGACAGGGGTTGGGCTAGAAAATAATACAGTGAGCCATCCACCGAAGTCTTTGGAAAGGAGGCAGCATGACATGGAGACCAGTAGATAGTTGTTAATACGATGTAGATGGAGCAAACTTAGGAGGTAGGGTCACTGAGCCATGGCCTAAGGGGGAAGAGTCTGAAAGTGGCAAATAGAGCAAGGAATAGCCCAATTACATCTTCTAGCCCAGTGTTGGAGCACCTGGTACTGGAGAGAGTGTCCAGAGATAGACTTTTCTAGGAGGATTCCAATTTTTGTGGTAGGGATAAGGTAGATCGTAAGTGGAGAGTGGTAACAGGGAAGGAGAATTTCCTATGCAACTGTAGACTAAATCATAAGATTTAGAGAGGAGGAGGAGGAATCTCCTAACTTTAGAACAGAAGCTTATTATAGTCTTCTGAGTAGTGAGCAGCCTAGGACTATCCCATCATCTGCATAAATATGATAATTGAGTCCATGGGAGTTGATGGAATCACTGAAAGAGTGCATATAGAAAGAGAAGAGGTGAAGGGATGGTGAGGAATAAGTATTTATATTTTACCCACTATGTGCCAGGCACTGTGCTAAGAGTTTTTTACATATATTATCTCATTTGATGTTCATAAGAATCCTGCAAAGTAGGTGTTATTATCCCCATTCTGCAGTAGAGGAAATGGGACAGAGGTTAAGTGACTTGCCCCAGGGTCACACAGCTAGTAGTATTTGTGATCGGATTTGAATTCAGGTCTTCCTAACTCCAGGCCCAGCACTCCAGCTACCACTACTAGCTGACTCTTAGGCCAGATGAGGGCTAAGAGTAGAGTCCTGGGATATGCCTATGGGTGGGTGGGTCATAGATGATGCTCCAGCAAAGGAGCTCAGTCAATCCAACAGATAGGAAGAGAACCATGAGAGAATGTTATCATTAGAACCCATTTTAATTTTGGGAATTAATTAGTCCTATTAATTAATTAATTAGCCTATTATAAAGTTTTCTGTAGAATGCCTCAAAGATTCTTTCCCTGTCTTTTTAAAAATTCTGAACTTAACAAATGAGAATTTCCATATACAAGCTAGAATAGGAAAATACTATATAAAAACTAGAATCTCTATTACATGCAGCTTCCTTTCCCTTTTAAGTATATAATAAATTCATCATGTAATTTTCAAAGCTGTCTAGCTTGTCTTTGTTTCCTTCTGGCCTTCCATATGTTTTCTTCTGCGCATTGAAAAAATGCTTCAATAACCTATTTTATTTCTTCTTTTTTTGGCAGCCTTTTGGCTCACTTTCCTCTGACTTCCAGTCCTCTCATGCCCTTTCCGTACCCCATGGGAAAAAAAAAGAAAAAGAAAAACAAAATCTTGATAACAATTGTACACAGCCAAGCATAACAGATTCCCAGATTGTCCATGACTGAAAATCCATGTCTCATTTTTGTTCCTTGATTTCATTATGTCTCTGTCCAGGAATGGGTAGTGTACTTCCTCATTGATCCTCTAGAATTGTGGTTGGTCATTGCATTGAAGACATTTCTTAAGTCTTTCCAAGTTGTTATTTTTTGTTGCAGTGTTGTTGTTACTGTATAAATTATTCTTCTGACTTTGCTTACCTCATTCCTCAAAGTCCCTTTAGAAGTTTTGATGAGTTATGTTTCTCACTTATGTTCTCCAAAGTTTACAAGTACGAATTCAGAGGGGGTAGGGAAAAGGCCTGCTCTTTAGCTTCAGCTTTCTGCTTTTGCTGCTATTATTATCTTAGAGCAGGAATTCTTAACATTTGTGATGGACCCCTCTGGCTGTCCGATGAAGTCCATGGGCTCCTCAGGAAAATATTTTTAAGCACACAACATAAAATTGATGAGATTACAAAGGAAAAACAGCATATTAAAATAATAAATCAATAAAAAAAATGTAAGTGCCTACTCTGTGCCAGGCACTGTGCTAAGCACTAGAGATACAAAGAGAGGTAAAAGACAATTTCAGTCCTCAAGGAGCTTACAATCTAATGGGGAAGACAACGTGCAAATATACACGAAGCAAGCTATAGAGTAAATAGGAGTTAATTAATAGAGGGCAGTCACTGTAATTAAGAAGCATTGGGGAAGACTTCCTGTAGAAGGTGGGAATTTAGGAGAAACTTAGAGCAAGAGAGGGAGCTCAGTTATTGGAGTGGAGAACAGAGAGTGTTCCAGGAGGAGGAGACAACCAGAGAAAATACCTGGAGTTGAGAGATGGGGAGTGTTGTTTGTGCAGTAACCAGGAGGCCGGTGTGACTGGATCAAAGATTACATGTTGGTAACTAAGGCAGAAGACTGGCAAGATAGGAGGGGGCTAGATCATGAAGAGTTTTGAATGACAGGCAGAACAGTTTATTGAATGGGGGTGTGGGCATGTGTGATGTGATTAGACTTGTGCTTTAGGAAAATCACTTGAGTAGCTGAATTGAGGCTGGTTTGGAATGGAGAGAGGCTTGACTCAGACCTACTCAGCAGAAGGCTTTTGTAATAATCAAGGCGGTAATGAGAGCCTACTCTAGAATTATGGCAATGTCAGAGGAAAGAAGGGGGTATATTGGATATAGTTGCAAAGATGAAACCCAGCAAGCTTTGGATTAGATGTGGGGGATGAGACAAAGATTGGAATATAGAATGACTCCTGGGTTGTGAGCCTGAAGGACTGAGGATGGTGTTGTCCTCTGCAGGTAATAGGGAAGTTAGCAGTGGGGAAAGTTTAAGATATAAGATAATGAGTTCTGATTTTGACACACTGGGTTTAAGATGTTTACTGGACTTTCAGTTGGAGATATCTGAAAGGCAGTTGGAAATGTGAGATTGGAGGTCAGCAGAGAGGTTGCTGCAGGATAGGTAGTTTTAAGAATCATTAGCATAGAGATGGTAATTAAATCTGTAGAAGCTGATGAGATTGCTAAGTGAAGTACTGTGGAATGAAAAGAGTACCTAGAATAGAACCCTGAGGGACACCTAATGTTTGAGGGTGTGATCTGGATAAGGATCCAGCAAAGGAGGTGGAGGAGGAATGGTCAGATAGGTAGGACAAGAACCAGGAGGCAATGTTGTCTCAAAAGCCTAGAGAGAAGAGAGTGTCAAAGAAGAGAGAGTTATAAACAGTGTTGAAGGCAGCAGAGAGGTCAAGGAGACTGGGGATTGATAAAAGGCCATTGGATATGGCAGCTAAGAGATTATTAGTAAACTTTAGAGAGAAAAGTTTTAGGGAATGATAAGTTCAGAAACCATATTGTAAAGAGTTAAGAAAACAGTAAGAGGAAAGGCAAGACTCCTATTGTAGCTAAAAGACGTTAGCTGCAGAAGGCAGATATGGGATGATAGTTAAAAAGGATGGAAGTATCAAGTAAGGGGGTTTTCAGAATGGGGTAGACATGGTCATATTTGTGGATAGTAGGTAATGAAGTAAGAAAGAGGGAGAGTGAAAGAGTGGGGATAACAGAAGGTGCAATCTGTTGGATAAAATGAGATCAAATGGCATCTTGAACATGTAGAAGATTTAGCTTTGGCAAGGAGTAAGGCCACTTCATTATGTGATATATGGGTGAAGGAGGAGATAGTGGCAAAAAGCATCTGAATGATAGGAGATGAGGAAGAAGGGAAAAGAGGGAGTTTCCAACAAATAGCCTCAATTTTTTTTTCTGTAAAATATTCACATTCCCAGTTGAGGGAGTAGAGGTGGGAAACACTATTTGAAGAGAGATGAAAAGGTTTAGAAGAGTCACTGCAGAGAGAGGTAGGTGCAGTAGCACTGCCTAGCAGCAGCGAGAACCCAGCTGAGGTTTTGTTACATAAATTTCAGAGATTTTCCCGTCTTTGTTTTGCAAGATATGTGTAGATATGAAGGCAGTTAATGGTGGGAGTGATCCAAGGCTGAGGCTTAGCTAGGCATAATCAGTATTTTGATAAGGGGACTAGGGATTCAAGAGAGGAGGACAGTGTAGAATTGATTCACCAAGGGGTAAAAAGGAGGAAAAGCAGAGACAGTGGTTAGTGCAAGGGAGAGACAATTGAGGGATCAAGTGATTGGAGATCATGAGTGGACAAAGAGCAGATTTTTGTAAGGGAAAGCAGAAGGAGAAGTGAAAAGCCAATAGATAATGATTGGATAAGGGAATTTCAGAATTCTTGAACATGAAGGTAGTACATTTGTGGGTGATGGGATCGCCATGTTTGTGTATGGCTGCTCTAGGTGGAGGAGTAAGTCATGGTAAGTGAACAGTTTGAGTAACTGAGTGGTGAGGATGTTTGAGGAAGAGTCAGTAGGTATGTTGTAGTCCCCTAATATGAAGGCAGGAGTTGGAGAGCAAAGAAAAATTGTGAACCAGGTATCAAACTCATTGAGGAAGGAATGAGAGTGAATTGGGGTCTGTTGATAACACCTACCAAGATTTTGATTGGGTGGTGTATATTAATAGCATGTATCTCAAAGGAAGAGAGGTTGCTGAGTGATGGAGGTAAGTGGAGGATCATTAATTTCGTATATGACCTAGGCGCAAGTCTCTTATTCACTTGCGGTCTCAGTTTTCTTATCTTTGAAGTGAGAAGGTTAGACTTGATGACATTTAGACCTCTTTTGCTACCTTCTAGTTTTGGTCTGATTATCCAGTGATCTCTCCTCTCCATTCCCAAAGGCATTATAATAATACTGGCCCTCATTAACCTCTGTCTAGACTATTGCAATAGCCTCCTAACGAACCTTCCCATCAGTCAACCATCAAGCATCTATTAAGTCCCAATTATATACCAGGCACTCTTCTAGGCTATGACTATACAAAAACAAAAATGAAAGAGTCTCTGCCCTTGAGCTGCTTGCTGTCTTGCCAGGGGAGACAACATATGTTGTTGTTGTTCAGTTGTTTCAGTCGTGCCTGACTCCTCATGACCTTGTTTGGAATTTTCTTGGCAAAGATACTGGAGGGAGTAGTTTGCCATTTTCTTTTCCAGCTCAGTTTACAGATGAGGAAACTGAGGCCAACAGGATTAAGTGACTTGCCCAGGGTCTCACAGCTGGTAAGTATTTGAGGTTAGATTTGAACCCAGGTCTTCCTGACTCCATGCCCAGCTCTCTATCCACTGCACCACCTAGGTCCCTGACAACATATATACATGTATTCAGAATAGATGAAAGATAATTTTGAGGTGGAAGCGTTAACATCTGGGAAGAAATCAGGAAAGCCTTCTTGTAGAACACGACGCTTAAGGTGAGCCTTGTAGGAAATTTGGAATAACATGAAGATGCAGTGCTATATACGAGAAACAGTAGGAAGCCTAGTTTCGCTGGGCCATAGTGGGTATTAAAGAGACCAGTCTATAAAAAGACTAGAAAGCTAGAAAGGGTCACTTTATGAAGGCCTAACAATACAATCTCATTTTGTGCCTGCAGGTCATAGGAAGCCGCTGGAATTTATTGAGTAGGGGAGTGTCATGGTTACACTGGCCCTGTAGGAAAATCAGTTTGACATCTGTTTGGAGGATTGATTGCAGTGAGGAGAGACCTATTAGAAAGCTATTAAACTAGTCCAGGGGTGGAGCACAGTCGAGGGATTAAACAAGGGTGTTAGAAGCATAAGTGAGTGACATATATGATCACTTCACTATGCATCAATTCATCTGTCTTTCCATGCCTTTTTGAAATCAATGATTTTCTCACTTCTTACAGCCCAGTAGTATTGTCCATCACATTCATACACCACAAATTATTTAGCCATTCCTCCATTGCTGGACAACTCAGGTTCCAGTTTTTTTGCCACCACAAAAAGAGCTGCTATAAATATATTCGTACATAAAATATTTTATCCTCTTTCTTTGATCTCTTTTGAGAATAAGTCTCACAGTGGTGTAGCTGGGTCACAGGGCACGCACTATTTAGTAATGTTTTGTGTATAATTCCAGATTGCTTTACAGAATGTGTTGTATGCATTTACATGTTGGGAGGACTATGGGAAAACAAGCTCATTATTTATTCTTTTTAATCTCCTCCAGCAGCTAACAGCATGATCTCTGCACAGTTCATGCTTAATAAATGGTTGTGGAATTGAACTTTAGGCCTATAATTCATGTTAATTTTAGTGTATGCCAATATATGTATTTATTTTCCTTTCAAAGCAGCATGGTGTAGTGGATATAGTGGTGAATTTGTGGTCAGGAAGATTTTAGCAGAAGACTTTCTTCCATCCTTACTAGCTGTATAACCTGGCAAGTCATTCATTCTTCATGAGAATCAGTTTCCTGGTCTGTAAAATGGGATAACAATACCTGTGCTAACTACTTCACAAAGGTGTTGTGAGGCTTAAATGACATAAACAATCTTCAATCAATGAACAAGCATTTTTAAACACCTACTATATGCCAGGCACTGTGCTAAGCTCCAGGAACATAAAAGCAAAGGCTTGAGAATGAGGGAGAAGTAAAGCCCTGTGTAATTATTAATTTCTCATGGTGGCGGGGGGAGAGCGATCTCATAGTGACTCCTCACTCCACTGTTTAGCTCTTATTTATTTTCTGTTCCTTGTGAGTTGTCTCCCTGACGAGTTTCAAGTTCCCTGAAGGTAGGCAGATGTTATAACTCTCAGGGCTCTTATATTGTGTCTGGAGAATAGCACAATGCATTTGTTGATTGATTGGGAAAGATCATCTGCCAATGTCATAAATTTCCAAGGATCCTTTTCTTGCTTTTACAGAGACTGACATAAATAGATGCATTCCTGCTAAAGGTCTCTGTATTTGAACTATTGGGAATTATGTGCTTTGTATCCAAGAAATTCCTGGGACTTTGCAATTCACATTTCCACTTAGTTTGATAAAAGCATAGACCATTCATTATCTTTGCATCTTTTAATACAAGACTTTTCAGACAGACTGGCTAATGTGATGACACAATGTTTTTAAAGGATGAGTTCTTTTATTTTTTTTTCCAATGCCTGTAAAATGTATTACTTTAAAATATAGTCAATTGAGCAATAAGTATAATTATGTGAATATTTGCAAATGTAGCAAATGACTCATTTCATCTATACCATTCAAATAAACAAGCAGGTCTTAAAAATGTACAGAGTGAGGTAGACTTTATCACCAGTTTTTATCTGCTTTTGATTTTCCTGTAATTTTTCCAATATAGAATTTGAGGGGAGGTGATGGTAGTCATGGGAATATCTCTTTTGGCAAAGTGAAAGCCTTCCTAAAAGATCTGGTATAAAGGGAATCTCTAAATCAAATTTCATTTTCCTGTGGATTTTCCTTTTTCAGTTGGATATGAAGCCCATGGGGAAAATATTTGGTTCTAAGATATGATTTAGGAAATAACACTTGATATGGTGAATTTTTTGAAGTCATGTTTCCAGGGACAGTGATAATTTTTTGATCATATATCACTGTGTAATCCCAGTACAAATATTGTCTTGAGACTTTAACTATTGTATTACAGACTGAGTTCTCTCAGGGTTAGTTGTTGGAATTCGAGAGATATCCTCTACTTTAATTTTTTTCTACTGCTTTATCACTATTCTAAGGGGGTTTATCTTACATGATTATTAATTATTATTATTATTTATCAATTATTTAAAAACACTATTTAGGACTGTTTAGTGGATTCTTTGTTTTTAGTGAGGAGGGCTAGTTTATTTCTCACTCAGGTGTCTGAGAAAAGTGTTGTTACTCTAATTGTTAATTTCTGGAAGGACAATTCTCTGCACAGTGGGTTTTCCTTTTGAAGGTATTATCAGTTTATTTATAAGCTCCTGAGACAAGTTATACTGCAAGCATTCAAGCTAGAGTAGTGGTGAATGGAGCTAGGAAAGTGAATACATTCATTTACAATACATAAAAACACTTTATCAGACTATTTTCTCTGACAAGATAAACAAGTAATAAGCTCCCATTCTGGGAGGTCCTACCCTGACTAGATCCTGCCATCTATTTGCCATTGTTCTATACTCTTTCCCCCTCCTCAGCTAAACTTGGAAAAAAAATCTATATTTGGTGCTATATATGCTTGCTCTCCTCTCTCTCTCTTCTAAACTCTCTACAATAGTGAGCTCCCTCTTCTCTTCAATTATACACTTTGAATTTTTTGTCAAGGAAATTTGTCAAAAAGTTTTTGGCAATTATCCTTGAAATGAATAGCTACTCTTAAATATGAAATATATTCCTGTATATATGTATATGTATATATATATATATGTGTGTGTGTGTGTGTGTGTGTGTGTGTGTGTGTGTGTGTTGGATGCTTCTGAGTTCTAGTAAAAAATATGTCCCTTGAGGGCATGAACTGGTTCACCTTTTTCTTAGTACAGCGCCTGGGTACATGATAGAAGCTTAGCAAATGCTTCGTGTGTTGACTCTGCTTGGGAAATGAAGTTTTCTCACATTTATATGACTAAGGAATTTTCTTCCCCTCCCAATACTTATGCAACCTGAGCCTTTGCACATTGTACTTTTCCTATTCCAGAAGCCAGGAGGATTGTCATATGTATTTTTTTGTTTTAGGTTTTTACATTAGGATCTGGTTTAGCTTCTAGCCTTGCTCTCTGAATAATAGCTGTCACAACGTAGGCCGGGGTGATGCTATCTGCTGGGACTCAAAGTCTGATATCATAGTTTTTGGAAGCTATATGGCACAGTGGATAGAATCTTGGACATGGGGTCAGAAGGACTTGAGTTTGAATTTTGCCTCAGACGCTTAATAGCTGTGTTATGGGTGTTACCCGTAGCAAGTCATTTAACCTCTCTGTGTCTCAGTTTTCTCATCTGCAAAATGGGGATAATAATAGCACCTACCTCACAAAATTATTGTGAGAATCAGGTAAAACTTAAGTAAAGTGCTTTGAAACCTTAGAACACTCAAAAGACTCATCATCGTCGTTGTCATTATCATCATCATTATTTTTCTGAACTAATGTATCAGCCGGGAGGACAGTTAGTGATGGTGAGGTAGAGGAACCCAGCTAGGTAAGGCAGAAAAAAATAAGCATTAATTAAGCACTTACTGTGTGCCAGCACATATTTTAGGAGCTTAATAAATGTTCATTTATTTAATTTATTTTTGTAGAGAAGAATGCAGGGCAATTGGGGTTAAGTGATTTGCCCAAGGTCACACAGCTGGTAAGTGTGTCAAGTGTCTGAGGCCGGATTTGAACTCAGGTTCTCCTGACTCCAGGGCCTGTGCTCTGCTCATTGTGCCACCTAGCTGCCCCTTAATAAATGTTTATTGATTGACTGCTAGTGCTTCACAATTATCTCATTTGATTCTCACAAAAGCACTGGGAGGTAGGTGCTATTATCTCCATTTTAAGGTTGAAGAAACTGATGCAGACAGAGATTAAGTGACTTGCTCAGGGTCTCACAATTAGTAAATATATGAGGCAGGATTTGAACTCAAGTCTTTCTGACTTTAGGCTGAATGATCTATCCATTATGCTGCCTAGTTGCTCCAGTATAAATAAAAGAAAAAGAAAAATAGCGGACAAGGAGAGTTCGAGTTCAAGCTAAGTTCAAGCTGTGGTCTGTCCAGGACAGTACAGAATGGGAACTTGCATGGATCCATGATCTCTCCATTTTGGAAGTTCTTCCCAGTGTTGGTGATCACAGCCCATCCGCGTCTGCTCATCCTGCAAAATTCTTTTCTGTGACCTATCCTACATTTCCTTGGTGTGGAGATCTTCCTCAGATACCAGCGGAGTCCCCAGATTCCCTCTCCCTATTCTCCTTCACCCTTGCCATGTGACTGATCTATCTTCTTTTCCTACCATACACTTTCTAGATAACGTATTTTGCTCCTGTTCAGTGAATAAAAAGTCTTGAGAAGCCCCCCGAACAGGGATATTAACTGGTTTGTCGAGTGAGAATCTCAGAAAGTTGAGATTTCAGTGAGGCTAGGCTGGTTTTGGTGGAACTGGTGTCTAGGAATGAGGGATTTGGATTAGGGAACTTCTAAGGCATCTCATAGTCTAGATCCATGATCCTTATGTCCATTTATAAACCATCACCGAAAGCAGTCCGATTCCAATTACCCTCCCCAGATTATACTATTTGGAAACCATTCCTTACTTTTAAAGGCAGGATTAGAGTCCCAATCCAATGAAGGGGAACATCTGTGGCCCAGAGAATTGTAACTTGTCTATGGCAGCTAGATGGTACAGTGAATAAATCACTTTGCCTAGAGTCATGCAGACTTGAGTTTAAACCAGTCTTAGACGCTTCCTAACTTGGTGACACAGGGAAAGTCACTTAAGTTCTGTTTGGCTCAGTTTCTTCAACTGTAAAATGAGGATAATAACAGCACCTACCTCCAAGGGTAGCTGTGAGGATCAAATGAAATCATATTTGTAAAATACTTAGCATAGTGCATGGCACATAGTAAATCCTTAATAAATCCTTGTTCCCTTCCCTTGTTCTCAGGGTCACACAACTGAGAATCCTGAGCTAGGATTCAAACTCAGGTGCTGTGATCAAATAGGTCTGGTCAAGTGCTCCCACTTCAATATTCTTTGTACTGTGCCATGATGGTTGGCTATATTCCATTGTTAGAAATGCCACAAGTTCTCCAACCGTGCCCAGCTATACTAATTATTTTTTTTAAGAGACTAGCTCCAATGTTCTATAATTCTATAAATGCCAATAATGGAAGCTTTTGAATGTTACCTGTGACAATGCAAAATGTATTTTCACGGCTGAAAAACTATGAAAAATGACTTTGTTATGTCTCTATACACCCTTCGTGTGGAGTATAGATTGAATTTCTCATTTAAGTCACTTGCTAATCCTAGGATTTATTCGACAGCTCAGATGGCTATGTTGTATGGCATTTAAACTCGAATTCTCCAGAGCTGTGAGTCATGTCCAGTCTATTATTTGTCCTCAAGGCTTGCATTTTCCACAAACATCACATCAGGCTGCTGGTTTAGTTTTACCAATGTCACTAAGAGTCATGCTTAACAGCCAATAGGAGAATGAGCTCACCGACAGGGAAGTCCTCGAAAACAGCCAATTTCCGAGCATTGAAGCTGTGTTCACTCTTAGATTAGTCATGTGCGGAAGATGGATGACGACACAAGAATCTGGCAGCTGCTGTTTAACGAGCTGATCTAGCAGGAAATTGAGGTCTGGCAGGGAAGAGGATGTAACCAGGAATTCTTTTGGCCCTGAACCCTTGTTCCTTCACTGCTAGTTGCTTTCTGCCTGAACCTCAGTTTCAGTGATAGATCAAAGTGAACCTGGGGAATCCTCAAGTGGCTGTTGAAGTTTGGTTCAACCTCAGGCCCTGGCAGTCTTGCTTATAGACTCATACTGTGTCTTTTAAGATGGAAGGCACCTCAGAGGCCATGTAGTTCAACTTCATTGTTTTACAGATGAAGAAACCGAGGCCGAGGGAGGTTACATGACAACCCAGGTTTTCCGACTCCAGATCTGGATTCTATTTTAGGTTTGGTCTGCAGCCAGCCTAAAGCTTGGGGTATTTTCTAGGGAGGGCCAGAGTAGCACTGAAGATAGCAAGCTCCATATAGAGGGTGCTTACTTCTGATTTTCCGGTTTTGACTCATTCTTCTGGGATGAGCACACTTCTCTAGATCACTGTGAATTGAATGAACTCCCTGGCCTTTCTTTCTTCAGACTAATTCTATTTCCACTCCCCCTCCTTCCCCTCCAGGCTGGATGGAACTGAATTGGTCTCTGAGGATGGAAGAAGAGAGAATGGAATCACCTAACAGGCTCTTCCACAATCAGAGTGTACAAAAGAAACCAGACAAGGTTTAAAGTCAAGCAGTGAGGCAGATGCTAACTCTGGGGAATGACAGCAGCAGAAAGACTAAATTGGAATGCAGCAGTTGAGTGTTCCGCAGGGATTGGTTGGAAGGCCAGTTTTATTTTAATTGAGTGTCCAGAAATCCCATAAAAGACCCCGAAGTGTTCTCACAGGCTGTGATGGAGACGTAGTATGACATAGAGGTGAAAGTCTAGACTGGAAAGCAGAAAGACCTCATTTCAGAAGCTGCCTCTGAAACTTACCAGCTGAATATCCCTGGGCAAGTTACTTAATATCTTAGGAGCCTTGGTTTCTTCATTTGTGGAACAGGGATAATAGTACCAGATTACATAATCTCAAGTGGTTATTGTGTGGCTCAAATGAGATAATGTATCTAAAGCTCTTTGAAAATTTTAAAATACTCTGTGAATATCATGGCACCATTTAGGGCTGTAATTTTAGTTACAGACCTGGAAGGGACATCAGAGGTCATTGGGTCTAACCCCTTTATTTTACAGATGAGAAAACTGAGGCTCAAAGAGTGTAAATAACTCATCGTACATCACAGCTCATAAGTGTTTGGGGCAAGATTTGTACTTAGAATTTCCTGACGTCAGGTACAACATTCTGCCTGCTAATTCACTCCATCATCTTGCTGTTTAGTCATTTCAGTTGTGTCTGGCTCTTTGTGACCCTTTTGGGGTTTTCTTGGCAAAGGTACTGGAATGATTTGCCGTTTCCTTCTCCAACTCTGCCATTTAGTTTCTTCCCATATAAGTTAGTATAAGCAAATACAGGGCCTTTAGCTGTTCTGATTATGTGTTTTCCAGAGTTTGAGCTAGCCCCAGAGTGGCCAGCATCATTCTGAAATTGTAGATAGAGCCCTCCAGGGGTATAGACCAGAAATCTGGTATGGGAGGAGGCATCATGCTGTAAGGCAATGAGCACTAGGCTGTCAAAAGGTATGAGTTCCAGGTGTCCAGGCCACAGTGGTGTGGCATTTGGGGATAATTCTTTCTATAAGAAAAACTTCAGTCTCTGAAGTTTTTTGCTTCTTGCCTCTGTGATGTTTCTCCTGACCTGTGCAGACCTCTTTATCTAGTTGGGACCTTTTGCTCAAGGATTCACTTTATGACTTCAAAGTTAGTCTTCTTGACCAGTTCCCTTTGTGGTTTCTGGATTTTGATTTTGGTCTGGCTTTTGGTTCACCTGTTTGTTTTTCGGTTTGGACCCATGCTCTTTCCTTCTTCCTGGAAGTTTGATGCCACCTTCCATAGGGTCCCATTCCTGATTCCCTCAGCACTCTTCCTGCCCCAGTTACGTTGTATTTGTTCACATGCAGACATGTTTAATGCCTCCTCCCACAGGAGATTGTAAGTTCGTTGAGGACAAGGGACTTTGGTCAGTTTTGTTACTAGCATGTTGGTTGGCACACAGTACTTTTTTGGCACTGAGTTCACCATTCAGTAGTAATATTATTGGCATTTTTAACATATCGCTATAAAGTTTGAATATTCTCTCACTCCAGGTCTGACACTGTCATTAATCTCTAGGATGTTTTGCCTCTTACTTTTTCACTGTCTCCCTCTTTTTTCATCTTGCTCATCTATCTCCACGAGGTCGGTGATCTGACCTTAATCCCAGCTGTCATTTTTTAACTGTATAGACTTTGGGTGAGTCATCTAACCTCTCTGACTCTCTATTTCCTCATGTAAAATATGGAAAATGATGCCTTTTCTTCTAACCCTACAGTATTCTTTTGAATATCAAGTGAGGTAATATCTGTGAATGTGCTTATAAAAGGCACTGGTAGGTATGGGGATAGAGACTGGGCCTGTTATTTCATTGGATAAGGCACTATATACTGAAGAGGAACATCTTTTACCAGTGTAGGTCAGCACTTTCTCTTCAACTTTTAGTAAGCTGTTCAGGGCCCTGGGTTGTTGTGGCTGTTGGTGGCACAATGGAATGCTTATCTAGAGTTAGGAAGACCTGAGTTCAGATCTAGCCTTTGATATTTACTAGCTGTGATGAAAGGGATAAAAGTCCTTGTTCTCAATGAGCTTATATTTTACTAGGAGAGGGGCATTAAACGTGCCCACATACGAGCAAATACAAAGTAACTAGGGCAGGAAGAGTGCTGAGGGAATCAGGAATGGGCCCCTGTGGAAGGTGGCATCCAACTGCCAGGAAGAAGGAAAGGGCATGGGTCCAAACCAAGAAACAAGTGGGTAAACCAAAAGCCAAAACAAAATTAAAATCCAGAATTCACAAAGGCAACTAACTGGTCAAGAAAACTAAGTTCAAAGTTATAAACTGAATCCTTGATCGAGATGTCCCAACTGGATGAAGAGGTCTGCACAGGTTAGGAGAAACATCACGGAGGGAAGAGCTTGCTAGCTGTGTGATCCTGACCTAGTCATTCTATATGCCTGTCTCAGTTTCCTTAACTATGAAGTGGGGATAACAGTAGCACCTACCTTCCATGATGGTTAGGAAGATCAGATAAGATAACATATTTGGAAAGTGCTCAGCATAGTGTCTGGCACTTGGCAGGTGCTTGATAAATACTTGCTTCTTTGTTTCCTTTCCTCTCCAAGAATATGAGTGACTTGCCCAGAGGTCACACAGCTACTATGTGTCAGAGGTGGGACATGAAACCAAGTCATACTGGCTCCGAGGCCAGCTCTCTATTCACTATGCCGTGGTTCCTCTCATGTATTTGTAGTTGTTATTGTTATAGACTAGAACCATCTGGTAGACCTAGTAAAAAGGTCTATATAAAGCAGGTTCAAGTTCAGAGAACCTTTCTGATCATCTGATAATTATTCTATCTAAACCTCCCAAAGTGGTCTCAAGACAGATGTGGTGATGTGAAAACACACCAGACTTCAGGCAACAGGGAGAATGACATAATTGCATTTCAGGGAGTAGATGTAGGTTGGACTTGACTGTCCCCTGGACCTTTTCAGTGTGGCTCTGGCTTGTTGTGGGGGTGTGGGCCACCCTTAGAACTGGGAGGGACCTTAGTTGTATGGGTAGATTTAGGGTATGATTGACAAGCTGTTCACCAGTGTCAGGCATACTTTCTACAATAAAATCTATCAGTTGTTTGCGTAGTTCTTTAAAAATGTCTGCATTTCTTGCTTTGGGGAATTGAGGCCATGCTTATTAAGTCTGAAAATGACACACAGTTGGGCTAGGTTGCTAACACCTAGGAATACAGGAATAGAATTCAGAGTGATTTTGACAAATTAAAGATACTGCCTGTTAAAAACAGGATCATATTTAGAGGGATAAGTGAAAAGTAGCATACTCAAGGTGTAAACTAAAGTGACATGAGCCTAGACAGGGCTAAAATGTCTTACAGAGAAAAACCAGGACACAAAGAAAACTATTTTCCATTTCTGGGATTTAGTTACTGTGGACAAGTTGCTTTAAAAACAGAAACAAAACAATGAACCAAACCTCTTCTGAGTCAGGGCAAGATGAGTTCTAAGGGGTAGGTTTTATTATGCTATTCATACTATGAATGGCTATTTATGTTCCTATATGGACTGGAGCCATTGTAGTCTTTCCAATACAACATTCCCTGTGCTGTTTTAGAATCAATGGAAGCTGTGCAGTTGTGGGCACTTTATCTCCATGCCTGCGGACAACCTTTCTGAGGACACTCTCTTTAATTGTACTTTTTCTATGGATTTTTATCTCACTTAAAGCTCTAAAGACTTGAACTAGAGAGAATTCTGATATGCTTATCCCATATCCTACTCAAGAACTAGAAAGAGCCAATAAAGGAACAAGGACATTTTTAGTTGTCTCTTCTTGCCGAACTCACATCTAGGAAAAAAAAAGTGGGGCTAGACAAAGAAAGAAAAGTTAGACACAGAAAGAGGGATGGAGTGAGAGAGACAGCTGGCGGGGGAAGAGAGAAACAGAGACAGAGAGACCCAGAGAGAGAGACAAGCAATGACAGAGACAAAGACAGAAAGACAGACAGACTGACACAAACAGAAAGAGAGAGACAGAAAGAGACAAAGAGAGACAGAGATAGAGATCTAAGCTGACATCCTTTCTGAAGGGTGGGAGATATTGAAGGCGAGAGGGGTAGGAAGAAGGAGGAAGGAAAAACTTAAGTTTCTCTCTCATTTTCCTTCTCTCATATGTTCTCTCTTTTGTTTTTTTTTAATTCAAGTATCAAAAATTATCACAGAGGGAAATAGAAATTATTTTAAGATTGGATCATACACATGTACCTCTGCCTTAGTAAAGATCATTTAAGGAAAATAGTCATAGGATCATATTATAGCTGAAAGGCACCTGAAAGTCCAATTTGCTAATTTTACAGATTAGGAAACTCACAGATCTAAAAAGGGATTGGTCACAGGTAATATGTGACAAAACCTTGCTTGGAATTTAGGACTTCTGTCTCCCAAGTCCAGTGTGATTTTCACTCTGGTACTCTTAAAAATGCATAAGACCATTCCAGATTTTCCTTTATCTTTTTGTGAAATATTAGTAAATATAAGAGAGTATATCTACTAACATATATCTTCTTCTCTTCCCTTCCGCCTATCACCTCACTTGCATTTTACCTTTATCATTGGACATAAGGAAAAAAGAATAATCTTTAGATTGCTAAGCAAAATTTTAAAAGCTGAACCACTTTTTCCTCTCTCTCTCTCTCTCTCTCTCTCTCTCTCTCTCTCTCTCTCTCTCTCTCACTGTGTGTGTGTGTGTGTGTGTGTGTGTGTGTGTGATTTCACTGAATGATAGATTTTTTCAGAGTTTACAGGGATCTTTTTGGCATCAATTACAGACTGAACAGTAATAGCAATCCCTCTACACCATCCCCTTTGTTGAAAGGCTTCTAATGATAGAACCTTCTACTTCCCCAGACAGCCTCTTCTACTTTTGGCCAGCTCTCATTGTCAGGAAGTTGTTTTTTGACATCAAGCCAAAATTTGTCACTTTTTACCAATTACTCCCAGTTTTGCCCTCTTGTGCCAAATAGAACAAGTTTAATCCATGTTTCCCATGATAGCCTTTCAAACACTTGGACTATTATCATCCCCCCTCCCAACTCTTCTCTATCACACAGTCTCCAACCATCATTTTGCTCACTTTCCTTTGGATGCTCTCCAGCTTGTCAATGTCCTTGAAATGTGGTCCCAGAACTGAAAACAATATTCCAAATGTGGTCTGAAGAAGACAAAGTTCAGTGGGTTTATTACCCCCCTAATTCTAGAAACTATGGCTCTTTTCATGTAACCCAAAATTCACTATAGTTTTGTATATCTTTTTATGGTGTTGACCCATATTCATTAACCCCCCCCAATTGTTTCAGATCAATCGATATCTAACACTTCCCTTATACTAAAATACAGTTTTAAAATGCAAATATAGAAGTTTACATTCATCCCAATTATATTTCACCTTATTAAATTTGGCCTGGTGTTCTGCACTGTCAAGACCTTCTTAGATCATCCTGCTGTTACCCATTGTTCAGGTTCTCCCTCTCAACTTTGTGATATTTTCAGATTTTATCCTCCATCATTAGCTTAGCTGCAGCTGGTGGCACAGTGGGCTTGGAGTTAGGAAGACCTGAGTTTAAATCAGGTTTCAGTCACTACTTGCTGTGTGCCTCTGGGCAGGAGGGAGTTTCTTCATCAGCTCTTCCTTACATAAACGAAACCACAGGTTTGGTTAAAAACAAATTGTCAGGGCTGAATACAGTGCCTTGGACACAGTAGGCATTTCACAAATGCTTGTTTAGTTGAATTAAAAATAGACACTTCATACTTTTGTGTGTTAATATGCATATGTATCCCTCTTAACTTGGAAGGACATATATGCATACAAAAACCAAAAACTATGGAATATCATCTAGATTCCAAAAGACTTTATGTGGGTAGAAAATTAAATAGAAGCATTTTCTGAAATATAAACATTAGCTTGCACATATACATGGCTAGAGGAGAAATCTCAATCTATAGCCCTTGTCTCATACCTTGGCCAAGAGAGGTACTACCCTTCGTTCCCCAATTCAGAAAATCTGGAGAAATTCGAACATAAAATTCTCACTCTAAGATACCACCTCTTTGGGATATTACTTCCTTGTGGTTTTTTTTCTTGGAATTCCCCCCTTTTTTTCTTCTCCTACTTTCAGGAATATCATTATCGTGAAATTTATCTTCATTTGAGGACCCCATGTCCCTGGGGATGTTGATTTCTTCTTATACATCCTCCTACCTCCTGCCCAGTCTCCTATGGATTTTAACAAATTATGCTTGTTATCTAATAACAAACCATGAATATACTCTTAAATGGATGATCAAATTTCATTGAGAAGTGATACATCTTTTATAGAGGACATTTTCAGTTACAAAGATGAAAAGCTAAGTGGCTCTTAGCTCTCCCATTATATCTGCCACCTGTTGTCAAATCTAGAAACAATATTAAGTTCCACGAGCAGACCTTTATCAAAGTTTGCTTAGCAAATCCCTTGTTTTAGTCACAGGTGTGTAACTGCAGCACACCGAGGATTCTTTTAACATAGTAGGAGACTCAGTGAATATTTAATAGACAAGTCTTGGCTTTGGCTGCTGCAAGCAACTACTTAAATGTATAAATAATGTAGGCACTAGTAGTAATGGACTTGAGCAAGAAGCCTCACCAGCTTCTCTTTCTTTCTGAGCTATTTGCTGAGGATTTTATTTGGTCAGTAGCTGTAAAGACTATATTGCAGATACACTGAAGAATTTAGTGGAATAAACCATGCTTAAATATGAAATAAAACTCCTAATCTAATTTGAGTGGATTTATTCACCTGCTGCTTCTGACTTCTGTGTACAAATGGGAATTTATATGCAAGCATCTGTTTTCAATTAGCTGATCTATAATTGGGGGGCAGGGAGTACAACATGACGGTAGTCATAAAGTGGAACAAGTGACTTTATATAGATTTCTTTAAGTGACTTTGGAATTTAAGGGACTATAGAGCTGACAAAGATGGTATAGCTAGAAGGCAAATGAGGGAAAAGCCTCTTTGGCTAAGGTCTTTCATTAGACAGTGATGAAGTCTTATTCTTTTAGTTTTAGAAAGACTTCATTCACGAAAAAGAACAGAAAACGAGACTGAATTTCAGGCTGTTATCTTAGGTAATGCTTTTGTTCATAATATTCATTTTTGGTAGTTTTGTGATATTTGTAGCTTCTCCAGAGTGGATAAAATCAAAGTCGAATTGATATGCCATATAAAAACATGTTTTTTTTTCAAAAATGTCTGTGTATGGATCTGAGGCTATGGGGATATGGGAATTTTTTGCTGAGATTTTCATATTGCTCATGGAAATTGTTATTATCCTAATTAAGGCAAATGCAATGCTTTAAAAGTGATCTATACATTTATCCATATGAGTAGATCAATTCTTCAATTGCTTAAAATGAGTTAAATAATTCTTATATGGGCAACTAGTTGGCACAGTGGATAGAGGGCTGGGCCTGAAGTCAGGAAGACTCATTTTCCTCAGTTAAAATCTGGCCTCTGAGACTTACTAGCTATGTGACCCTGGGCTTAATCCTGTTTGCCTCAGTTTCCTCATCTGTAAAATGAGCTGGAGAAAGAAATGCCAAACTATTCTAGTATCTTTGCCAAGAAAACCCCAAATGGGAGGCAGCTAGGTGGTGCAGTGAGTACAGCACCAGCCCTGGAGTCAGGAGGACCTGAGTTCAAATCCAGCCTCAGACACTTGACATACTTCCTAGCTGTGTGACCTTGGGCAAGTCACTTAACTCCAATTGCCCTGCCTTCCCCTCTCCAAAAAACAAAACAAAAAAGAAAGCCCCAAATGGGGTCATGAAGAGTCAGACATGACTGAAACGATTGAACAACAAGAAGAAGTCTTATATACCATTTTAAAATCAAGATCATTTAGAAGCAATTCTTATTAAATTCTTATCAATTATGCACCATTTTAAAATCAAGATAATTTAGAAGTAATTCTTATTAAATGAAGTGAATTTTTTCAGCCTTCTATTTTTTTAATTATAAAAGTGTACACTTATTTATTTTGATTTATTTTACAAATTAAGAGCCTTTCTGGGAGTGCTCGGCGTTTTGATGTAGATTGATATTCTTAATTAGTTTAGTTAAATGCAGTCCAGAAATGAAGCAGACTCTTGATTTGGAAAGATTGTTACTATAAAAATATAAAAACAGCCAACTTCAGATTATCTCTGCATGGAATTATCCATGCTGTAGATTCTACTTTCCTTATCTTGTTTCCATCAATAGCACAGATACTTTTCTAGTTATTTTCATTGTTGTTGTCTCTTTTTATTAACACCCATACCATCTAATATTAATTTGCATTGTTGCCTGCTAACCTCTTAGATCCTTCTATTTTCTCTAACTTTGCCTCCAGTCTACATAATAAGAAAGAAGCCCTTTGTGATCCTGAGAAAGATTTGAGAGAGGCCAGCTTTGCTTAGGCTGGTATTTTTCATCATTCTGAAAGACAGTATCTGTTTATTTCCAATAGAGAAAGGATTGCACTGAAATCAGCAGAGGGAAGCTGGGCAGCTCCTTTTGCCTTTGCTCTTTACCATATACTTTTCTTATTTTGCTTTAAATTGACAGAACATCAGATATATTAAAATGTAGCTATCAAGACAAATTTCAGAGCCAAATGTAAATTTGCTTTGATATTTCAATTGAGCTGTTATTTTACTGATGTAGGTACTCCCCCTAATGGTGTATGTTGTATCCTATTCATGTTTTCTCATGTCATAGGGCCTTTATGCATTTCCTCCTATAAATCCTTCACAAGGGGTCTTCCCACTGTCCTAGGGGAACTTCCTCTAGATTTTTTTTACATTATCGGGATATCAGTGAAGTATGGACCATCCATTAGATGATGTAAGCTCTTAGTACCTGACAAATCTACCTCTTTTTCTGGTTATAAACCTCTCCTTGATCTCCCTCTGCTATATAATTCCTTATTAGTAATATGCTGTGGCTAATTCATACCCTTTATGTACCTTTTCATTGTCCTTTGTGTGCATTGCAACTTATATTCTTTGGAGACTGGTATTTCATGACTTGCAGTCTTATGAAAACACTAGTGATATATATTCTAAAGATGGTCCTTTATTTCAGGGCAAAGCTTTGGGTCATTAAATATATTGTATAATTTTCCAAAAGCTATTTAGCTCACTCTCCTCTTATTAAATTTTGTACTCAGTTCATTGTCCATCCATAGTGTTTGTCCAATATTGATATACTATTAGACAAGTTCTTTGAAATCTCCAACCAACAGCATGTCATTGTTTGGACAATAAGAATTCTTCATCAGCTTGGTTCTTCCGTGGAGAGTTAGTTCAATCTCTCTTGAGTGATTATTAAATTTTAAAATCTAGAACTCTAAGGACCTCAGAGGACATCTAGTCTAACTTTCTCATTTTATAGATGATAAAATTGAGGCCCTGGGAAAATAAATTACTTACACAAGCTAGTAAACTGCCAAGAATGAAGGAAGAAAACAAGAAAACAAGTATTTACTAGGTACCTCCTATGTGCCGATCACTTTGCTATATGCTTTACAAATATTATTTCATTTGATTCTTACAACAACCCTGGGTAGTAAGATTCAAAATCAAGTCCTTTGTCTTTCTTTCTTTTGTACCATATCCCACTGTTTGAATTATCTCTACTCTGCTCACTTCTACTAAGATGTATAACTTAAACATAATGGTTTTGGATTTTCATTTTACCTGTTTCACATTAAGGTAAGCACCACAATCAGTCATAAACTTTGTAGCATATAGAGTATAGAACTTGAAAAGCATCATATTTTATAGGTATATCAGCTTGTTTTCTTTTATAGCATGCATTATCATAGGAAAACCAAAGAAAGTGGGAAAAACCCAAGTCATATTAGGTGTCTTTGTCAGGGCTGTTGGTAAGTATGTTACACACAAACATTTTGAGCGTCAGAACTGGTATAATACCAAGCCCTGTTATGCTTTTGCAAAAAGTAATGCTATACAAACTTATATTATTGCCTTCTAAGAAATTTAACTAAGTTGTTTTCACCTAAATACTCTGAGATTTATGATAGTTGTCATTATCCTGATTTCCAATATCTTCAAAGTATGAGACAGTAAACTCTCAGGAACACATCATGAAAAATTAAAGGTTATAAAGCACTGTAGATATTTTCTGTTAATTGTGCTTAAGCTAATCATGCAGTTTATATGTATTCTCCCATGTATTCTGAAACATACTTCTGTATGTATTATGTGTGTTCTCCCATGTATTCTGAAATATGCTTCTGCTCTGCCTATGAAGCCAAAATTGTATGTTATTATTGTGGAAGGAGCATGATTATTCAGAAAATCAATAAGTTTCTCTTTAAGAAGCTTAAACATTTGAATGTCCTCATAATTATAACAATAAACCCTCCCTCCTTTAAGAAAAATGTAGTATTTAATAACTTGATATATTTTTCTTATCTTTTAGCCCTGTGTTTATATTATCTTTTTTTAATAGTGACTTGAATCTTAGGTGATAGAATTGACAAGAACTTCATTAAATATGTGCATGACACAAAGCAGATATATTTGCTAGCATGCTAGAAGACAGGAATAAAATTTTAAGTGACCTTGACACAGTAGAAAAATAGCCTGTCAAAGTAAGTGATGTCTAGTAAAGCCAAGTGCAGGCTAATAAACTTGCAGGAGCAAAAAAGCAGAGTCTAAAGATAAAACATAGGAAATGACAGCTCGGATAATAAATTTAGCAGAAAAAAAGTTTGGTTAAACCAGGATTTGATTATGAGTCAGCAATTCAGACCAAAAAGATATGATGTTATTATCAGAAATATTAAATGCAAGAGTCAGGAAGTGATCTTTATGATCTCCAAGGACCTTTTAATAGAGTCACAAATCCCTTATTGGAATATCACGTTCAGTCTCCAATTCCCTTGTCTAAGAGGCATTTGGATCAACTAAAGAAAGCGAACAGAAGAGCAGTAAAAAATAATTACGAAGGATTGAAAATAGGACCAAGGAAGAAGGATAAAAGGATTTTCCTTGTTTTATTTAGATTAGAGAAAAATAGTCGAGGTTAATAGTACTGCTATTCAGTAGACAGAAAATATTAGCACTTATTGAAGATTTCTAAGGATCCTTTTCCTTTTTTATAGTTTCATTCCAGTTGGAATGTTAATATGTGTGTGCATAGCTCAAAACCAACCGAGTGACACATACAACCAAATATTCTGAGGAAGTGTCCTGTTTAAAAGACAATTTGCATGTCAAAAACAGGGATAACCAAAAATATCTAGGACACATATTTTTGTGTAGCCTGCAACAATGTCATTTTCTACTTAAATTGACCATAGAAAATGCATTTCTGGCTTCAATGAACTTACAGTCTACTCAAAGAGTTATATGCTCATATACATAATGTCCAAATCCTTTATCACTTTACCTGAGAAACACTGTGTCATTTCCTATACTAAAAGATATATTGCCTATTTTGGAATGGCCTTGAGGTCCCTTTCATAGCAGCTCATTTGATAGGACGTGTGGTGTAGTGGAAAGAACACTAGATTTGAAATCATAGGTTCAGATACTAGTTCCACTCTGTGCTGTCCCTATGAGCTTGGATAAGTCACTTAATCTCTGTCAGCCTCATTTCTTATGTAGAAAATGAGAGGGTTTGACTAGATCAGACTCAAGGTGCCCATTAGCTCAAAGTCTATGATGCCATGAAAGAGGATCATTTCTTTGTATGTTCAACTCAAAATGAATTCTCCTCATGAAGCAGAAAAGTATAAGACACTAAACTTCACTTTAAAACAGAGCACAATCACACAAAGCTTCTCTTGACTTAAATAGCATATTAAAACTATGAAAACACATTTGATGCTGTTGACTTCAGATCTAGGGATGTTTTATAGGTTGATATTTGGATTCTTTGGGGGAATCCTTGTGGTTGGTATGGTCTGCTTAGTCATTTTTCCTTCATTACTTGTTTAAGGTTTAAAAAAAATCACAGAAATTTTCATTTGGGATCTTTTAGCTCTGAAACCAGCTGAATCACTTTTATTAGAATTAGGGCCCATTTCAAGGATGAGTTTTTCTAAAGTAATTTAAAAGTGCAATTCTAGACTGAGGCATTTAGAACTTAGTGTTGTAAAGATTTGATAAAACTGCTAAGTTTGGTTCTTCCTAGGTAAGTAGGATGCACAGCATCACTCTTGTGTGCTAACATGACCCTCCTTTAGACTGTGTTCTTGGCCAGCTGATAGTGTCATGCTTCATTCCAGGGCACCCCTAAATTTAGGTAAAGAACGGAGAAGGAAGAAACTGCAGCAAAGAAGCTCCATTTGTTTAAGGCACTAGTATTGAGAAAATCTTCAGAGTAACACTATATTTTAAAGTGGATGACGGCCTTTAAGAATCTGTCCTCTGAATCAAATATTTCTTGAACAATTCCATTTGGCTTATCAGTGACTAAAAGACAAGGCTTCTTGCCTCATTATTCAGTTGCAACTGCTCACTCCAAAGTTCTCAGATTTAATGACCTTTCTTCAGTTCTTATCCTTTTTTTTGTTTCCTTATTTTTTTAAATTTATTTTTAATATGTTTAATTTTCAGCATTGATTTTCACAGGTGTTTGAATTACAAATTTTCTCCCCATTTCCACCCCCTCCCCACTCCAAGATGGCATACACTCTGGTTGCCCTGTTCCCCAGTCTGCCCTC